>OX463783.1:10232240-10770374 GCA_949825025.1 Siphlonurus alternatus | reverse complement strand
CATATTTGGGGGGTCTTAATTTGTTGTGATATTTAAAGAAGTAATCTTCACTGATCATCACTTTAAATATTGTTCTTATTGTTTCATAAAAGACATGATGGTTTCCATTGCTATTGATAATTCATAAAACAGTTGCATAAATTTGTCAAACTTTTCAATCAAATTATAAAACTCCATTGCACTGTATTTCTCACCTACTCCTGGAAGTCCTATATTATTATTATTTTTAAATTACTTTAAAGGGGACTTCTATTATGTCACCAACATTGTGATCATATAATGTGACTCGTTGCTATGCTAACAATAAGTGTGGTACAAATTTCAATATAATTCAGTAGTTAAATTTATAAGAGAATTAAAAAAAAAAAAAAAAAAAATGACATGATACCTAGTGAATTTTATCTGAGTGAGTCTGTTTGTAGTAATGGTGTTAAAGAAAAGATTTTCAATGTCATTAGTTGTTTTTTTTTTTAGTTATTGTGAGAGTCAATTATTTTGAGCTACCTCACCAGGCAAAGTACCAGCAAGTTTTTCATGTTCACAGAATCACTCTGGCCGACGGTTACTTCAAGGGCTTCCTCGCTGAGTCCCTGCCTCTGGACCCTGAGAAGCGTGGGGAGCTGCTGCTGAAGGCTGAGGGCCTCGCCAACATCCACCAGGAGCTGGCTCAGGAGGGACAGAGCGAGCCCCCAGAGGCCTCTGCCCCAACCAACCTTCACTTTGTGACCTTCGTCCACTGTGACGGAGGACTCTATGAGCTTGGTGAGAAAACGTTTGATAGCATCTTTGCAAATTTCAGATTTGGAAATACATTCAGTGATTGTTTGTTTCTTTGTTATTTATAAATTTATTTATTTATTTCAATAGAACCAATCAAAGACCCTTAGTTATCTCAGCGTCTTATGGCCAGAAAATTGACCCACATTTTCAGAGCTTCACTTTTTTTGACCACTGTAATGCAGCAGTAGCATGGCTGGGCAAGGCCAGGCTCTTGCTGGCTGTGTGGCAACTCCAGCCAGGAGGAGCCGGGTTGTGCTGCTGCGTTACAGTGGCGGCACCATGCTCAAAAAAAGTGAAGCTCTGAAAATATGGGTCAATTTTCTGGCCATAAGACGCTGAGATATCTAAGGGTCTCTGTAGAACAATATAGTGGAATGTAGTTTTTAACAATCAGAATTGCAGTTTGAAAAATGATTATTTGATTTGTCTGGATATTCCCTTTAGAATAAAAGCTTTATTTATTTTGTAAGTGGACTCAAATTCTGAGTACATTAAAACTAAAAAAGAGAAATGCATGTTGATATGGAAAAATTTGTTTATTATCTTATCTCCTTGTGATTCTAGACGGACGCAAGGCATTCCCAGTGCGCCATGGTGACACCAACCCTGACAATCTCCTGGAGGTATGTTCAAATTTACTTCAAACTTGTAGCATGGATTCAATTAACCACAATCAATGATTATTGTTGAAGAATCAATTTATATAATCATATACAAGTTCTCATAGTTAAGATTTGTGTTCTTTTTAATTAACTAAATGTAACCAATAGAAACTTTGCAGTTTTTTTGGACTGGTAACCAAACTGAATTAAAATTAGTAGTTTATATTGTACCGTTGGTGATATAAAACAAAAAAGTTAAATAATGTACAATTTGATAAATAAGATTTTTTGGTTTCATCAATCTTATTTGGTGAATGAATAATTCAAGGTCTCAAGCTGCCGATTAGCATCTAAAGAGAAACCCTACTTTTGATTTAATGCAAAGTTAGAATCAAATGTACTCTTACTTATGAGACTGGATTGGTTGTGTTCAGGATGCTGCCGCGGTGTGCCGCAAGTACATTGAGCGTGACCCTGATAACCTGCTGTTCACCGTTGGGGCGCTGGTCTCCAACAACTGAGCAACAGTCTCTCTAAGGACGACCCCACCTCCGTGTTTGTGTGCCAGCAGCGACCAATCTCTTCCCTCTGCTTCGTTGTGCCGCAAGTCATCCAAGTTTTTTTGAGCTGTTTAAGTGTTGTCTAGAAATTTCATGTAATTTTAAACCTTTTTTCAAACTGTTGCTGATACCCAGTTATTAGCTTTAAAACATCAGCCACGTAGAGGTAATATTAATATTCTATAATCAATAAAATTAAATCCAATGGCTTCTAAAGATTTGTAACAGTGGTTTGTAAAAATTCAGAATAAATTTTGTGTTTTTTGTCTAGAAATTGTATACTACACTTAAACAGCTCCATTCCCCTCAGTTAATAATACTTAAAAAAACAACTAATGAATCCAAGTGCCTAAAATACTTTTAATTTAAATGGATTCATTTGTTAAATTGTTTTGAATTCATTTATTAATTGTTGAATTCAAAACAATATCATGTTGTCCTAAAATAATTTTAATTGTTTTTTGTACTATTCATCAAGTCTGATTGCAATATGTGTTTAAATCTCACTAAAATTTGTGTTAAATTCAAGTACAGGGCACTTATAGACACTGCATTTTAAGGTGATGAATAGAATTATTCCAAAGGCTTGTCATATTTCTTAATGAGAAAAATAATAATGTAGTATTATAAATTTCAAAGTTACGTCAAAATTTTTATTCAAAAGGCTTATAGTTTAATTATTATATTAAGAAAAAAAATATTTTGTGACAGTAAATAAAACAATTTACACTTTTTTTCCCCCCCAGAAAATACAACTTAAGAATAACATTCTGTAAAAAAGAAACATATCTGCTAAAATTTATCTTGATATTTGTGCCTATTATTCCTGGCTTTATTAAAATAATAATAATAAAAAAAGTTAAATAAGGCAATTAGATATTATGCTTATTGTGATCAATGTGTGCCTATGAGCTAATGTGAACTAAGTCAAGATTTTAAATTAACTATCAATGGCTTGTTTTTGAAAAATTAATAATGGCAGAACTACTTTCGGTATAATTAATTATGAAGATTTAATGTGTGGCTTTCTTCTGCTATAATAAATATATCTGCTGTAATTTTTATTGTTTATTTATTTCAATACCAACATTATTTTATTACGATTTACTAGAATCTTTTTTTTTTTATGTTATATTTTAAGGGTGTCAAACTCGCGGTAGAGAATATAATTTTCTTAAAAAAGAAAAAGGAAATAAAAAAAAATATAAATAATTTGTCATTTATTTAAGGGTAAGGTAATGCCACCAATGTTAAAAAAAATCCCTCACACAAAAATTCTGGAAAAAATTTAAAATGTTCTCCTCTACACCCTTTATCAGTAGCTAAAATATCAGGTATACAAATACGATCTAGTTTTTGAGTTATGAATTTTTAAAGTTGACTAATTTAACATGTAAGTTTCATTTCTCCATGTTAAAGTAGTCAACTTTAAAAATTTATAACTCAAAAACTAGATCGTATTTGTGTGCCTTATATTTTAGCTACTGATAGGGGGTGTAGAGGAGAACATTTTAAATTTTTTTCAGAATTTTTGTGTGAGGGATTTTTTTTAACATTGGTGGCGTTACCTTACCCTTAAATATACTTACTATAATATATTATTATCTAATCAAAATATTGCACATCTGATCTATATATAATTTTAATTCACAACCAGCAATTCAGTTTTACATTTACTAACAGTTTTTGTTGAAATTGACAACATTTTTATCCTGCTTTTCTGTAATTAATTTTTGACTTCAGCTTGACTATACTTGGTACAATAATTTTTGTTGTATGAACTATGAAAATAAATTAACAAAGATATAAAATAAGAGAGGCAGAAAGAGATGTTTCATGATATCTTAAAGGCCTCATGAACCTTTTCACAGTATTAAGGGTAAGGTAACGCCACCAATGTTAAAAAAAATCCCTCTCACAAAAATTCTGAAAAAAATTTAAAATGTTCTCCTCTATACCCCCTATCAGTACCTAAAATATCAGGTATACAAATACGATCTAGTTTTTGAGTTATAAAATTTTAAAGTTGACTACTTTAACATGGAGAAATGAAACTCCCATGTTAAATTGGTCAACTTTAAGAATTCATAACTCAAAAACTAGATCGTATTTGTGTACCTGATATTTTAGCCACTGATAGGGGGTGTAGAGGAGAACATTTTAAATTTTTTTCAGAATTTTTGTGAGAGGGATTTTTTTTAACATTGGTGGCGTTACCTTACCCTTAAGTACACGGTTAGCTTTGCTTCAGTGTGATTCGGCTGCATATTTTTTTTGTTTCAGTAGCACAAATATCAGAGATAATAACCGATGAAGAAGCACCTGTGACGTCACTCACGCTCATTCAGCGGCGACAATATAGGGAAATCCCTGCAAAAGATAGGTTCACTCCCGCTGCAACCACGGCCACAATTTTACTTCTGGAATTTTGAAACTTTACCAGGGCAGTCTTGATAGTATTTGTCAAATAGCCTGAAAGAATTTTTTTGGTGGCGTGTGTACAGACTGAGTTATTGCGGTAGCAAGATAAGCCAAAAATTTAAGGGTAAGGTAACGCCACCAATGTTAAAAAAAATCCCTCTCACAAAAATTCTGAAAAAAATTTAAAATGTTCTCCTCTATACCCCCTATCAGTACCTAAAATATCAGGTATACAAATACGATCTAGTTTTTGAGTTATGAATTTTTAAAGTTGACTACTTTAACATGGAGAAATGAAACTCCCATGTTAAATTGGTCAACTTTAAAAATTCATAACTCAAAAACTAGATCGTATTTGTATACCTGATATTTTAGGTACTGATAGGGGGTGTAGAGGAGAACATTTTAAATTTTTTTCAGAATTTTTGTGAGAGGGATTTTTTTTAACATTGGTGGCGTTACCTTACCCTTAACATTGTTTTCCTTTACAACATTTCCACTCCTCTTCCTACCGCAATAACTCGGTTTGTATGAATGTCATCAAAAAAAATCTTTCAGGCTATTTGACAAATACTATCAAGACTGCCCTGGTTAAGTTTCAAAATTCCAGAAGTCAAATTGTGGCTGTGGTTGCAGCGGGAGTGAACCTATCTTTTACAGGGATTTCCCTATATTGTCGCCGCTGAATGAGCGTGAGTGACGTCACAGGTGCTTCGACTTCATCGGCTATTATCTCTGATATTTGTGCTACTGAAACAAAAAAAATTATGCAGCCGAATCACACTGAAGCAAAGCTAACCGTGTCCTTAATATTGTGCAAAGGTTCATGAGGCCTTTAATGACTTGAACTGCATTAATAAATAAATTTCCAAATAAATGACGAAGTGTGCAGGTTTGAATGAAATATAAAGTTTGTATATGAGATAATTCATTTTTTATATTAGTGATTTTCCATAATTTTACTCTCAAAACTGACACGTGACCTTAAGAATCTTTGCGCCTGCGGCAAGCTATTGGGGGGCATAGCCCCCCAATGACGTCTTCTCGATATTGAGAAAAATTCCTCCCTTGAGCAAATCTTGAATACACTACCTTATAGCATTGCTTACGAATTAATTATTAAAAATATAAATGTGTGGAAAAAGCCCCCACCACCCTTTCCCGCGGGAGTCGGTCGCGCCCACGGCATTGCGGCCCTAGGTCAGTACGTATTTTTCTTATGTGGCCCGCCACTAAAAACTAGTTTGACACCTCTGTTATATTTAAATCAAAACTTTATATAATAAAACCAAGGATAATGTTTAGTTTATTTCCTCCATGCATGAAACTACAAAACAGGTCTTATATAATTTAATTAATCTAAATTAAAGAATGACAAGAGTCGGTTAATGATTATTTTTTTCATGTATATTATTATTTCTTTTGCTTAATTATCTGTGCATGTTTGCTCTATCAGATGAGTGCAAAATAAATTTTGTATTAATCATTGAAGCATAAAGAATTATTGTACCCCTGTTATGACAGATAGCTCATTATTGCATTGCACACAAGATAGTGATGGTAAAAAGCAAGGATAATATATAGGTCTATTTCCTCCATGGTAAAAAGGTACCTCGTTATTACGGATGAGGGACTATATAAAAGTTTGGGGTCAACTATAACACCAACAGTGTCATTATATTCTGTGTTCTGGTGGACGAAATTAGATATATTATCTTTTTCTTTTTTTTTTTTAAAGAAAAAAAAAGGCTATATACGTAAATGAAAGAAAATGACCAAATTTTGTAGTTTTTTTCAATACATTTTGCAGAACATTATAGTAATCACTAAAAGTAGATATTTGATCATTTATATTACATATTCAACAGTAAGAAAGTAAGTTAAACATAAAAATTAATATAATTATGACAATTTATTCATTTTTAGTAGATTTATTATTTTAAATGCAATCAGCTTAATAGTGAAGTTAGCAAGAACATCATTGCAGCACATTTATTTATTTTATTTTAATTTCACCAATTATATGTACATATAACATATTACAAAACAAAGATATTAAAAGGTAAAGAGAATGCATGGTCAAATGGGTTTTATTTTACAAGGCACTATACGAAGCACCAGAACACAAGAAGTGGTAAAATAACCTTTTACTAAATAATAATACATAAAATTAAAAAAAAAAAAAAACACAAAACATTTGCCTTGGGAAAATAAATTTGTGTCACGGAACATATATTTTCAGGGTAAGGTAACATGAAACATCGATTGTTGTAGTTTCATTTGTAACCTTAGCAACCTCATAAAAATTCTGATTTTTTTTTAGAGACAGTTCTTAGCACCAAAAAAATGTAGAAAAAATTTCAAAACAATTGGACAATATAATTTTTTTAAATTTTCAGTATAGGGCGCTCCCATGGAGACCTAAACTAAGAAATTAATTTAAAAAAATTGGATCGTCCGATTATTTTGAAATTTTTTCCACATTTTTTTGGTGCTAAGAACTGTCCCTAAAAAAAAATTCAGAATTATTATGAGGTTGCTAAGTTTTTTTTTTTTTTTTTTTTTACAAGGATACACCCCTAATAAGAGCTTACAGCTCGCGGCGGGGTACTGGGTAGGGATAAGGTAGGGAACGGATAGTGGCCACGGCCTGCATGCTACGCGTCCCAGCATTCGTTGAAGTGAGACTGAGGGAACCGTGGAAAACCTCAGTCAGGACGGACACCTCTACTTTTTCTCAATGGACCAAAGCGATGTCCAAAGCCTGGTTTACATGTTAATCAAATGAAACTACAACAATCGATGTTTCATGTTATCTTACCCTTAATCATTAATTCATACACAACAATCCAAAACATGTAAATGATTTATGTTTGTATATTGTGTAAAGTTAATATTTGGCATAATTTATATTATATAAAAGTGGGTAGAAAAACATTTTCAAGGCTTCAAAATGATTAACATAACTTTATTAATTGATTCTGAATGAATTTCTAGGAGTAATTAAATTGGAATCAGTTAAATTAGCTTCATCCCACGGGCCATAGATATTTTCTTTGTATTCTTGCCATTTAACTACTAAAATAGGAATAAGTAAATTTAATGATAATAGGCATACTATATACAAATACATTGTCAAAATAGACACATAACTAAGACCAGCTATTGTAACAATAGAAAATAGAAATAGGACAAAATTTGATCGACTAATAGCAGTAGTTAAAGGCGGTAGTAAAGCAAAGCATGATACAGCGACTGTCAAAAGTACAAAAACACGGAAAGAGGTACTTAATCTAGAAGCTAAACATAAAGATCCAAATAATGCTGAATTGAATGACAAAGCTCTTGATACATTAGCTGACGATTGGTCATAATCAAAGAAAATAAGATGAACCAGCATCATCAAACCAGTGGTAACAAATATTGTATCAGTACTAATTGTTTCAGTTAAAGTTTTTAAAATAGGTGACATAAAATAACCAAAAGCTAAATATATTAAAACCAATTTTAAATCTTGACTAATAGAACGTTTTTCATAAAAAAATACATAAATTAAATATCCAATTGCTGTACAAGAACAACAGAAAATTAAAGCATTAAATGGATCTATTAAATTATTATATAAATATACAAAAACTAGAACAAATAATACAACAACACAAATTTCACGGGTTAATAATCCAGCACCAGAAAATGTATCTTTGAAAGTGAGACGTCTTAAGTGGATATTTTTCTTCAATTCGTATAAAAATGTTGTATCAGTATAATTGTCCGGATAACTCTTATTTTCATACAGGTTTTTCTTCCATTTCTCCTTGCTATCAGCCATGTCGTTGTCATGGAATTTTACTTCAGATATTGGAGATCAGGTCACTTCTGAAACAAACAAAAATCAAACAAACTGATTAATTATTGTTTTTAAATCTTTTGTTATTTAAAAGAATTCACATTCGTTTTGGTTGAATCAGCTGTAATTTTGAGAAAATACAAAAATTAATGGTAAATACAATGCTGTTGTTTTTCCTCGAGTTTTAAATGCCAACACAGACGAAGCCTCATGCAGGATTTTTAGACTCGCTTAGTTAAGCTGTGTTTACATCTAGCATGACGTCATGTGAGAAGGGTAGGTGGAGGGGATATGTCAAGAGATAGAGACAACCACTGCTGCCTTCTGCGCTGATGTACTGGACACTAATAATACAAAGGAATACAGTAAAACCTTGTTATTACGTCAAGTCAAGGGACCCAGGAAATTGGGTTTACCTTATACCAAGTTTTTCCTGTACCTGCAATACTAATTATTTTTTACGGGACCTTTACTCCGTTACTCAACATCGAGTTTTTACCTTATAACAAGTTACGTAATAAAAAGTTTTTACTGTACTTGGTGACTTTGAAAGGAAACGATCGGAAGAAACGGACCCAAAAATCCCGCTCGGTGCTTTGTATGTAATGACAATTTGTCTACCGTGAACATCATATTATTATTAAAAATTTCTTTACATCAATTTTTTTACAAGATAACAAGCAAATAAACAACTCTCAGCTGTGGCTGCTCGTGAGATGACTTGCAAAATTACAGTATCTCACAATCGAACACTGTACTGACAATAAAGATTTAAAAAAATCTATGTTCGCAAGTTGCAAACTCATTTTTTTCCTTAAATTTAATTTACCTAGCTTTTTATACACTGCTGCAGCTACATATGAAAAAAACTCATGAGCAATAATAATAATAAAAAAAAATACCCTCGACACCATTTTACCCTTTCGGGTGTGGCCAGGCCGATATTTAGCCTTATCAGTAAGAGTTATCTTGCGACCGTGCTGGGGCTTACCAGGCTTCCAGAACCCTTTCCTGCACTCTTCTGGGCTCCTACTACCAGATCTGTGCAGCCTGCAGTGGCAGTGCAATACTGCAGGGCAGCGGAGTATAGACAGCCGTAAGCTGCCTTCCTCCTACCAACTCCATAATCTAGTAATTAGTCACACCCATCCCAAGTCACGAAAAGTCTGCCGTGTTCGGGAATCAAACCGGGGACCTCTCGGACCAGAGCCAAAGGTACTAACCACTACACTACAGAGCGGATAATGAGAGAATATTAAAAAAAAAAAAGAAAAGAAATTAAAGTGTAAACAAGATACAGCTGCAATAAAGTACTAAACATTACTAAAGGAAAGAGGTAAAACAATATTAACAAAATTTCAATAATATACGGCACATATCATTTCTCGTCCAGAATAATGAGCTATGTACTGTATTATTTGCCTTCACGATCATGTGTGAGAATGAGCTATCAAAGCTCTACTTGTTCACATGCAATTGTGGCAGTAGACAGCTCATTTTCCAGATGAGGAATGACAGCTTGACATCAGCTGCTAATTGTGACTATAAATATTAAAATTAATAAATATCAATTACATATCAAATTAAATTTCGAACATCAGCTGTAATAATTGTCAAAAAGAGAGCATTAGCTTCAAAACCAGACAGTTATACTCAATTTACTGATAAATAAAAATTAGTCTATTAAATTACTGACATTATGTGTTCTTCCTCCTACCTCCAATACAATCTTTATGGAAAACGGAAGGGAAATGAGTGAAGTGACGTGGGTAATATTGTATAATATGGTAAGCCAATTAAATTACTTTAATTAATGATTTAACACATCAAAAAGTTTAGTTTCAATTTATCTTATTTTAAAGCTAATACTCTCATTTCGTAAATAAATGATAGTTTTTTTTTTCTTCTTGAATTTCAGTGTTACCTTTTATGGAACAGATCATCTTGACAGCTCAACTACTGATTAATTTTTTAAGTTTTTCTTTGAGAGACGGAGGAGTATCGTCCAGAGCAAGAAGATTGTCAATCTGAGCTCTCGTTATGATGACTCTAATATTCCCATCTTCATCAATTGACTCATCCTGCTTCTTCTTCTTGGGCTCAAACTGCTGTTTTTTATCGCCATTTTCAGAAGAGCTTGGTTTACGCTTGACCAATTTATTCTTGTTCACTTTCTTAGCTTCATTTTCTGGCTCAGGTGAGGGAACATGGGTTACATCTGGGTCTTCTTCAATCTCTACCATTGCATCATAAAAGCTAAAAGACTTTCCATGATGGCCCAATTTATCCTTATTCTTTGCAAAGTCTAGCAAGTTTTGTGCCTTGCAATACCCAGTTTGGTGAGTACCATAAAAAAATACTTTATAGAGAGCTTTCGCAGGAGAGGTAGAGATTTTAACGATGGCTTCAACTCTTGCAGGCCATGTGTGGTAGCCTCGCATCTTGGCAAAAACCTTATCTCCTTTATGAAAGTACTGCTCCATTCTTCCAGAGGCGTAATAAATAAACCTGAAAAATATTTATTATAGCTATATTATAGCTAGCCCATAGAGCTTTTTCTTTTTAAATTCAGAGAGAGAGTATGTTACTATATGCATAGTGTATTCCAAACATATAATACAAGGTAAAATGTCCATGATAGACAAACAGACGCCTAATTATATGAGATCTTCGAGCCTGTCTCTTCCCGTCACCAACTAGTCTTTTGTATTATTAGTGTTCATGGACAGCACAGAAGTCACTGTTTTTCCCTGTATCTTACACCGTATGTATCCCCTCCACCGATACCTCTCTCACCGCTCTCACGTACGGCAGTCCATTGCAACTATAGACGTAAACACAGCTTATCTAAGTGGGCCTAAAAATCTTTTATGGTTAGGTGTCTGTTTATCTGTGATATGTACACACATATATTATGTACTGTATACAGAACACATGAGCTGCATTAGCATGACTGCATAGTGTGTTTGTGGTTTATGCATAAATAAAACAAAAGATATAATATGCATACAAGGTAGCATACACTTCTAAACCTTGAAGTCCTTGAATATACTGTATGCATACACATTGTAGTGGTACGATACCTATGTATATTAATAATGGGTATTTTTGCTGAAAGTAGCATGTATTGTATTGTACAATATATGTACAAGGAAGTAAAATTAACACACACCCAATCAATCTCAAAGAATGCATAAAAAATAAAATTTGCACTATGCATAGCTGTTGCTATAATACGTCTCCATAATACCTATAATATCCCATAATATGCATACCCAGTTGTATCACTTGTATCATGCCATAATACACTCAATCGAGGGGTATCGGGCATCACCCCAAAGGCGGGCATTATCACGTTTTTATAGCTATTGTTGTAATTAACTTTATATTTACTCACAAAAATTGAATTACTTGTTCCTTTTTTACACTATTTTATCATTTTTTTACTAATTGAAGTTAAATTTCCATTGAAAACACGATATTTTTGTTACCGAAATGCCATAATTTACGAAAATGACGATTTCTAGTTAAACAGCTGATTTTCAAATTTTTCACATTTAAGCTTTCAAGACGCGCGAAACACGTAGAAGTCGTATTTTTTGGCATAAATATATTGAGAATAATATTGTTAATAACTTCCTATGAGTTATTAGTTATTTTTTTCAGTGGTAACTATGATTGCGTGGTATTAAATTGTGAGTCCACTTCTGGTATCCTTGCTACAAATCTCGTGTGAAGTGGGCTTGTGATTTTACTTTGAAATGAAAACTTGTTTTTTGTGACAGAAACCTTATAACAATGCTAAATGAGGATTATTAGGCCTAAATTCAGTAAGATAGGTATAAAATATTGATAGAAGAAGTTTAAATCTTAAAGTTACAAAAAGGGACACTTCTTGTCGCTTCTTGACTTCAGACATGGATCGAACGTCCCACTTCACTAACTCTGTTAAAGTAGCTGCATGATGTGATCATCATGTTGCACGTTGCACTATACATATTACAAGACAGTTTTTTTAATTGTCTCCAGTCAACAAAATTTACTTACCTAAAAAAATCAGATCAAGCAATTATTGTTTAAGCATATGGCATATGGACAAACTGCATGTTTTTTTTATTGCATATTATTATGGATACAAAACCTTCATTTATGTATGAACTGTATTTTTTTTAATTGTTTTAGTCCTCTGGCACCCTTTAAAATTGTGTTGCAACACGCTGTGTTGTTACACTTGTTTAACGCCTTTTTCTGTGCTTACGCGTTAAATAGATCCATGACTCTGACGTACCGTTTCTTTGCTTTACAGCTTGATTTTAACGGTGCTAGAGAATTCAATACAAAATTCTTGAAAAAAATCTTTAAGATATGAATAAATTCTTTATCCAAATATGCAATAAAAAATGCTGCAGGTTATCCAAGGAAAACAATAACTTTTATCACCCATGGCTAAGACACCCTTGTTGCCAAGACCGACTAACTCCATCAATGGGTAACTGACAAAGACGCCAAGGTGCTGGGTCTCCCCAAAGAGTTCAACGGCTCTCTCTTGGTCAGTGACCCTTGTTGCTCCCACCGTCAAACTCCCCAACTCCTAGTAGGCAAAGGACGAAGGCACCCAGATGCTGGGTCACCCCTGCCAAGGTGAACGGCAAAATGGCTCAGCCTGTGACCGTTGTCGCTTATAATTTTTTTTTAATATACAAGGATACACCCCTAAGAGCTTACAGCTCGCGGCGGAGTACTGGGTAGGGATAAGGTAGGGAACGGATAGTGCATGGCCACGGCCTGCATGCTTATGCGTCCCAGCATTCGCTGAAGTGAGACTGAGGGAACCGTGGAAAACCTCAGTCAGGACGGACACCTCTACTTTTTCTCAATGGACCAAAGCGATGTCCAAAGCCTGGGGAACCACACACAAGTGCATCACTGCACTGGGTGGAAAGCGAGATGAATTTACCCCAGGGAGGGAGCAGCGTATTTTTTACTTGAAACGGTCACCCATCCAAGTACTAACCATGTTCGACGTAGCCTGACTTCGGTGATCTAACAAGAACCGGTCAATGCACTGCGCCACGCTTGACCTTGCTTGAGACCTAATTTGCTTGAAGACAACTATTTGTGTTTAGAGTCTGCATAAAAAATTGTGACAAAATATTGAAGGTGTATATTATATTATATTATACCTTTTTAAATCTCTCAAGCAACACTAACTTATTCATTATTTTGATTTTGATTTTTCTTTTTCATTATAATTATTATTATGTTATTTTTTATCACACCATAATTGGATTTTACCTGTAATGAGAGTGTAAATTTAAGTTGAGGTTCAGGGGAGGGGGAGGCAAAAAAAAAAAAAAAAAGAACACAAAAACTCACCACGCATTGCAGGCAGTAAATTTTAAAAATCAGCGAAATTATGATTGAATCATAATGCATGCAGCTGCAACTCTGAAGATACTGTAACTTTAAATATAGGCACGACCACCTCCAGGTAACCAACATAGCGTAACTGAGAAATGGGGAGCCAGTAAGCATCAAAATCAGTTCATGTGAGGCACAAGGAGTAAGTATCTACCTCTACTAGCTGAGAGGCAGTGAGCCACCAGCTCTTTTACCTCTGCTCAGCTAAGTTGTGAACCCGCTGCATTTACATCTCAAAATTTATTATATATATATAAGACGCACCGAGGTATACAAAATATTAAGAAAACAAAAAGGGTTATGGTGCAGTAATTATGTTTGGCTAGGACACCAATTAAGACTTATTCCATACTGTCTGAAACTATAAATACATATATAATATGTGTAATAAAAAATATTATGATAAATTAATAATAATATAAATTTTGCACAAAATTAACAAAAATTGTTCTTTTTGTTATAATTAATTCTAGTTTATTTTTTTTTTTTTTTAATAAAACACTATTGGGTACTTCTATTTACTAATTACACACTACTTTGAAACCCCAAACCTTCCGAAACCCTAACTTGAGCGTTTCGCGGGCTCTTCCGGAACGGGAGCAGCCACGGCCTTGCAAATCCATCCCGGCATTTGCTGCGACTGAGGGAAACGTGGAAACCTCAGCCAGGACGGACGCTCCAGCTTTTGTCAATGAACCGGAAGTGCAATGGTTCAAAGCCAGGGGAACCACATAGAGTGGAAAAGCGCAACGATTTACCCTTGGGTGGGAAACGTGCATGTTTTTTGTTGAAAATGGTCACCCATCCAACTATTAACCACGCTCAACGTTGCTTGTCTTCGGTGATCTGACGAGACCCGGTCAAGTGCACTACGCCAGTTTAATAATATACACTTTTTATTATATTTATGCTCTGTCTGTGTTGTATCTTGCAGGAACTAAAAACATTTGCTTAGCTGAGGGGCCGGGGAAAAATATATAATGCATGATAATTATATATTTTTTGGTGGAAAATTTTCAGTGTTAATAAAAAATCCCATAAGAGTTTTTTATGATGTTCTCACAGAAACTTGGTTGGGTTATGAAATTATTTTCAACGTTATTCGGTGGAAGCTCGGGCCACAGAAAACACGGCTATACTTTTTCATACGGCCATTCCACAAATTTTCATTCAATAGATCGGATCATATGGGTTTTTATCAGGTATAAAGTCCTCATGCTAGCTATAAGACGACACGTCCTCTCCAACATAATTATATAAGATTTTTTTTTGAAAAAATTATGAGGTGGAAATTTTGGATTTCAGTTCCATATAATATACTAAAACTATTTTTAGAAAAAAACTAAATTAATTTTTATGGGAAAATTGACGTGCCGTCGCTGTTACTTTAGCAATTAATCTTGAACTTATGGAAGGTTAATTATTTAATTAAGTAATATTTAATTAATTTGTAGAACAATAATTAGTAGAATTCAATTAAATAATGTAAAAAAAAATCTAAGTATGCTTTAATAACGTAAGCATTAAGTGAAACTAAAATTTGTCCATTTGAAAAATAAATCCTTTCTGTAGAAATTCAAAAATTTGCCGCCAAATCAGTTTCCCGCGCAATGCCCGAAACACACGCGAGTGTTTTTCCGATTATCATATGATCCGTACCGATTTAGGAAAGATGGCGTCTTCAATTTACCTTATTTCACTCGCAAATTTATGCCGTCTTGAGTTTATTTCTAGAAATTAAAAGTATACCATCATGTAGAGCAACATTTAGGGTACTAACAAAAGTAATGACGTTATTGTAAGTACTGTAATATAAGAAATATGAGATTAGAACTGAGTGAACATCCTTAACGAGTCCGATACCCCCCGATTGAGTGTACTATTTATTGATTATGTACTGCAAATGACGTAAATGCATACAATTCATGAAGTCATGAAATTCATCATAAACTCATTTATAACCTAAATTATTTATATTTACCTTTTACCCAAATAATAGTAAAAACTAATGGGAAGCCCCGGAAGCCGACGGAAGCCAAAGCCAAGCGCCAAGCAGGAACCAAAATGCGCCAAAAATGACAAATCTCCACGGGAACGCCCACTTCTTCAGCAGCGACAGCAGCTGAAGATGACATCTCATTGTAAACGTATACGTAAAATTATTTTTACAGTTCTACCTCCATACAGCTTACACGGCTTGCGTGATTATCAAGTAAAATAAATACGTCAACACGCCCCACGGTAAAAGAAAAAAAAGTTGCATATTTTGCTGGCGTCGTTACGTTACGTGGAGTTTTGTCTCGAAGAATAAAATATATCTACGTGTGCTAAATTAAATAAGCAACTGAATTAAAATATTTGCTTTCATCACTCCAGATCCTTTGAAAAAAGGTAAGTATACTTAGATAGTAAAAAAATCTAATGATTTTAACCAGTGAATTGTGGAAATTCTAATCATTGATTTCTGCCTTTTGGCTTCCTGGTTCACAGAACCAACCTTGAAATTTACCGGTTTTCAATGCATTTGCATACTATCACAGACAAAATACTATATAGTCTTTATAACAATCATTATGTATGCATATATAAATTATGCATACTGTAATATGACAATTTTTTTGATAATTTTTTACAGGGTCATAATACATAATATGCATACGTCAATTAACCGATATATTCTGTATGCATACTGTATGCATACCAGCATGCATATTGTATGCATATATATGCATACTATTGCATTTTTGTGTTATATATTATTCATGCAGTGTACTATTATTGAGAATGAGAAGCTTCAACATTGACGACACAATTCTCTCAGCCAATGAAAATCTAGCGCGCGAACTGCGCGCGACGACATGTTCTATCAAGCTTCCTATCCTTTAACCCAGTGGTACCTGGTTTTTAATTTTTTCCGACGGTTCTTATGAAGGGCAAGATTAATAATTCATATGAGCCACGGGAAAGATCACTTTACATGACATAAAAAATATTCGAGATTTTGTGCAGCATAGAATTTGAATGAAAAAATAAATAAGATTTTTCTCCTAACAAACCTTATGGAGCGATGTCAGAATGCGGCGCTGCGGCATTTTTAAGTTGAAGCTTGTCATTCTCACCACATGGTTATTGTAATTTACAACCTTACTGAAAAGGCAAACCCGTCATTTTATTCATTCTAAAGAATGCAAACCAGCGCTTTCTCCGTGGAGCCATCAATATACATTAGATATATAATATATGTTACAGTAGGCATCAAACTGGCTTTAAAGCCTCTATGCTATTTTAAATTTAAATAGCATCGTTATCATTGGAAAAAAATACTGTACAGTATTGTATATTTTCTAGGCTTATTAGCTTTGGGAACTCACCATATGAGTAAGTCCTGTACGTCAGAGTCATTATACATAATATATCATATGTATGCATATATGCACCTCAGGAGAACACAAGACTATCCCTGTGATTTACAGAACCTGTAGCTCTAATGATAAAATACAAAAGATGAAATTTACAATTTTGGATATGAAGATAAAACGAGCAGCCATTTCTAGTTCACACAAATCCTTCATAGACTTAGCAATGCCATAAAAACAGCAGGTGTGAAGTTTGCAGTTTCTCGAGGTGTACGTAAAATAAATTGTCTGCCACTAAATGAATTGTTATTGTTGCAGAGAGTAGTTGATCAGCGCGGCAAGATGGTGAAACTTGAGCTCAAGGACCGTGTGGAAGATGGACTGCTAGATCTCAGCATGTCGCAACTAGAGGAGGTGCCTCTCAAAGATATTGTAAGTACAAGCTTCTCTTTGTTGAGCCCTCAACAATGTGGTTAGGTTACAAGCTTTCGTTTGAGAGACGTGAAAAGTCTGCATTGCCAAGACAAAATTTTAGGTTTGACCAACAGTGTATTTCCAGTTTTCTAGACTTTGGTCTATCAGGGCTTAGAGTTCCATCAGAGTCAAATGCAAAAACTTATATTTTAACTGTAATGTTTTGATTTCCCCAAAATCTATCAAACCAATCTCCTTGAGCCCTGAAATAACATGCAATAACTGAACCACCTCAGCCTGTTGTTTTTATTTATTTTTTTTACTTCTTTAATTGGGAGCTATTGTAAATTTACCTTGATGCTAATCAATACTGCTTTACACTCCATTTGAACTTTTACAAATTTTATTAAGTGCGTGTACACCAGCCACAACATTTTACTATCTCTACGCAGCAACACTGACTACGTACATCAATGATAGTTACATGGTGTGCTGAATTAATTTTTGTATATTTTGAGTGTGTAAATTCTTCTCTTGAACGTTTTGACATACTGTAATATTATTCCTGTGTGATGTTTTTGCTTTCCTACTTTTATTTATTTGTTTTTATAATTATTCGTAAATTTATATTTTTACACATCCTTTTAATTTCCCAAAGTCCTACCCAGAAAATTTGCTTCTAGTAGATTCTTCTATCATAATCATCTTTGCCCAGTAATCATTCTAAATCTTTTTGTTTCAGATTCCTATTAAACATAAAGTTCGGAAGTTGGATTTGTCCAACAATCAGCTCTCCTCTCTACAGGTAAACATTTTTGTGATTTTATTCAACAAAGAACTCACAGTTCAGGTCAGCTTTATTAAATTTACTCTAGTTAAAGGAGAAAGACAAGCATTATATATTTATTTTTAAATACAGTAGTATTATATAAAGGGATTTTGCACCCTGTGTAATTACTTAATTTTTTGTATTAAAAAATAAATGCGGAATCGCAGAAATAACAGTACAGATGATAAATTTGTGATATTTTTTTTATTATTTTTTTATTAATGCTGTATGTAGAAAAAATATGAAAAATATGGAAGAGGTAGTTTTGCTATTAAATATAAATAAAATTAGAGATAGAAAAAATTTAATTACTGTATGTATTCTTAATTTGCGATGGGGTGGAGTGGGAGGAGGGGTAAAGAGAGCTTTCATAATTATTGACAAAAATTTCAACATTGCTGTTAATTTTATTTCATTCGTGAAAAAAATCCTGCTTAAAAATTACATTTGAATTAAAATAAATGTTTCCACTGTCTATTATATAAAATGCATTAATTTGATCTTTGTTTTGGTCAGCCGACGTTCGCGAGTCAAATGATGCTTCTGGTGGAACTTGATCTCAGCAAGAACCAGATCACGGAGATCCCGGACAACTTCGGACTGATGGTCAGCCTCGTGCATCTTGACCTCTACAGCAACAAGGTGAGTGGCAACACAAGAAGTAGCTACGACTGGTAGACACGGGGGCGTAGCCGAGGGGGTGTATCAGACAAGGTGTAGGGAAAAATACATGGAATGTTAGTGGTACCACCTTTCCCCATCTTATGCCTGCTCTCTGAATGAAAATTAAAATAACCCATTTTCTCTTCCCCCATTTTTTATTCTGGTTCATTTAGATCATACTTTTGCAAATTGTGTCATATTCGAGCTAATAAAATTTTTCACAGTATGGAATTTTGTTTGTTCAATGTTTTCAACTAACGTTACAGCTCTTCTATTTACTTAAAAATAAAGGTACTGTAGACATTTCCATAATCAATTTTATCATGAAATGTGAACGTTAGTAATTTATTGAGAGGAGAAGAATTGCTTTGAGAAATTTCTGTTCTGAAAATTTTAATTTCCAATTTTAATGACTGTACTCAACTATGGGAAAGTCTGCTTACCTCGCTTCCTTCTTTCCCCGTGTAGTCAGGGCGTACAATGGACAACATACATGTATGAAAAAATTTTATTGCAGAAATGAATAGAGGGCACCAAATTATGCTACTCTGAATTTTTTCAGATTTTTTTGAGACCCGGAACTATTTTTAAATAATTATTGAAAGCCCTGTGATTTCAGTTGGCACCTCTGAATTCTTAATAAAAAGGATAGAGACTGGACGCCTATTAACGCCTCCAGGGGGCGTGGCCGCACTTTCAATAATTATTTAAAAATAGTTCTGGGTTTCAAAAAAATCTGAAAAAATTCAGAGTAGCATAATTTGGTACCCTCTATTCATTTCTGTAATAAAAAATTTTCATGCAGGTTGTCCATTCCTTGCCTCACTCTGCAAGGTATAATTTGCCTGATGTGTGATATATGCTTTTGCATATATATCAATTATGTGTTTGTTGTTTTATTGTTTAAATTTTCATTTTATTATTTTGACGAAGTAGTTACAATATGGTTGGTTGGTTACCAATGGCAGAACTTGTTTTTCAACATTGTTCACAGTGCTCTCTGGGGCTCCTAATACCCAGTCTGCACGCCAGACAGTTAAGTACTGTTTATTAGCGGGGCACGTATGTTGTTTGCACAACATTCCGCGGTCTTAATCACCCCAGCGGAGTATAGACAGCCGTAAGCTGCCTTCCTCCTACCAACTCTTTCATCTAGTAGCCAGTCACACCCATTCCAAGTCGCGGAAAGTCTGCTGTATTCGGGATTTGAACCGGGGACCTCTCGGACGAGAGCCAAGTGTACTAACCACTACACCAAAGAGCAGTGTTTACTTCATTGTCATTATTGTTATTGTTACAATATCATTGTCTGATTTATAATATTTTCTTTGGGTGAATGTACACATTTTGTGTATGGACTTTCGTCTTTTGCATTCACCAATTGGGTTTTGTATATGTTTATTTATTAATATTTTCCCTATACTTTGTATTTTTAAATCCAATAAACAATTATTATTATTATTAGTAAAATAAAAAAATTATGTAACAATCTTGGAATTTAGTCACTCGGACTACTGTAATACTGTAATAACAAATGAAAGTCCTGTAACACAAGTTAAATTAAATACATATACATTTCATAAAGACATAGAGATTTGGTGGATTTTATCCCTTACATTTATGCAGTGATTTGGAGGTGAAAGATGATATTTTCAAAGGGTAGAGCATAGTGAGGTGAATTTTAACATTTTACGTTTCCCCAGATCGAGCGTCTGCCTCTGAGCTTCAAGGAGCTGACGAAGCTGCGCTGGCTCGACCTCAAGGACAACCCGCTGACCCCGCAGCTGGCCAAGATTGCTGGACCGTGCGTTGACCAATCAGACTGCCAGAAGTGTGCGCGCGACGTCGTGCTCGTCATGCAGGAGATCAGTCGCTCTATCGAGGCAGACAAACAGCGCAAGACAGAGGGTGAGTTTTGTGTCTTGCTCTCCCACTTACAGTTTGTAAGCCTCAAGGCAAAGTTTTCGTTACCCTTGACTGATTTATGGACGCTGTAAATCCAGAATCTTCTTCTTCTTTTCTTATGCCCAAAGTAAATCTAGAATGGTAAGGGTTCATGATTTGAAATTTCGGGGGAAGTGAGAGAAGTGGTTGCTAAAACCAGTACCGATGATTTGAAGTTCACCAAGCATGCACAGAGAACATGAACATGGCACCGTCCAGAAATAGTGCTGGGGTTATGAAAGCTTTGTCTGGAGCTGTACATTATGCGAGAGCTGGAGTGTGACTAGTGACGTCAGACCTTAACTTCCCAGCTCTTCATTGACCTGATCTAACAATGTTGCTTAGGACTTTGAGGGACCCTTTCAAACCAGGGTGTCCATGTTCTAGCAATCAATCCCAGCATTAGCCTTATTATGAGTGAGGGAACCATGAAAACCTCAGTCAGGATAATATTTGAGGACTTGACAATAAAAAAAAATGAACCATTCAAGTGTAAAGTTAGTCACAATTTGTTTTATTACAAATTATAAGAAACTGGCCTTTAGTGAGAATGGTTTTTGTCCATTTTACTGTCATCAAGCTCATTATATTTTTATTTTTTAGAGAGATTTTGAAGCATCAGAAACAGTGGAGTACTGTTGTCATTACAATATACAAAATATACTTGACATTGAACAAAAGTATTCAAGAAATTTTATGTATTTCTTTATGAAAACAATGGTTTCTGGACTTCATTCCTTTTTTAAAATTAGAATCAACAATATTTACTTCTGTTTGTCAGTACACAATCAAGAAGAATCAAGTTCAAAATTTCATTATGCTTCCTGTACGATGGTTCATCCAGTTATTCAATTGATTGTGCATTATCAAACAGAGCTATGTATGGTACTATAAAAGTTCAACATAAAATATAAAATTTTTAGAGCTAAAATCAATCTTGTAGAGGTTTTTTAGGCTAAAGCCTATATTACAATAATACAATATTGCATACAATTTTTCCTTACAAGAAAATTTCATCTCTATACAAACAATTCAAGTTAAGGTTTTCTTGTAAGAAAAAATTATAAAACAAAAATTATACCGTGTAATACAGGCTTAAATGAGAGGTGTGACAATTACATTAGTCCGTTGTAGTTAACTTAATACTTTCTCAGCAGAGCGGCAACAAGGAGCGCCCAAAGAGAAGAAAAAGAAGAAGAAAGGCAACAAAGGTGCGGGCGCTGCGGGAGACGGTTCTGGACGATCCCAACTCAACGGAGCCAATCAGAACTCAGCGTCCGCCAAGCTGGCCGACCAATCACCAAACAGAGAGGAGGAGAAAGTGACAGCCTCAGCATCAGTTAATCGAAAGGCAGGATCAAACAAAAGAACAACATCAGCCTTGCGTGAGTTTTGTTAGTAGTGTCTGGTGGCAGTTTATTGTTATCATAAACTTTATCTGTTGATATTTCATGATTTATGAAATTAATAATCATTATTTAATTACTGATTTATTATTTATGCATGATAGTCAAGTCATCATCTTTTTTAGTTAAAGATGTCAATTTTCCTCTTTGGCTAAAATTGTTGGACTAAGCAAAATTTGTTCCAAAGTCAAGCCAAGCAATGAGCGTAGTACATTCCTTGATCCCTATCCTCAAAGCCTTGTTGCAGGAGTTTTAGTGACATTTTTAGTCAGTTGTATGTAAAAAATAAATAAAATTTGAATTTGACTCTAACCTCAAAGATAACTTA
Source organism: Siphlonurus alternatus (assembly GCA_949825025.1). Classification (NCBI taxonomy): domain Eukaryota; kingdom Metazoa; phylum Arthropoda; class Insecta; order Ephemeroptera; family Siphlonuridae; genus Siphlonurus; species Siphlonurus alternatus. Next base: position 10,747,803 of record OX463783.1, on the reverse strand, counting down.
TAGATTAATGTTTCTTTGGTCTAATTTCCATTCTCTTGTTCTCAGCCGTGCGCCTGTGCTGTTTGCTCACCCGAGCATTCGTCTGGAGTTTGATCTTTGTTGCGTTATTCATCGGAGCGCTGTACGTCATGAGTCTACCAGAGTCTCGCCCGTATGTCGCCAAAGTGACTCACCAATACGAGTTGATCAGAACCCAAGCCTTGGTGGTGGCAGGAGACCTCCCAGCAAAACTGAATGGCGCAGTGGAGGTGTCAAGAGAATATACAACGTACGCTGCGTCCTGGTCACAAGATTTCATAACCAACAAATTGCCAGTTCATGTTGAAAATTGTAAAGAATTTGTCATTGAATTGTACAACAAAGCTAAAAGTCAAACCTCACAATGGATTAATTCTAAAAAAGACTGAATAAACTTTCATGCAAATAACTTTTTTTTATTTTTACTTTTGTTTTTTTAACCGACTGCATGTAAAATAATAAATAAATTTATTCCTAACATAAAAATTAATTTGTTACAAGTTTTCCTAAACAAAGTTTTATTTTTTTGGTGAAATTTTGGTTATGATGGGTTTTTTGTCCTTATTTTCCCAACTGGTATAATGAATTTAGTATTATTAATTTTGATTATTAATCAATAATAAAGTTTCTTGTAGTATAAATTTTAAACTCTGTTGGCAATTTTTAAACTTGTATTACAATTACAATCTCACTTATTATTTTTCTTTATAATGCAAATTTTCCCCCTCGTATCTGCGTATTGTTTAAAAAATTGTATCATGTAATACAGGCTTAAACTTTATTGCATTTTTTTTTTCTTGTGTCTTGGAATTTGGCCCTGTGTATCTCTAAATTATGTAATTACTTTAGTCAAAATATCTAAGAAGTTAATTTAAAAAATTATAAAGCTTGTATGTTAATTATGTTGAAATCATTATAGAATATTTTAGTTTTACATTCTTAAATTAAGGTACTTAATAATAAAATTCAAACAATAACAGAATAAAACATTCCATTTTTAAATAAGAGTGAAAAATATAGCAGTGAATATTAAAAATTTGTTCTCAAACTTAACTCATTTCAGCAATAATGTTTCTCAAGTCTATTTTTTTAATTTGAGATGCCATTATTTCATTCTTAGATTAAGATGCTTATGTACGTAGCATTAAAATGTTATAAACTAATATTTCATTCTATAATTCTTTTATTCATTCTTAAGGGTAAGATAACACGAACAATCGATTGTTGCAGTCCCATTTGATTAACATGTAAACCTTAGCAACTTCATAATAATTCTGAATTTTTTTTGAGAGACATGCAGTTCTTGGCACCAAAAAAATATGGAAAAAATTTCAAAACAATCGGACGATACAATTTTTTTAAATTAATTTCTATAGGTCTCCATGGGAAAGCCCTATACTGAAATAAAAATTCATTTAAAAAAATTGGATCGTCCGATTGTTTTGAAATTTTTTCCACATTTTTTTGGTGCTAAGAACTGTCTCTCAAAAAAAAATTCAGAATTATTTTGAGGTTGCTAAGGTTTTCATGTTAATCAAATGGGACTACAACAATTGATTGTTCGTGTTATCTTACCCTTAATTAATTACAATGTAAAAATATGTTATTGCTTTTTAAGTAATAATTAGGCCTTTTCCATTAATTAAAACTATTCAGAGAGATAATTGTAAATTTAACATAATAAGCTATAAGCTAACTCTTGTAATATGATCATGTGCGTATATATATCTGTACTAAAATAAAACAGACAATTTTGGCTATACTTTTATTATTTACTTAAAATACATACCATAAGCTAATTGATTGAAATTCTATATAATACTAAAGTTACTATGTGCTGAATGTTAATTAACACAAAAGAGGTTAGATTTAATATTAATGCAATATAAAAGCCGGTATTACACGATACAATTTTTCTAACTATTGCATACAATTTTTCCTTACAAGAAAACTTCAACTCCATTTATTTGTATGGATATGAAATTTTCTTGCAAGGAAATATTGTATGCAAAATTGTATCGTGTAAAGCCGGTATAACACGATACAATTTTTCTGATTATAGTATACAATTTTTCCTTACAAGAAAAATTAAACTCCATTTGTTTGTATGGAGAGGAAATTTTCTTGCAAGGAAAAATTGTATACAATAATCAGAAAAATTGTATCGTGTAATATAGTTATAATACCGGCTTAAGATTAGATTTGTATATTGAAATAAAATTTAGAAAAAATAAGGATGTGACTTGGCTATATAATTAAAGTAACAATTTGAATTGATTAATTATTAACAAGCCCAATGCAATTTATTTAAACACAATTTTTACAAAAGTAAATAAAAATTAATAGATAATTACAGTATCCTATGAAGGAAAAAAAAAAGAACATTTACAACGTAGCTGGTCTACAGCATGTCAGAAGTAAAAGAGGAGAACAAAAAAATAATAAATGGGTTAATGGCTGATAAGGATGGATCTACCTAGCTACTTCTCACATTATAAATTCTTTGTTATTTTGAAACGCCCTCCAGAATTGACTCACAAAAAATAGTAATTAATCTAAAACATCAAATTAAGGAAAATAAACCATTTAGGTTCTTAGGTTGTGATAATCTTATTAAAAGAAAAGGATAGGAATAACCAGCAAGGCCTTACCGATCGAAAGAGTCACAGCAGGTGGAAATTCTTGCGGTCACAGAGGTTCACTCGAAAGTTTTTACATTTTTGAAACGTTTCGCATCGTGGAGATGCTTCTTCAGTCACAAGAAGAAGTAGAATGATTTGACTGTTGGCTTGCTGGCTGGTATGTGAGGGGAGGTGTGGAATGAGTTGGTATGATATTTACAAGGGAGTGAAGAGGAATAATATTTACAAGGGAGGGAAATTTGAATTTTGAATTGAGTTATCTGAGGTAACTCAGATAACTCAATTCAAATTTCCCTCCCTTGTAAATATTATTCCTCTTCACTCCCTTGTAAATATCATATACCAACTCATTCCACACCTCCCCTCTTCTGTCTCCCCTCCCTCCCCTCACATACCAGCCAGCAAGCCAACAGTCAAATCATTCTAGCTACTTCTTCTTGTGACTGAAGAAGCATCTCCACGATGCGAAACGTTTCAAAAACGTAAAAACTTTCGAGTGAACCTCTGTGACCGCAAGAATTTCCACCTGCTGTGACTCTTTTGATCGGTAAGGCCTTGCTGGTTATTCCTATCCTTTTCTTTTAATAAGATAATCTAAAACATTAAAAGAAAAATAATTAAATATCTAACAAAACTGAAAATTATAATATATTGAATAAAAAATATACAAATACAAAAAATTCTTTAATTAAACCTAGCTCCTATATATAAAATATTGAGTTCTAAAAATGTGAGATAATATATAAAATATATTGTATACTATATTCCTGAACTTATTTATAATTATATATACATTAAATGATGCCATATATCCTTTACATAAGCCAACAGCATGGAGGAAATAGTCTATAATTTATCCATGGCCAACAGCATTAAGGGTAAGGTAACGCCACCAGTGTTAAAAAAAATCCCTCACACAAAAATTCTGAAAAAAATTGAAAATGTTCTCCTCTACACCCCCTATCAGTAGCTAAAATATCAGGTATACAAATTCGATCTAGTTTTTTAGTTATGAATTTTTAAAGTTGACTACTTTAACATGGAGAAATGGAAATCCCATGTTAAATTAGTCAACTTTAAAAATTCATAACTCAAAAACTAGATCGAATTTGTATACCTGATATTTTAGCTACTGATAGGGGGTGTAGAGGAGAACATTTTAAATTTTTTTCAGAATTTTTGTGTGAGGGATTTTTTTTTAACATTGGTGGCGTTACCTTACCCTTAATTTAATATTACCTCGGCCGTCCACAAATAGAAGTCCACAGCATATATACAGCATAATTACATATAAAATAATATACTCTATATTGTATTACTACACCTTACAGTATTATATAACACCCATTGTTAACATCACTATTTATGAGATAAGTCACACATAATTCGTCACCTCAGAATTCAAGTCGTGTAAGTACAAAAAAATTTGATGCAACTTTGAACCTTATCTCAATATAACTTAAAGCTCAAAGTCCCATCAAATTTTTTGTACTTACGCGACTTGCATTCTGAGGCGACGAATTAAGTACTTTCCTGAGGAGCCTGGATTGAAGTACAAGAACAATTAAATATACACTTTAGCACAATTTTATACAAAGGCACTTGTATATATTTTAAAAGAAAATATTTACAGTGTCAACATTAGTTATTAAGTCCATCACTAGCTTTATCAAGAATACACTCTAAAACTTTTATTTGGATATGCTTTTATATTTATACATAAAAATAGGGAACTAAAAAAAAAAAAAAAAAAAAAAAAAACTTTAATTGATAACGCCCCCTATATGCAAGGATATATCGATATCCCTTATTTTATTTGTAAAGGTAAAGGAATATGTTAAATGACACTTATATAACAAATCGAGCTACTTGACGAAGAGGTCGTATTATATGAAATGTACACTGCCAACTATTATTATTCTGCTTTTGTTTAAATTGTACAAGGCCTGTACAACATTCAGAGCTTTAGTTGTTCAAATTAAGTTGATTAATGGCATGATACAACTTACATCATAAAAGCTATGCACTAAACTTTCTGTCCTTTGGACAAAAGAAACAACTAATAATTAACATAAAAATTTAATTGTGTTCTAAAATAAAATCAATGTGGAGTTTCTTTAAATATTATTGAACTAAAGCTTGAAAAACCAAAACTTCTTCATTGCCTAATCCACTAAAACTAAATAAATCTTAGGCTTTATTGCCTATTTGTGACTTTGTAAAGCGGAAAAAAAAAATAATAAAATAATAATAATAATAATGATAATAATGGACAACCTGCATGAAAGTTTTTTACTGCAGAAATGAAAAAAGGGTGCAAAGATATGTTACTCTGATTTTTTTTTTCATATTTTTTAGAGTCTGGGAATTATTTTTAAACAGAGAGAGGTATCAATAGGTGTCACTTCTTCATAAAAGGATAGAACCTAAATGGGGCGTGAGTTCAAACCCGACCTCAGCAAATTTTTATAGCAATACTTCCTGGCTTCTAAAATTTTTGAAAAAATTCAAGCTAATGCAATTTAATGGTCTCTTTTTATTCTGCAATAACACAATTTCATGCAGGTTGTCCATTAGAAAAATAGCAGCGACTTTTTTTTCATTTACCACAGCACAGGCTTTGTCGACTTAATTGTTCATTCACTTAACCTCTTCTAGTAGAACACAATGGATTGGACATTCTCGCTACGTTTTGAGAATGGGTTGAACTTGAAATGCACGCCTTGAGAGTACACATGGTTATCTCTCCTAGGGGTAAGGTAACGTCCCTCAGGCACGTTGTATTGAACATTAATATGGTAAAAATCATTTTTCCTAATAGAAACTGGCTCATCAAAAGCAACGAATTGACTATGGTTATAGTATGCATCAGCCCTGTAGTAAGATTTGTAAAAACAGCCTTTTGAATTTTTAATTGTAATAATGATATCTTCTTTATACATTGGGTTATTGATGTTTTTTATATATTGTGTAGAAACCTCTACTCCAACTACTTTAATGTCTACATTTACACAAAATTCTATTTCAGATTCCAGGGGTGACTTACAAAAAACTAACAAATCATCACTTGAGTCTAAAGTTGGACGAGTACATACAAAATGTTTAGCAGAGAGTCTTTTTAAATTATTATCATATCTAGGTTTATAATTTTTGTATGAATTATTATTATCACATTGAGAAGTTGGAGGAGTTGTTGAATTTTGATGAGAATAATTATTATTACTATTTAAATCATTTTTTGTTTGAGGTATATCAGATTTTAAAGACTTTGATTTTTGTTCATTATTCTTTGATGTTAATGGCAGTTCTGTCAATTCTGTAACAATATCTTTTCTAGATTCATTTTTAGTACAAACTTCAATTGGTAATGGCATTTTACCTGGAGAATTTAAATTAACAAGAATAGATAATTTTTCTTGATCAGTAAGTAAATTTGAATTTGATAAATTTGTAGAGAATTCTTCTGGTGACAGGGAGAGGAATCTCAGTAGAGAGAAGGAAGGACCCAGAGTTGTCCTGTCCACACCAAACGACTTGGTTCCTGAGAGTCTGCAAGCCTCGTGACTGGCCCAACGCTCGGCTGCTCGGATCAGGTCGAGCTCAGAGTCAATCGAGAGGACGTCTTGCTGGAGCAACAACGTCAGACAGGCTCGGCTGATGCTCACAAACTCCTTCTCCTGCAGACAGGCCAGGGTGTGGTTGCGGAGGAACTGTAAACAGAATAATAAATGGTGTTTAAAAATGGACATGGCAAACGAGGTGCATTATATTGGAGGTCTGCCAGGCGTGGATCCAGAACCAAATTTCAAAGAAGAAGGAGGGGGTCTCTATAATGTCAATGTTAAAAAAGGAAATTGAATTGGAGTGGGGGAAATGCCTACATTGCCCATTTTAAATCCAACATTTCGCCCCTAGCCCCCTCCTGTAATGCGCCTGAAATTTATCTACTCTACACAACGTACTGTCTCAAATCTTTTTAACAGTACTGTAAAAGTAAGCTTTGGTCTATTATAAACACTATTCAGTATTACAATTAATCACATTTAAAAATTAATAAAAAATAAAATGAGGATTAGACAGATAGATTGATGAATGCTTTTTGATAGAAAAAAAAAAATACAGTAGATATGGACATTCTGGTAGAATAATTGAAATCAACACAACAACATTTGAAAACATATAATTTAGTACCATTTTTGCCCAAATGTATCTCTAAAACTGAAGGTAAGGAAGTGTTGCAAATATCTCTAAACATGTTGATATATTTGAGGAATCTTATTTTGTTAGTCAACAATGAAAAATTCTATCAAATCTATTTAATGTTTACAATTACACTAAATTCAGGGGGTAAACAATCCAACCACTGTACTGATTATTTAATTTTAAGAAAAGGATATTTATATGAACCCTTTCATTAAATTAAAAATACCCACAAAGCTTTTTTTACCACTTTGATTAGTATTTACTGAGACGATGGCACTCACCTCCAAGCACTTGTCTCTGAGAGAGTTGGTCTCTGGCAGCTGCAGCGAGAACTCGAGCGCCGGCCACAGACACTCCGTCTGCAGATTGTCTCTCAGGTAGAGCTCACAAGCATCACGAAGACGACTCATCTTGTACAAGTTGGCAGCCCTGCACAGAGACAGCGCAGCTCCAGCACTCAGCAGCTCCAGCTTGTCAGTGTAGATGTACCTGAAAATATTAAGGGAGAAGTGTAAGCAGAGGTGTGGATTTTAAACAGTTTGAGTAATTAGATACAGTAATTAAAAAAAATATATAATATATAGTAAAAACTTGTTATTACGTCCGTAAGTCAAGGGACAAACCCAGGAAATTAGGTTTACCATAAATCAAGTTTTTCTTATACCACACAATGCTAATTATTTTTGACGGAATCGCGATCTCCTTTACTCAAAATAAAACTTTACCTAACAACAAGTTGCAATGATGAGTTTTTACTATACATAAATAATTAATCTGATTTCAGGACTACAGTATCATTTATTTATTTAATTTTATACTACAAATTATTGTTTTTACGGTTATTTTCTGTCCTTTTCTTTCTGTAAAATAAATATTGCATAGTATAGACAATTTTTCATAAATTTACATCACATTAAGAAAAAACTACGACATTGACAATTAAATGAAATGTTTCACGTTGCACTTACTTGAGAAGACGTTTGAAGGTTTCTGGTTGTATGTTTGTCAAGAAAATCTCTCCCTTCTCAGACATTGGGCCATACAGCATGGAGTCAAACACAGAACTTGCCCGACAGAGTTGCAGCTTGTGGCATTGAAATTTCTAAAATGATTAAATAAAATTTTCTCACAACTAAGAAAAAAAAATGTAGATAAACTAATAACAATTTTAATGGTGAATTTGGAATTATTTCCTTGATAATTCTTTTTGAAAAGGTAAGAGTATGAGGTAAGAAATAAAATTATGAAAATTACTCATGTACTATAAAGTTAAATCAGCAATTTAAAACAACAATGTAACAGTTTGACAAAAAATCTTTTCAAAAGGAGGAAAGGAAACAATATTTTTAATGTTGTATTTTGTGTATTGTATTTTTAATATTATTTTTAATTTTTATTTGCATCAGTACTTCAAATATTAAAGTTGCATTGCAGACAGAAAGTCCTACTACTGGATATGAGTATAACACTGTTGACTTTGAAAAATTCCACTCTGCACTAAATGGACAAAGATTGTAGATTATTTTATCAATAGAGGCTGCAAGTGTTCCCCATTAATAAGTAAAATTTTTTACATAAATAAGTCATACGTTAAAACTGATCTCTGTAACCATAATCTATATGTAGCTGTAGCAAAGCTATCAATTTGCCCCTCGCTCCCCCTCCCCTCCCATTCAGAGGTCTTTTGATTTTGCTAAGGACTCCTTCCCCCCCCCCCTCTCTTTAAAAATTTGCTTGAATGCCAAATCAGCAATTTCAAGTTTTTTTACAGTAGATATATATATGATGATGGGAACTCCGTAAAATCCTCTGAGTTTTAACTTCTATACTTCAACACTACAGCTATCTCTAAGGAAGGGGAATTTTCAGGGGCAGAAAGTGTACATGATCATAGAAGAGTCACAAATATTCCTAGATATTTTTTTAAAGGTATAATTTTATTTCTGGGACTCTACAAGTCACCTCTTGTTTTGTAGTTCCGACAATGAAGGTGCAGTCTGTTCGTATGTTATTGTGTAGCATGTAACAAAACTGCTCCGACAGAGAGTCGGTCTTATCACGCCAGTCATCTCCTCGGGAATCTTTGCTCGTCATTTCTGTAACAAGATTGGTTTGATAATGTAAGTAAGAAAGTAAGAACAAGAACATAATTTAAAATAGTCTTATACAGTAGACATAGTATGGGGAACTTATGTGATACAGAACGTACTGGTAAGGAAGCAAAATAATGCCCCCCCCCCCCCCCCCCCCCTGTGCAGAGTGCATAAGAGCCACAATTAAGAGGAGTAATCAGAGTGCCTGCATCCAGATGAGTAATTTTTTATTTTACGTTGCTCACAGGGCTTCCTATAATGGAGGCTTCAAGTGATGCGCTTTCGCTGCGCAACTGTTTGTCGCTAAGGTCCATCTTGCTCTTGAAAATGAAGCAAAGTGTTTTTTTAACTTTTCTCGGTTATAATAAATTGTTTATTGAACACAAAAACAGTGTACAGAATAGATTATAAAATATTATATAATAATAACCTAAAAAATAAAATAAAAGAAAAATATTGATTATATATATTATACATACATATATTATTATTATACAAACCAAAATAAAACATAATTTGCCCAAAATACAAACAAAATTGTACCTATATATTGTACAGCATCAATAAATTATATAAACAAAAAATATATTAATAATAATAATCAATATATGATAAAGTGCGTACATCACTTTATCAAAACGGTTTTGTTTATCGTTGTACCACCCAATGGAATAGTTTGCCCGCTATTGTAAAAACACAACCGCCCTCTTCCTTCTCTTTAAGTTTAAAGAGACACTTTTTGACTTGTGAATAATTATTTATTGTTTGATTAAGCCTATGGGCTATATATTATAATTTTGTATTCATTTACGGACCAATACCACTTTACGTGTTATGGTGCCTTTTTGGTGCTGCTGTATTGGTCCTCACCCTAAATATATTATTGTATATTCATAAAATATGTTTATTTTAATTTTAACTTTGCTAAATTTTAATAAATATATATATATATATTTTGTTGTTGTTGTTGTTGTTGTTAATAATTATGTATGCATTTATGGGTGAAATAAATAAATAAATTATATATATAAACAAAATAAGAACACAATACATAATGATATTAGTATATAAAGTATATATACATAATTATAATAGTTCCAATTTTAAACATTTATCAATTCATTTATGATATATTATAGTTATACAGTAATTACAGTATGCCATATAATATATAGTTATAATATTATATATATATATATATATATATATATATATATATATATATATATATATATATATATATATATATATATATATATATATATATTAGGAACTATCAAATAGCACAAATATTTTCAGGTAGTCTGACAGGCATAGTGTAACAGGGGGAGTTTACGCAGTGGACAGTTTAGGATATGTTATGTTTCACACAACTCTCCGCAAAGCTTGCATTTACAATTTTCATTACTCACATGAAACACTGGGTTAGTGCATAAAGAATGATGAAAACCATGCACTGCGAATCTTGAGAAGACATGCCGATCTTTAAATTGACAGTTTTTCCATATTTGGTTGTTGAATGCAGGGGTTTTTATAAAAATTAGGGTCAATTTGGGAGGCTTTGAGAGCCCTTTCTTTTAGAAAATTATTGTAATTTGCAGTTTGAGGAAGATTAAATTTTTGCTGAAGTTCCGAAACAAAATAATTTTCCTCTGTAAGCTTATAGACTAATCTAGATGGGGAAAATTTAGTTACAGATAATAGTCTCTTAAGGGTGGGCGGGTCGAAAAAAAAGGAAAAATAAAATTCGTTTGATTAAAAAGATTTTTTAGGATGTTGTAGAGGGTACACCAGTACAATTTTTAAAAATAGTGAAAAAAATATTTAATTAATTATGAACCTGCTAATTACAGATAAATAATTAACGAGGTTTTCCTATTTTTTTTAAAAGTTCTCTTGCACCTATCATTATGCTTTATTTTTTTAAACATAGAAAATAGCGATTTCTTGGACCCCTGACATCTTGAGCATTTTACATGCACTTTATGATGCACTTTTAATTTTTTTTATAACTATCACGCGAATTATGTTTTTGTTATTTATTACTTTGTTATAGAACAGAATTAACGGACAGACATGAAAATCTCAGAGGTCCTGCTCCGCAATCTTATGATCTATGAAATAAAGTTTAATTGTTTCTGCGATTAACCATTTTTCAAAAAAAGTGGTCAAAACCTCGAATAAAAAAAATTACCATTGAAAAACGCATAGAAAATTTGCAGTACCTGCTGCCCTCTGCACTAAAATTGTTGGAAAGGAGGAACTAGCAACAGGGGGAGGGCCTTGGGAGGGAAGAATTCTCAGTTTCTATAGAAACTACCCAGACAACAAGCGGCAACATTGGAGTCCTTTGTTCAATTTTATTGCTGCTGTAGTCTTCGGCCTGCTGCTTGTGTCCTGCACATTTTCTCGCTACAGTTTTCAATGCTGTTTTTTTTTTTATTACTTATATCGGTATACATACATTAACAATAAATAATTTAAAATTAATATTCAATTCAGAAGTCAAATTTTTTGTTTGTATGTGTTTTAGAAAATACAAGATTTATTTCTTACATAATATATTCAATATCCACAATTTAGATTTTTTTATTTATTTAATTTAGATTATAATTTAATTTGAATATTTTATTTCTTCAATTTTTATAATATTTACAATGATCCAAAATTAGCATGCATGTTTCATAAAAAAGTAATGAATATAGTTTGAAAAATATGTAAAGATAAAGATGTAAATAAAATAAAACCAAATAATATTTAGTAAAGAAGTAAAAAGTAAAAAAGGGAGGGAGGGAGGGAGGGAGAAAATTTATTCCGGGTTGCCCACTCGCCATTGTATCATGTGCGGGAGGGGGGGGGGGAGAAGGGGGTATAACCAGGGGATACTTACTAATTCTGGAGTTATTGGTTCGTAAATAATTCCGCTTATCCCATTCCAATTCATGAACATAATTTTTCTTAACAATAATTAGTTATATTTTACAAATTAATTGTATTATATAAAAGTTTAATAAATAAAAAAGAAGGCATGAGAATATAATATATATAATTATGTTCGTACCCTATAATCATAATAACATATAATATTTATTATTATGTATATATGATGTGATTTACATATATTAATATTTCTTATTTGTTGCTTCCTTATCATTTAAAATTTTGTATTTAATAATAAGGAAACATAAAATTTAAAGTATTAATTCTTATTAATATATAATATTATTAATTGATTAATTTTTAATAATTTGCGAGAAAGGTTGATATGGTTCCCTATGAAACAGCAATTAATACAGTGTAGAAAGAGGTCTGCACGGTCCGGATTTTTGAGGCCCGGCCCATATTGGCTGCTGCTGCCGGTCCTGCCCGCGTGCCCGTGAAAGTTTTTCCGCAGCGCGGCCCGACCCAGGCCCGTTGCACACCGCCCGCTGCCCGGCCCGAGCCCGTGCAGACCTCTAATAGATATTGGGGGAGAAATACAACAGGCAAGTTGCCTTTTTGACTATTTATAGCTCACTCAGGGCTGCAAAGAGGTATGAGCTTTATGACCTTACGGTACTTTTCTCCCTTCCTGAGTGGCAACAGACACTTATTGTGCCGTCAGTTGAGCGAGACACAAAGTACAGGGATGTTGTGATTTGCTTCTTCTAAATTATAATATATTTCGTTACTTGCGTTAGTATTAAAAATGGGACGATATAAACCCCCAAAAAGTCGAAAAAAGGGGCATGCTAGATTGCGGGTAAAAATGAAGGGCTATTTTTGACATGTAATGCGTGTGAACATCATATAAATTCAAACGGAAATAAAAAACCGCAAGTATTGAATGTATTGAATGCATGTACTGTGACTTATTATTATTTTTTTTTTATTCCAACTGCCCTCGTGAAAATCGTGTGACACATTTGCTATTTGCATATTTACGCACAACAATTATAATTTTTTTTATTTAATTTAATTTTTTACGCAAGTTAAAAAACTAATGTTTCCGTCATTATTTCCAATAATAATTCAAAAATGGCAAATAATAAATTACATTAAGTATTGTGCAGGAATAGAGTATTTAGGCCGGTCGCAGACAGAATCGCATGATTTCGCTGCGTATGATAAAAAAAATAATAACCAATGCGATCAGCTGTGCGCGCACACTCAGCTTCGTATCGTATGCTGTTGTATGATAAGAAATTTAGAACTGGTTCTAAATGAGAAAAGTACGATCGCAAAGTTACGATCGTAGAAATAGCGATCCTTTTGTTTATTTTTTTAATTTTTTATATATTTATTTTTTAATTCTTGTAAATAATGACAGAAACATTAGTTTCGGTGTTGGTATAAAAGAAAGAAAAATTTCATAAGTAGTATGTTATTTGTCATTAAATATTATAAATTATAATGGTTGTTAGTTTTACATAAATTATGTAAAATTAAAAACATAATGAGATATTAGAATGTGAAAATTTTAGTGGCTTAATCGAAAGAAGGGGTAAAAATATGGTACTGTGATTTTTTTCAGATTTTTCCGAGACCGAAAAACAATTTTTAAAAAATTATTGAAAGTCTATTTTGATGACGTCACGGGCGGCACTCCTTAAGAAAAAGGATAGGGCTGTGCCGCCCGTGACGTCATAAAATAGACTTTCAATAATTTTTTTAAAATAGTTCCCGGTCTCAAAATAATTTGAAAAAATTCACAGTACTATATTTTTACCCCTTCTTTCAATTTTCAATTAAGCCACTAAAATTTTCACATTCTAATATCCCATTATGTTGCTTCACATATGAATTTTACGAGGGCAGTTTGATAAGAAAAACGAGAAAGTCACTCTCTATGCATCCATTGCATGCATTTGTGTTTCTTATTTCCATCTTATTTCCATTAATAATAAACATGTTCAGTTTTCGTATATGTAAGTCAATCACCAAAATTGTATCCCACTATGACTCAAATTCACTATTACAATAAGACGACACACACGACAAACACATATAATATGAATGTATATAATTAGCATATTATTCTAGTGGATGACCAAGTGACATGATTGTTTGTTCCATGATATTGTATGTTGTAAATAGCGTATCCATGAATGTTTGTATTTTATTTTATATAATTAGTGATATTCTATTTTTTATATAATACATATGCCGTACATCGCCAAAAGAAAAATTAATAGAACTTAAAATAAAAAATGAGTAATTTTTTTATTGCTTTTAACCCAGCGAAGTATTACAACGTGCAGAGTATAATAAAATATTTTTGTGTTTAATTAAAGTTAAAAAAAAAAAAAAAAAAAGTGTAGGAAATAAACGATTTATTTATCATCTTTCACTTTGCTAACATAATATAAATATATTATACATAATTTTTAAGTAGGAAATTTTAAAGATTATTAATATTATTATATAACTCAACGTAGATTATGCAGAAAGGTTTTCTCACTTTTCTTATAATATATTAACATAAGAGGTAATAAATAATATAATAAGAATTATTATTTCAATAAAATCATATAAAACTCCCACCCACCCTCAATAAATAAAATTTTATTTATTTAAAAAGAAATAAATATGAATGAATACAAGTAAATAATGTAAATATTATGTTATTTTTTTCTACGGGGGTCAGCTTTCACTCTGCTCAGGTAATAACAAAGTTCAATGCCTTCTCTCTATCTCCCCCATCTCAGTCTCCTCAGACTCGTCATTCTTTCAATCGTCCGCCCGCACCATCTATTATGGAGTAGGTTTGGCAACATTGACCATCCACTTGTCTGCTTCCAAAACCAACCCCCTCCCTAAAATATACTACTAACCCTCTGCTGTGAAAGTTGAGAACTTTTAAGTAGTTTCATAAGAAGGTTTCGTATTTGTCAACACTAGGTGGCAGTAATTTACTACAAAATTTAAAATGGCAAGACCCTCCCCCCGTTAATGAATCTTGATTTTACTGAGTCTAGTATGTCAAAATCTGTAGTTTTCAAATATGGCCATATCACTTTTAAGCCGTACGTGGCAATAGGTTCAATTTTAAGATGGAATAGCTTGAGGGCCGTGTTGACCGATAAAAGAGGAAGATTTGAAATAAAGTAGTTGATTGGTCTAAACTTAACGGCCTAACTATCAACGCTAGCAAGACAAAAATCGTTAAGTTTAGAAAAGGAGGCCCACTCTGCAAAAGTGACATAATGCACTGCCAAGGTGAAAAAATTGAGTTCGTTAATAGCTTTAAGTACCTAGGAGTCACCTTCCAGCAATCAGGGACTACCTTCACTTCCCATATAATAGATAGGTGCAAAGCAGCTCTTCTAGCCTCATATGGTATTTCAAATCTTTTCTCGGTTATAAATCAAGTAAAAAATCTAAATCTTGAATTATCTACTTTATTTTTCAGTTTGGACCAAAGTTCCTTAAAGGAATTATCCCTGAAAAATCTTATTCTTGGTGAAAAAACGAATTCACGTTTTTTTTTTACATAGGTTTGGTATAGCGGGTGGATCACCGAAAAATCAGCTGACTTGAAGCCTCTATTATATAAAATATATTGGTAAATTTTTCTAAATATGCATTTCTTTTTTAAAAAAAATTATATGTAATCTATGCTTACATCGTGATCTCAAGCACGTAAGATCCCATACGGAGCAATTAAAATTTTTCAATCGCAAATTGTTAACCCTCTAAATAAATTAAGTTTGCAAATTTAAAACTGCGTATTGGCATTAACTTTTTACATTCGTTGCTATAAAAATTTTATTATTAGCCGCAGTTCAGTTTAATTAAAGAGCATGTATAAAGAGTTTCGCGGTAGTTGTGTTTTGACTTCGAGCCGAGAAAACGTGCGCAGAAAGGGTATGCGCGGTGGTTGTAGCAGAAGTCAAAATCAGCAAATGAACATTGTTCAGTTACAACATGGCGACCAAATATTCAAGTGGATGCTTACCATTGACCAGCATGCATATTTCAATGTTATGACCTGTTCTTACTCTCTCTCTCTCTCTTGCTCCCCTCTCCCTCCCCCTTTCCATTACTCATATGATGCACTGCATGCATGTGCATAAAATAAAAAAAATGCACAGCAAGCAGATTCTTAAAGAAATGAAGAATTAAGTTTCAATTATGATATCATACACATATTGCAATTGAAGAATTGAACATATGTTACACAGTAGAGTATGATACATATATGCATATAATTATGCATACAGCTAGGCCTGTGGAGTATACATACAATAACGCATTGTATCAAATTTGTATGCATATAATCATATGCACATACTATTCATGATAATCATAATATAATGGCATGAATGCAGATACGTATGCATACGGTATGCATATGCGGTGGAGTACAGTATGCATACGGTATGCAATCCATGCATCGCCCACCTGTTATTGCTACTATGGCTACTATTTCATTATGCTTGATTTTTTTTTATTTGGCTAATAGAGTTTATCGACATAATGGACATTCTCATAAGCATGCATATAATATATGCATAATATTCACGACCGCTTCCTTCTCTCGATCTCTCGTCAGGAGATCAGGACTCTAGACAGTCGGGAAAGAATCTGAGGAATCTGAGGCTCTCTGAAATCTGCTGAGTCGTCCAAGTCGAATATAACAAGCATACATGTATACATGAGCTTTCTAGGTGTAAACTCAAAACAGTTAGACGTTATTACCTGTAACAATAAATGAGTAGTTCTAATTATAAAATTCACTAAGTTCTTCACGACGTTTTCAAATTATTTTCAGCGTCGCCGTCGGCCATTGAAAAAAAAATGCGCGAAAAATGCGCATCGCAGGGCTAATCCTCTATTGTAGGGGGTATAATCACTCCCTTCCGGCTTATGGAGACCCAATTCTGAATTCTGATTGGCTTAGAAATTACCCTTTTTGCTGAAACGTCTTCCTATTGGTTAAAAAGGGGTTATTTGCTTGTTGTTTACAAATTTCAACAATCCAATTTTTTTTGTAACGGTCGTGAGTGACTTTACCCGGTTTACCAGGATTAGCCCTGGCGCATCACTGCGCATGCGCAAAATATTCTAGCGGTAAATCTTAAAATTATTTTTCTTTGTCTTCGCAGAGCGTACTTGAGTAGGAGGCCAAAACCCAGCCGGCGCGATCGTCATCTGTCGAGACATTAGCCGTCCGGAATTTAAAAAATAACATGCAATGTAATCGGGAGGAAATATTTTTTTTTAAATATTTACTTGATATTAATGAAGGTGTCTTGTAGTGCAATAATACTTCAATGTAGTCTCCCGTTTGCTAGTTATTTTATTTAGTTCATAAATATCATACTTCTTGAGATATAAGACGGTAAAGTTAGGGCGGGAACTTGGTTCTATCTTCCAAGCTTTAGTAATGTATCATGACGTCACGAAATATTGAAAATATAAAAGTACTTGAATCAACTTTCATACATTATTTTCGATGTAGTAAATAACTTTACTTGATACATACAAAGTATAGAAAATGCAATTAAGTAAAGTGAAAGTCACTCGCTATGAAGAAAGGCTTTCAATGTTCATATGACGTCATCGCCAGTAAACTGACTTTTATTACTTCGCGCATGCCGGCGCATGCGCAGATGTAACAGAAGTAGCAGAAGTCGGGTTCATAAAAGCTAGTTTAATTTAAGTGTATTAATATTGTTTTTGCGTGAAAAAAAAGGTTGTCCAGTAAGATTAAACTATATTAGAGTTAAACTTGTTTCATTTTGAAAACTCTAGCATACAGCGTAATTGTCGTAAACCGCGACCAAAGTCAAGCCCTCTCCCATTTGATTACACGCAAACCTGCTGCTCAGTAGGACGGCTATTGAAAAGTGGGCGCGGTCGTGTTGTGGCCTTCTACTCAAGTTTGCTCTGGTCTTCGTCTCCAGACTCCAGTCCGCTCCAGTCAGTCGTCTCAAAAACACCGGTTTAAATAATTTACCCACGGAAACCCACCCCATTGGGCGAAATTACCGATTGACCAACAGCCTCGGATAACGTCATTGATGACGACCAATTTATAAATTTTACACATAAATATAAAAAACTTAATCCTAATTTGACCCCACCCCTTTAAAGGCTCATATTAACTTTTACTCCGATTTTAAGAACTGGCTATTATAATTATATACGCCGGCCACTGGCTACAATTAAGTAGACTGATAATAATATATTAATATATTATTATATTATGTATCAACTAGCTAATACATTTAATGCTGGCAAAGGTAAGTCAAGTTTCAACATCAAAAAGTCTCAAAACGAATTTTTTTGTAAAATATTTATTACATACAATTATAAAATATTAATTACATTTATTTGGTAATTAACCTGAGATTTAATTACCATTATCAAGGAATGGTAATTAAAATTATGACAATTTTGAAAATGTCTGTTCTGCTCAATAAAAACTATAATTATTATTTTATTATAGACAATATATAAGGAATGCACAATTACGAATTAAGTTTTGCTCTGCATGCAAACTGTATGAAAATTAACCTAAACCAAAGAAATTATTATTTTTATGGCAAGATGAGAATTATACCCCAAAATAAAGTTACAATATACTAATAAATAGTAACATGCACAATAATATTTTTAAGAGCTCGGTAAAATTTGTCTCATAAAGTATAAGTGTAAAACAAAATACAAAAAATTCAATTTTTACGGATTTTCAAGTGCAGTTATTTGAGCCAAATGTTTTATATTACAAACATCTCTGATAAGTATTATATGCTTAATTAAACCACAATACAAGAAATGACAAATGACAGTGCAACATAATTATGTTTCACAAAAAAATTCTGCATCGAACAAAAATATTCACTTAATTACATATTGACAATAGGTATGTAGTTAGTTCATATGTAGTTTATAGTTCAAATTAATGTTTGTTTTATATATAATAAGCAAAATATTTATAAAAATTAATGCAGTACACACATCAACTAAAAAGAAATATTTAAAGGCATATTTTCTTTTTGTATAGCAGAGTTCTTTTGCCATATACAAAAAGAGATAATTATACAGTACGTCAATTTTTATAAAAAAATCTGTTTCTGGTCTCTCATTTCTCATAAACATATTTTTATACCTGAATTGTTCATGTTTACTTTTAATTGCCCAGCCATCTTTAATTAATAAAACATTCTACAAAATTTATACATGTCTACTTTTTTCATACTTCATTTCATGAAAAATAGGATCAATGGTACGTAACTTGTGAATGCATGGCAATCATATTATACATAACATGAATCATATATCAGTCTTAATTAAGTCAAGATATGTTATAGACAATAATGGTTGCATTTTTTTATTTCATAATTAAAAAATATACATAAAAGTATGCTTTTCTGAATTTTTTCAGATTTTTTGGAGTGCGGGAACTAATTTTAAAAAAATATTTAAAATATCTGAATTAGGGTGGTACACCTGATGGGACAACCGTGACGTCATTTTGTCGTGCTGTGATTGGCTATTGATGACATCATGGTTGCTCTGATTGGCTATTGATGATGTCACGGTTATCCGTTATCCCATCAGGTTGTACCACCCTAATTCAGATATTTTAAATATTTTTTTAAAATTAGTTCCCGCACTCCAAAAAATCTGAAAAAATTCAGAAAAGCATAATTTTATGTATATTTTCTAATTATGAAATAAAAAATGCAACCATTATTGTCTATTGTTATTACTTTTATCAACAATGTACTAATGGGGAATTCTCTTACAACCGAAATTTTAATGTAACTACTATATTATGATAGGGTACATATTAACAATAAGTTTGACTTAGGTTTCAACTTTTTTAACTCAAATTTGGGAACTTTGAAGGGATTAATAGAATAGGGGCAAAGCATGCAACCCGCGCGCAAACCTGAAAATTGTGACGTAGAAACTCCCTAGTTAACACACAACAACTGCCTGATATCATAGTTTGAGCGTCAAGGAGTGATTGGCTATAAATTTTAGTAACACGATCGAAATCAGTGGGTTTTTCTACCCTAGTATCAATAGTTTTGTCTCTATATCAGTTTACTTTAAGGGTAAGATAACACGAACAATCGATTGTTGGTAGTCCCATTTGAATAACATGTAAACCTTAGCAACCTCATAATAATTCTGAATTTTTTTTGAGTGACAGTTCTTGGCATTAAAAAAATATGGAGAAAATTTCAAAACAATCTGACGATCCAATTTTTTTAAATTAATTTTTTAAATTTTCAGTATAGGGCTTTCCCATGGAGACCGAAACTAAAAAAATTAATTTAAAAAAATTGGATCGTCCGATTGTTTTGAAATTTTCTCCATATTTTTTTAAAGCCAAGAACTGTCTCTCAAAAAAAATTCAGAATCATTATGAGGTTGCTAAGGTTTACATGTTAATCAAATGGGACTAACAACAATCCATTGTTCGTGTTATCTTACCCTTAAGAGTGATAATCGAAAATATAAATTTATTACAGGAAAATTTCGCCTGCTAGGCAGTTTCTATGTCACGTTTTGGCGCTAAATTCAAAAGAAGGAAGATTTTTAAAAAATTCCCTTGTCTCCAATTTTGAAAGTTGAAACTTTTTTGTTTTGGGACATTTAATTTCAAGGCATAGAGCATCTGAAAAAAAAATTAAAATAAATGTAGGAGAATTCCCCATTAAATATACTTATATGCTAATGGAATTACAGTGTGTGTATAGCAATATTTTCATGATCATACATAGAATAAAATATAATTTTAATTGTTAATGTCAAATTTTTACAATTGAAGGCAGTTTTCCCTTTTAGATTGTAGTCAATTACTTTGATATCATACAAAATAAATTATTTTAGCTAGTTACAATTTTTAAACAGTATAAAATTAAATGATTATTAATTATAATATTATGTATGTATACGTGAGCACCAAATTTTTCCATCTTATACAGCAAATTCCAGACAAAGATTAATTCATAAGTACAAGTAGCACTTAACCTTAAGCACACTCAAAAATAGAAATCACATCATTAAAAAAAAAGTAAGTACTGTAGAGCATTGTTTAGTTAAGAATTATTTTAAAAGCATGGAGCAAGCCTATATGGCAACTTTCCGCCAAGTGCATTATTTTTAATTTACTAATTATTGTAATAAATATTACCACCTTCATAATAATAAAATATCATAAGACAGTTGTAATTAAATGTATTTTTAAATGTAAAGAAATAAACCCTTTGATTCTAATTATTGTATGTTTTACACATTTTCATTATACGTAATAATAACGTTCTAAATTAATGGAAACAATAAATAAAGACTTTGCACTATAAGCAGCAGTTGAAAAATTAAAACTATTGCAGTAAATATACTTTCTTTATTATATATAAGATGAAATGAAATCTAAATATTGTTTAAAAAAAAAAGACATCAATTACAGTACACAAATTCACAAATTATGTGCTGCAAAATTAGCATTGCAAAAAGAGAAAAAAAACTAATTAGAGGTAAGCACGTTAAAAATTTACAAAAATAAATTCTAAATGGTAAAATTGAAAAGATATAGTGGTATCCCAAAGCAATTATTTGGATGTAATAATTATAACTGAATTAATAAAATACTTAAAAAATTATGATCAAAATTTACTTTTTCGAACAAAAAAACAAAAACAAAAAAAAAATACTGAACCAGATTATTCATTCATCCCGTGCAAAGAAAAATCACAAAATTCACATAATGTAACAATTTACAATACTTTCATAACTATATTACCAATAACATGGCACCAGATACCATACATAGGAAAATTGAGCAAACTTGATATATTTTATAGTAATATTTTGATTGCTCAGAAAAGTAAGAGATCCTAGAAAATGTTACTGAACTAATAAAATACCTGAGAATGATACAAAAACATTTGCATTCTGGAAGGCACTTTTAGGGCTTGTAAAAAAATTATTTTGTATGGAAAGAGATTTTGTAGAAGGTTCAGCAGATAGTTTAATAGACTTCTTATGATGAGCTGCTTTCATTTATTTTTTGTGCCTTTTGTGACAAATTTCTTTCATGAACAAAAATATCTACCCTCTAGCATGCCACTGGTTTTAAATAATTACAAAGGACAGATTGCCATGTTCAGTTTTACAAAAAACAAGAAATGATACATTGTACAGGTAAATATGTATAATTGGAACATAGGAGGTAGAATTTTCCCCTCAAACAAAAGCTTAGCACCATGTTAATTAAAATCAAAATTTAGAAAGTAAAAACACGAAATTAGATGCATTCATTAAAAGGTTAACAAGAAATTATTTTTTTTCTAGAGGGTTTAATTTTAATTATGGATGTAACTCAAGACAGTTGTTAAATTAGAATTATTTGCAACATTTTTTTTTTTTTTTTTTTTTTTTTTTTTTTTTTATCTAACGGAAGATAATTGTTTCTATCATCCCATCATTTTCAGCATAATTAAAATTGAAAACATTTCCCTGAAATTCAACAATACTAACTCTGACATAATCCAAGTACCGTCCTTGACAATTATAATGAGCTCCAATTAAATATTTTTTTTTCTTTTTAATGGCAATTGGTTCCTTGAATTTGATGGCAACTTGAGCATTATAAGACACACTTTTGTTATAATTGACTTGATGAAGGAGTTGTAAAGTTGAATCTGGTAATATTTCTAATATTGAAAGATCAATATTTTCTTGATATGCTACAAATCTACTATCCAAAATATTATCTGGTAATTTATCATTAAATTGTGTTGTCACTTCTATACCAAGCAAAGTAATATCACAAGATGATTCAAACTGAGTTGTCACTAACAATGGTGAAGATTGGATTTGTCTACCTTCGTTTTCATTATTATATTTAACAATTGGTCTATAACATTTACATAAATTTGAAGTCATTTTTGAAAATTCAGTTTGAAATTCTGTACCATACCTTGGTTTTGTGATACTACAAATACCATCTGGTAATGACATATTACCTGGGGTAACTAGGTTGACTAAGATTGACAATTTTTCATGCTCAGAGAGGAGTTCAGAATCTGACAGGCACAAGGAGAATTGTTCAGGAGAGAGACTGAGAAATCGGAGATGGGAGAAGGACGTACCTAACAACTCTCGAAGAAGATTTGACCCAGTAGCTTCTCCGTCGAATAACCCTCCAGTTTTGTTGACTGCCCAACAGGTGACAGCACTGATCAAGTCCATTTCGGACTCGATGTCTAGCAGATCTTGCTGTAGTAACCAGGCCAGAGTGGATTGTTCAATCTGCATGAAATTGGCAGTGTCCAGGCATGAGCGAGTGTTAGCACGCAAAAACTGTAACACAAGAGACAAAAATTTTAAAAGATGAAAATAAACAAGATGTAGATAGACAAAAAAAAATAATTAAAAAGGTGATCCCTTGATGAGGAGGGGATAAAGAAATAAGAATAAAAAACTAAAAACAAGAACGATTTTTAATTGTTAGGCAGCAATTTTTTTGCCATGACTGTACTTGTACTGTTAAAAAAAAAAAAAAAAAAGCTTATTAATGAAATGGTAAGAATTTTTAGATTTTATGCTATTAACTTATTCTTACACACACTTCAAAATAAAAGTAAAATTTTATCTCTTGGCACATAAAATGAAACAACTTCAGCTTGAAAACTTAAACTGGTACACCTTTTTCATCTTTTCAGTGTATTTTCATAAAAAACAATAAGAAAGTAAAATAAGAAAAATTATGAACTAATAATAATAATAATAATAATAATAATAATAAAGGGCATCCAGCTACGGGATGGGCGTAGGCTCTTCTCTGGCTCGCGGTACATGTCCCCCCGCGCTCAGGAAGGACATGCGGGTTGGGGGTTGCCTTGCGAGTGTGACTTCTGGCCCGTAGCCTGTGGTTTTTGAACCACAGGGCGGCTAGGGCATTGGTTTGGGAAGCCCAAGATGCATCCCCACCTCTAAGTGCCCTGGTTAAAGGCATCCAGCACCCAGAGTGCTAGCGGAAATGTGTCCCACCGCGCCTAGGATAGAACCTGCCCGAAAGGCTGTGTGATGGGCTATTTGCGGGTGTACCCGGGAAGCCCTCATTGCCCACAGCTGAGTAGGAGACGCTGGATCGTAACATCCCCAACAGGATCAGCGGGCGCCTTCACCTTGGCCCAATTGGACCAGGTGCTGGCACTTAACCACCCCAACTAGGTTGGGAGTTTAAAACCCAATAATAATAATAAAAAGGCAAATTAGGATCAAGTTTCTGAGATATATAGGACATAAGTTGGAAGAAGTTAGAACTGGGACAACTTTGATCAAAATTTAGTCAAATCAGCATCTAAAAAAACAACAAAAAAAAATCAATACAGTAACTCAAAAACTTGATCCTAATATTTTTTTTTATTTCATTAGGTTAATAAATCGTCTTTTATCTTTAGGTGTAAAAATATTTTAGGTTTACTGTCGGGAAATAATTAGCATGGGCCGTCGATGGTGACATTAATTTTTAAGTGATTATTTTATCATTTTGCTTCTGTTGAAATTTTGTATTTAGTTTTATTGTTTTTACATATACTGTTGAAATGTCCTATAAAGCTTTAAACAGGGACAAAAGATGGTCAGGAAAGACTGAGAGCTGGCCCACATGATACACACAGAGAACATGACACAAATAATAATCACCTCCAAGCACTTGTCTCTGAGAGAGTTGGTCTCTGGCAGCTGCATAGAGAACTCGAGGGCCGGCCACAGCCACTCCGTCTGCAGGTTGTCTCTCAGGTAGAGCTCACAAGTGTCACGAAGACGACTCATCTTGTACAAGTTGGCAGCCCTGCACAGAGACAGCGCAGCTCCAGCACTCAGCAGCTCCAGCTTGTCAGTGTATATGTACCTGAAAACATTGATTGTTACAATGTAAAGGTGAACAGAATTATATTAATAATAATGCTTTTTATTTTTTTACAAAGAAATTACTGTACAATAAAGGCTCATTGCTAAAATAGTTTTACAAATACAGTAATACTGTAGTACATATTCAAAAAATAACATAGCAAAAAATAGTTTGATTACAGTACTGTGTGATTATATTTTAATTCCTTAATACATTGCAGAACACAAACACATAATATACAGTAAATAAATTTCTGAAAGGGTATCAAGAGTCAGATGATTTTCCTTGAGTCCCATCTTAATTATTTTAATATGAAAAATAAAACATGACATGGCTGTTTCAGCATTAGAAACATGATGAAATTAACATCAGTGACAATGAATTTTAAAATAAAGTATGCCAATTCAATATTAATTAGAAATATACAAATTTAATAAAATATATAATTAAAGTAATAGAAAAATGTTAATTTAAATACACACAAAATCAATTAATTGACATGGTTGACATTCTTGTGCCAAAAAACATTTAAAACCTCAATTGCTTGGATTCTCTTCTCTTAAACTTAAAAACTAACTACAGTAACTTGTTATTCACAAAGCCTTAAGGCCACATTTTAGGCCCAATAATTTAAGACCAGAAATTTTGAGTCTAAAAAACACGTCTAAAATCAAGCTTTAAATTATTGAGCCTTAAATGTGGCCTTAAGACTTTGTGAATGCCCCTTAACTAAGTACTTACTCCACAATTTCCTTAAAAGTGCCTGGTTCGATGTTACTCAAAGATATCTCTCCTTTCTCAAAAGTGGGGTCGAACAGCATGGAGTCAAATACGGAACTGGCTCGACACAGCTGCACCTTGTGGCAATGAAACCTCTGGAACAAATAAACTCAACATTATCTTCCATTTTGAAAACAAAAATTAAGTGTAACCGTGGAGTTAGTTGTTGCTTTGGAAAATTTTCTTTTTGACTCAATGAACTTCAGGAGCATAATTTTACTACCTCAATCAAAAGAGGAAAGGTTGAAAACTAAAAAAAAGTATTTTTTTTAAACATAATAACGTTGCTATGAAAACTAATAATAAACAAACAAATATTTAATAACTATTTATAAGTTTCATATTGCTTGTTTGACCAAACAGTTTAATGACATTGGTGATGCAGACAAGGCTTCCAGGTCACGTGACGTATTTAAATCTTTATTTTAGGCATTATACTATACCATTTTTTTTTTAAATAAAATTTCCAGCTGTAATTTTTTACTTACTTCCTGCTTCCACTGAGTTCCGTGATAAAAAAAAAAAAAAAAAAGACTTTCCAGAAGCTCACTGCAATCTATTGATGAGGATAATTTTCCAAGAAGAGGAGTGAACAATATCAAATTTCATATTGAAGTGTCTTAAGTCAATAACATTTTAATTTATATCTAATTATTGTACACTTCTCACATTTTCCAATAAAAAAAAATCCTCAATACATGGCCGTAGCGCCAATGTATTGTTTGAAAAATACATCTTCACTATTGTCATCTCTTCAAGGCAGTTTTCAAGGGTGTCAACTGTTAATTCTTTAAAAGCAAATTCCTCAAATAAAACATAAAAAACATGATATTCATACTAAAAATTACAATATGTGTATTCAGTCTTGGTAAAAACACAAAGAAAAAAAAGAGCTTGGGCTTATTTGCTGCAACAACTGTTTGAGCAAAAAAGTATGCATACCTCTCGTTTATCACTGCCAACAATGAAGGAGCAGTCCGTTCTGATATTGTTGTACAACATGTAGCGAAACTGCTCGGGGAGTGACACAAATTTCTCCCGCCAGTCAGCATCTTCCTCACACGTCAACACTGTCAACAAAATTCAACATCAGAGGGTGAGGGGAAGTTACAGCTAAATAGAAAGTGAATTACATTTAATTAATAAAAAATCAGAAAGTAAAAAAAAAATAAAAAAAAAAAAAAAAAAAAAAAAGTATCTGTATCTTTTAAATTCCTTAATTGACAACAGTAATTTTAATTTGCAAACGGAAAAAATGTCAGCTTTTATAATTTAAAGTACAGTAGTTGATGTTTAAACTTAATTTGCACTGATAAAAAAATAAATAAATACAAAAATAAATAAATAAATAAAAACATCAAAGAGTTCTAGCAACTAATTTTGAACTGTGGTGATGTCATGTTTAGAAAAAGCTGAAGCCAATCTCCTCCTTTCCTATGTCCTTTATAATTAATCCAAAAAATATTCTTACACAAGCTTTGTATTTTCACAAGCACACTTGCTCACAATTTTGGCATACAATATACAGTACTTTACTGTATTAAATACATAAAACAGTACTGTATAAAAATATGATGTCTCCATTGCTAATCTACTGTCAACAGGATACAATTTTCTTTAGCATGTTTGTAATCGATTGCTAGTAAAATAAACATACCAGGCCACTGGAATTGTTTGATGACGGGCGATGGTTTGACGTCAACATTCTCCGGAAGACGTTCCTCATCGTCGCTACTAGAAGCCAGGGACTCCCAACAGTTGACGACAGACTCCTCCGGAGGCTTTGATTCTTTCTCTTGTTTACCATTTAACAAATTTGGAGCACCATTGATTTTTGGTAAAACATTACCTTCATTCTTTAAGGAACTGTCATTACGATTAGGTATTAATAATTTATTATTATTATTTTGTTGATTTTTATTTACAATTGATGATAATTTAACAAAGGTATTTGAGTTTGGTGGAGTTTTTTGTACAATAGGTTTTTGATTAGATGGACGATTTACGCCCCAGCAAAATGGTAAAGGAGGTTTTGGTGCAACGAAAGTAGTAGCTTTGTCAGGTGACAGTAAATATGGTGGACGTAATACAGATTTATTAGGAGAAGATGGTAAGTTTTTACTATTTTTTGGACTAGAAGGTTCAAATTTTCCTTGTTTTGAAAATTTGTTTCCTTTATTTGAATTCATGTTACAGTAATTGTTGAGTTTTTTCTTGTATATGTAAGATGTTTTGATTGAATTATATCCAGCTTGCTAAACTGAAACATAAATAGAACAAATTAAAATTAATACATAATTCATACATACTGTATGCATACAGTGTTTTATGTATGTACTGTATTCATGCATAATGTGCATTATCTATTCCTGTCACACATCAGATTCAATTTTTTTTTTTTTCTTTGGAGTGCTTTTATATGTCTGAAAATTTGTTGTGGAATCACACCGCAAAAAAAAATGTAGCTCCGTAAGAAAATCAAGTCGAGCCTGATTTTTTTGCGGCGTGCATAGTATGTAGCATGACTCCCAGCTCCCGTATGTGATTTAGATTTAGATTTTTAACGATCTGCGGCAAATGTGGCTAAGCCACGGTGGCTCGCAATATAGTGCTCAACGCACTCTTAAATCCCCCGTAACTCTCCGCTCCCACCACCTCGGACGGCAGGGAGTTCCACTCCCTTAATGTTCGGTTTATGAAGGAGTACTTTCCCACATCACTTCCACTACCCCTGAACTCCAGCTTCCATCGATGATCCCCCCTCCCAATATATCTACCTTTCCTAGTTCTGTCACTAAACTCGCTCCAACCTGCCATCTCCCTGTTAACTTTAAACAAATTTCCTAATCGGTTGTATCTTCTCCTTTCCTCGAGTGGCTCCCACTCCAAAGTCTGAATCATTTTCGACACGCTTTCATAATCCTTCCACACCTTTTTGTCATCTGTAACTTATCTCCATTTTCTCCTTCTACCCATAACTCTTCTAGCCATGCATCTTTTCAATGCAAATTATGAATATTTAACCCAGTGTTTTAGAGAAAATAATGTTAACAATATTGCCGCAATGTTTCAATTTATTATTTACCATTCCACAACATGTAAGAAACCTTCTAAAAGACAAGCGAAACCATTTTTCGATGAACAATGCTATATGCTAAAGAGAAAGGTCTTAAATGTCTTTCATGCAATTAAAAACAAAGAAAATCAAAATGAATTTATGCATAATATGTATGCAAATGTTAAGAGAGAATATAGAGAGCTAATTAAGAGTAAAAAACTAGATTTTTCTGCCAAAGAAGAAAATATTTTAGTTCAAGAAGCAGAGCAACAACCATACACATATTTGAAAAAGGACAAACTGAGAAAAGTCCAATGCCCTATTCCTATTTATGAATGGGAAAAACATTTTTCAAATATTTATAATTTAAATGGTAAGGCCCCGTCAGATTCTTTAAATCTGTCTCTACTTGTGCCAGACAATATACCCGGACTAATATTTGAACCCCTTGCAAATAGAGAAGTCAGTAGATGTATCTCCAAACTAAAAAATGGCAAAACCCCAGGCCCAGATATGGTCACTAACGAGCACATCAAAGCTCTCAGTAGTGTCCTCCTCCCATTTTACACCGAGTTTTTTAATTTATGTTTTCGTACAGGAAAACTTCCAGACCAATGGAAAGAATCCTTTTTAAAAATTCTCTATAAAATGAAAGGAGACATCTTATCACCCAATTCGTATAGAGGTATTGCACTCAGTCTTTCTGACTATAAACTTTTTGATAAACTAGTTAATGACAGACTTATGACTTGTATTCATCATCTTATCCCCGACGTCCAATTCGGTTTTATGCCCGGTAGATCTACTATACATGCAATTAAATTCTTACACACCAAAATCATTGAGGCAGTTTCTCAGCCGAAAGGAAAAATGTATGTGGTCTTTATCGATTACCTTAAGGCGTTTGATTCTGTCGACAGGGAAATTCTGATGAGAAAACTTATAAGCGTAAATGTTATCCCCCGAGAGCTTCTAATTATTGTTGCTAAAATGCTCGAAATAAATTTTATTCGTATTAATGACGGGCTTCTCCTTTCAAAACCGATCTGTCAGAGTAACGGTGTCCTACAAGGAGGGCCGTCTAGTCCTACATTGTATAACTTTCTTACCCATGATATTATCGAATATTTAAAAAAGTTTTTTGAAAACGAAGAAGATGTATATTTTTTAGATGTTTATGCCGATGATATGGCTATTATGTGCAGAGATCTAGTTAAACTTCAGCAAGTATTGAACAAAGTGGTTGACTGGTCCAAAGGGAACGGTCTAACTATTAATGCTTCCAAAACAAAAATTGTTAAATTTAGAAAAGGAGGTAGGCTTAGCAAGACTGATGTTATGTTTTGTAACAATGAAAAAATTGAGTTCGTTAGTAATTTCAAATATTTAGGAGTAATATTCCAACAAAGAGGTACGTCCTTTACTTCCCATATTACGGATCGGTGTAAGGCAGCTCTCGCCGCTTCCTACGGTATTTCCAAATTACCTCTGTTATCTGTAAATACCGCCCTTAAGTTATTCCATCTTAAGATTGAGCCAGTCGCCACATATGGACTGGAAATTGTTTGGCCTTATTTAAAAGTTGGCGATTTTGAAATTTTAGAATCAATAAAGTCAAGATTTATTAAAAGGCTTCTTTCAGTATCCAAATTTTCATTCTCAAGACTGGTGTATAAGCTTATCGATCAAGATTTTTTTGTGTCAGAACTTCAGAAGAAATACAATTTTTCTTGTACACCAAATTTCAATGACTTTATGAAAAACAGAATTTTGAAAGCCTCGGAGATAAATCCCAATTTTTATATTACCCCAGCATTTGTAAATTCTAACTGGCAAAACTGTCAATATAAAGACAGACATATTATAACCAGGTTTGCAATGCACGGTTTCCATCACCGTGTTTGTACGAAATTTGTATACCATGAAACCGATGACAACTGTGTTTGTAAATTTTGAGGTCGAAAATGTGAAATATATCATGCCCTGTCTTGCCCAAAACGAATATATTCTTTAGCATATTTAGCTAATAATGTATGATTTATACGGGTTAATTTATTATTATTATTATTTCCAAGTAATAATTATAATATTCCTTTTTTTTTCTATGTTCCTAGCTCAATAATTTTTAATGTCATATTATTTATATGTGTATAAGTTATTACTTATAGATTTGTCATGTTGTGTGTATAATATAAGATTTTATGTTTTTTATGTTTATGTAATATGTACACTGTAAGAGTGTTCAATAAAAACTTTAATTAAATTACTCTTCTAGCAGCCCTCCTCTGAACCTTTTCCAACTCCTTCTTTCCAATCTGCCTATACGGATCCCACACACTACATGCATACTCCAGTATTGGTCTCACTAAGGTCTTATAGGCCTTGTCTCTGATAAATACAGTCGCCCCTTTCAGATTTCTCATAACGAACTCCAAATTTCTCCTTCCCTTTGACGTTACATACCTAATATGCTCATTCCAATGGACAACATACATGAAATAATTTTATTGCAGAAATGATTAGATGGTACCAAATTATGCTACTCTGAATTTTTTCAGATTTTTTTGAGACCTGGAATTATTTTTAAATAATTAGTGAAAGTCCTGTGATTTCAGTTGGCACCCCTGTAGCCTTAATAAAAAGGATAGAGACTGGACGCCTATTGACGCCTCCAGGGGGCCAGGGTTATACTTATAAGAATCGGGTATACGCGCTCCGTTCTGGTATATGAGACCACTTTCCTAATTTCTGATTGACCCCAAAGAGCTTGTTGATTTTTTCGCGGCTCTTCATTGGTTGCTAAGCAATGTGATGAGCCAATCACAGGCCAGAAAAAAGTCCACTTTTCGAATGGGCATTTAAGTCCATTAAATGGAACTGACCAATCAAATGAAAGGAAGTTTTCAACCCCAAAAAGTAGGTGTTATCATTAAGTGGTCGACTTCAATGATTCAAAAATCGTAATTTTCAGCACAAATTACCCCCAGACTGTCTTATCTTCCACCATAATTCCTCAGAAGCTCTGGAAATTGGCACCAAAGTTGGTGGTTTTCCCATAAGGTTACAGGGGGCGTGGCCTAAAAGGTCCACTTTTCTCGAACTGCGTATACCCCCATCCCAATGGAGCATAGCCCTGCAGGGGGCGTGGCCGCACTTTCAATAATTATTTAAAAATAGTTCTGGGTCTCAAAAAAATTTGAAAGAATTCAGAGTAGCATAATTTGGTACCCTCTATTCATTTCTGCAATAAAAAAATTTCATGTATGTTGTCCATTTAGCTCTCTCTGAAGAACCACCTCAAGGTATTTATATTTATCGTCCTCCCTAAGTACCTCTCCTCTCATAAGTATACTGCTTCTTCTTTTACTCTTTTCCTACTGAAATTAACTACCGAACATTTGCCAACATTAAGACTCATATGTATATATTATACCATTTTTGTCCACCCACCATACCTACAGTGTCTAGATCTTCTTGCAAGTATGTAATGCATATATTATAAGGAGCGATTCATACGTACATCATAGAATAATAAAATAGCTATGCATGGATTTTTTAATTTTTTTACAGTAAAAAGTTTTAGTTTTTAAAAAAATCCAAAAAATACAAAACCACCTGTTATATATATGCATAACTTACAAGCAAATTTCAAACACAAAAATAAAGGATAAAAAAATAAAATGATGATGCAAAGAAAATCATTTATTTAAACAAAGCATTGTTAATATTTAAAGGAAACTGGAAAACGAGTTACCTCATCTAGCATATTGGAGAAAGACCTTTCGGTTGGATTATAATTCGAGGAAGTTACGATACCAAAAAATTAAGTTTATTTTCTGAAAAGCTCGTAATTAGCCCATTCCAGCAAGGTATGTCACAACCTGGCAAATTTTGATTTACCGGAGGTAATTAAATTGGAAGGTACAGTGTTATTCTTACGACGACGCTCAGCTGGCGCGACTCACAAGCGTGAAGTTTGCTCCCAGGCAGCAATCAAAGTCACTGCGCATGCGCGGCTGAAAGCCGCCACAATTGTTAGAAAAGAAGAGGTAGGACGACAGGAAAGTGAAACTTGACTTCGAATACTGCAACTCATACAGCTTTAAGCAGGTAAAATGAAAAAATAGTTGTAAATAGAAAAATGATGCCACATGGAAAAGCAGAATTGAGAACTTCAACCGGTGTGAAACTGTCAGAGCTGTCATCTGCTACATTTTTTGGCCATTAAATTGCATTTTTGGCCCCCAAAAATTGTACACAAAAAATAATCAAAATATATTTTTATAAAATACGGAAAATGTAAAATTATTTTCAGATTTTTACGACAAGACTGTATTGCGCTCTTCAATCCACGCCAAACTGTCTGAGTAGCTTTCTACTGACAAATATTTGGCACATTTTAATATCAATAATTTTACTCATAAAACACAAAGGTGTGAAAAGCAAAGAAAAAAAAAAAATTTAATGAAGGTTCCGAGAATTCCGAGATGCATTGTTAATTAATTATTTATACATTAATTAAAAAGACTCGTTGCGCTCTTCAATTACCGCCTCATTGTCAGAGTGGAATCCGATTAACAATAATTAACTTTACCAGTCATTACTTTCATTCACAAAACACTTTGTTTCGTAAAAGAATGAAATATGTTACGTAAAGTATAATTACATTCAGTTCCGACATGATATAGTGATATATCAAGGAGTGAAAATGCATTTTTGCGCACTTCAATCAACTTCAAACTGTCAAAACTACTTCCTACTGACATTTGCTAACTGTTCAAGTAATTAATTTTATTCACGAGACACTCTATTACACTGTATAAATATTTACGTAAATAAGGGTTCTTAGAAAAAAATAGTATTATTAATGAAAAATACTCGTAGCGCAGTTCAATAGGCAAGTAACTGTCAGAGTGACTTTCTACTGTCAGTTGCTACATTTTACTGTCAGTACTTTTACTCACAAGACAATTTGTTTTTATAAAAGGTGGAAAATAATATGTAAATAGAATTCCCGTCTAAAAATCATGAAATTTATTTAAAAAACTTCATAGCGCTCTTTAATCAGCTTCAAACTGTCAAATTGACTTCCTACTGACATTTGCCAAATTTCACTGTCAACAATTTCATTCACACTACACATCGGATTAGTAAGCATTAAAAATAAATTCAAATAGAATTACCGTGATAAAATTATAATATCTTATTGAAAAAGCTTCCTGGCATTTTTCAACTAACGTCCAACTGTCAGAGATACTTTCTACTGACATTTGCTACATCGTACTGTCAGTAATGTTATTCACAAAACCCTAAAAGTAAAAAAATTGTAACTAGTACTTTAATTAAAAATTCCAAATATCATAAAAAAATTAATAAAAAAAATATCATTATCTTTAATTGAAAATGCATTTTTGCGCACTTCAATGAACACCAAACTGTCAGAACTAATTCCTACTGACATTTGCTAACTGTCCAAGCAATTAATTTTATTCACAAGACACTTTATTATACTGTTTAAAAATTTACGTAAATAGGGGTTCTTAGAAAAAAATAGTATTAATTTATGAAAAATACTCGTAGCGCAGTTCAATAGGCAAGTAACTGTCAGAGTGACTTTCTACTGTCAGTTGCTACATTTTACTGTCAGTACTTTTACTCACAAAACAATTTGTTTTAATAAGAATTAAGTAAAATACTATGTAAAAGTATTAATTACGAGATGAAATCGTGATATATTATTAAAAATGTTTCGTTTCGCTCTTCAATGAAAATCAAACTGTCAGAGTGACTCCCTACTGACATTTGCTACTTTTTAGTGTCTATACTATCATTCACATGTCATTTTTGTTAGAAAAACAAAATAAGAAAATGCTTAAAATAAGTTCCGTGACGGAATGATAATTATTATCGAAAAAGCTTTGTTGCGCTTTTTAATAAACATCAATTCGTCAAAGTGACTTCCTACTGACACTTACATACTATGCCAGCAAATGATTCAATTCACAAATAATTTTGGTTTAATCGATATTGAAAATTTTCTTAAGAAATAAGTCCCCTGAAAAAAACTAAATAAATTTAATGATTGAAAATTCAGCCTTGCGCGCTCAATAAACGTCAACCTGTCATGGTGACTTCCTACTGACATTTCGCAATTATACTAGTCCAAATTGTTTTCCACAGATATTAGCATTAGTTTTAAAAAAAAAACTTAAATGTTACGTAACATGAAGGTCAGGGATGAAATCAAAATCAATCAATGGAAAAGATATTATACTTTGCTCACTTCAGTCCGGGTGATACTGGCAGACGGACTTTCAACTGACATAAGCTAACTTTAGCAGTCAATAGTTTCATTAACGAATGACTTTGTATTATACAACATTTAAATTTTACATAAATCCAAGTTTCGAGTTGTCAACAACATTATTTGATGAAAAACCAATGTTGCGTACTATAATCAAGATGAAATTATTAGTGCGAGTTGCTACTGACATTATCTAACTATATCACTCATTGTTTTATTGAAAAAATAACTTTCAAGAATTAAAATCAAAATTTAAATAATATATTATAATTGTTGAAATAAGTAAAATTAAACTATTTAATATGACAAAGCTTCATTGCGCTCTTTATTTACTTTCATATTGTAAAAGTGACTTCCAACTGACATTGGCTAATTATCCAAGTAATTAATTTCCGTCACAAAATATTTTAGTGTATTAAACACTAAAATAATGCTTAAATAGAACTCCCAAGTTATAATCATTTATAATAATTAATAAAAAAAGACTTATCGCGCTCTTCAATTATCGTCTTATTGTCAGAGTGGATTCATATTGACATTTAATAACTTTACCTGTGGTTTTATTAAACCAAGCTTCTTTGTGAATTAAGTAATAAATGGTATAGGTAGGAAATGTCAGTAGGAAATCACTCTGAGAAAATCGTTCTGACTGAAGTGCGTAAAGAGTAAATTTCAATAATAATGACTTTCTAAATTCGATAGATCCATGTGCATACTTCAGTTGTGTAATAATATTTTTTTTTCGAATAAAATATATTTGTGAATTAAAATTATTGGCTATTTAATTAGCAAACGTCAATATCAAGCTACTCAATGATTTTCTCTCTGATTGAAGTGCGCAAAGAGTATTTCCCAAAAATTATTACATTATTTCATCACTTCAATTGTAATGTTATAATTTTCGTAACATTCTTAGGTTCATTAAATCTAAGTTATTTGTGAATAAAAATAATTACAGGTATAATTCGCTAATGTCAGTAGCAACTCACAGGAACAATTAAACCCTCTGATTGAAGTCCGTAACAATGCAATTTCTCTCATTAATTATACTTCATCTATGGACTTGTAATTTCGTTAATGATACCGCGTCATTGCAAAGACTTATTCACCAAAGTTGTTTTTGAATGAAATAAGTGAATGTTAAGTGCAGCAAGTGTCAGAGAAAAACATTATAACATTTAGAATTTCATTACAGTGCTCAACGATAAATTTTAAATCACTAGATAATTATTATTTAATTTTGCGAATTTTATTTACGTAATATTTTTAATTTATTCTTTTGCCAATAAAAATGACATGTGAATGGAAGTTATTTTTTCATTATAACAATGAGTGATATAGTTAGATATAGTCCAGTAAAACTAAAACTAAACTTAGTTCCTGTGAGTTGCTACTGACATTAGCGAATTATACCTGTAATTATTTTTATTCACAAATAACTTAGATTTAATGAACCTAAGAATGTTACGAAATTTATAACATTACAATTGAAGTGATGAAATAAAGTAATAATTTTTGGGAAATACTCTTTGCGCTTTTCAATCAGAGAGAAAATCATGGAGTAGCTTTATATTGACATTTGCTAATTAAATAGCCAATAATTTTAATTCACAAATATATTTTATTCGAAAAAAAAATATTATTACATAACTGAAGTATGCACATGGATCTATCGAATTTAAAAAGTCATTATTATTGAAATTTACTCTTTACGCACTTCAGTCAGAACGATTTTCTCAGAGTGATTTCCTACTGACATTTCCTACCTATACCATTTATTACTTAATTCACAAATAAGCTTGGTTTAATAAAACCACAGGTAAAGTTATTAAATGTCAATATGAATCCACTCTGACAATAAGACGATAATTGAAGAGCGCGATAAGTCTTTTTTTATTAATTATTATAAATGATTATAACTTGGGAGTTCTATTTAAGCATTATTTTAGTGTTTAATACACTAAAATATTTTGTGACGGAAATTAATTACTTGGATAATTAGCCAATGTCAGTTGGAAGTCACTTTTACAATATGAAAGTAAATAAAGAGCGCAATGAAGCTTTGTCATATTAAATAGTTTAATTTTACTTATTTCAACAATTATAATATATTATTTAAATTTTGATTTTAATTCTTGAAAGTTATTTTTTCAATAAAACAATGAGTGATATAGTTAGATAATGTCAGTAGCAACTCGCACTAATAATTTCATCTTGATTATAGTACGCAACATTGGTTTTTCATCAAATAATGTTGTTGACAACTCGAAACTTGGATTTATGTAAAATTTAAATGTTGTATAATACAAAGTCATTCGTTAATGAAACTATTGACTGCTAAAGTTAGCTTATGTCAGTTGAAAGTCCGTCTGCCAGTATCACCCGGACTGAAGTGAGCAAAGTATAATATCTTTTCCATTGATTGATTTTGATTTCATCCCTGACCTTCATGTTACGTAACATTTAAATTTTTTTTTTAAAACTAATGCTAATATCTGTGGAAAACAATTTGGACTAGTATAATTGCGAAATGTCAGTAGGAAGTCACCATGACAGGTTGACGTTTATTGAGCGCGCAAGGCTGAATTTTCAATCATTAAATTTATTTAGTTTTTTTCAGGGGACTTATTTCTTAAGAAAATTTTCAATATCGATTAAACCAAAATTATTTGTGAATTGAATCATTTGCTGGCATAGTATGTAAGTGTCAGTAGGAAGTCACTTTGACGAATTGATGTTTATTAAAAAGCGCAACAAAGCTTTTTCGATAATAATTATCATTCCGTCACGGAACTTATTTTAAGCATTTTCTTATTTTGTTTTTCTAACAAAAATGACATGTGAATGATAGTATAGACACTAAAAAGTAGCAAATGTCAGTAGGGAGTCACTCTGACAGTTTGATTTTCATTGAAGAGCGAAACGAAACATTTTTAATAATATATCACGATTTCATCTCGTAATTAATACTTTTACATAGTATTTTACTTAATTCTTATTAAAACAAATTGTTTTGTGAGTAAAAGTACTGACAGTAAAATGTCGCAACTGACAGTAGAAAGTCACTCTGACAGTTACATGCCTATTGAACTGCGCTACGAGTATTTTTCATAAATTAATACTATTTTTTTCTAAGAACCCCTATTTACGTAAATTTTTAAACAGTATAATAAAGTGTCTTGTGAATAAAATTAATTGCTTGGACAGTTAGCAAATGTCAGTAGGAATTAGTTCTGACAGTTTGGTGTTCATTGAAGTGCGCAAAAATGCATTTTCAATTAAAGATAATGATATTTTTTTTATTAATTTTTTTATGATATTTGGAATTTTTAATTAAAGTACTAGTTATAATTTTTTTTACCTTTTAGGGTTTTGTGAATAAAATTACTGACAGTACGATGTAGCAAATGTCAGTAGAAAGTATCTCTGACAGTTGGACGTTAGTTGAAAAATGCTAGGAAGCTTTTTCAATAAGATATTATAATTTTATCTCGGTAATTCTATTTGAATTTATTTTTAATGCTTACTGATCCGATGTGTAGTGTGAATGAAATTGTTGACAGTAAAATGTAGCAACTGACAGTAGAAAGTCACTCTGACAGTTACTTGTCTATTGAACTGCGCTAAGAGTATTTTTCATTAATAATACTATTTTTTTCTAAGAACCCCTATTTACGTAAATTTTTAAACAGTATAATAAAGTGTCTTGTGAATAAAATTAATTGCTTGGACAGTTAGCAAATGTCAGTAGGAATTAGTTCTGACAGTTTGGTGTCCATTGAAGTGCGCAAAAATGCATTTTCAATTAAAGATAATGATATTTTTTTTTTTTTTTATGATATTTGGAATTTTTAATTAAAGTACTAGTTACAATTTTTTTACCTTTTAGGGTTTTGTGAATAACATTACTGACAGTACGATGTAGCAAATGTCAGTAGAAAGTATCTCTGACAGTTGGACGTTAGTTGAAAAATGCCAGGAAGCTTTTTCAATAAGATATTATAATTTTATCACGGTAATTCTATTTGAATTTATTTTTAATGCTTACTAATCCGATGTGTAGTGTGAATGAAATTGTTGACAGTGAAATTTGGCAAATGTCAGTAGGAAGTCAATTTGACAGTTTGAAGCTGATTAAAGAGCGCTATGAAGTTTTTTAAATAAATTTCATGATTTTTAGACGGGAATTCTATTTACATATTATTTTCCACCTTTTATAAAAACAAATTGTCTTGTGAGTAAAAGTACTGACAGTAAAATGTAGCAACTGACAGTAGAAAGTCACTCTGACAGTTACTTGCCTATTGAACTGCGCTACGAGTATTTTTCATAAATTAATACTATTTTTTTCTAAGAACCCCTATTTACGTAAATTTTTAAACAGTATAATAAAGTGTCTTGTGAATAAAATTAATTGCTTGGACAGTTAGCAAATGTCAGTAGGAATTAGTTCTGACAGTTTGGTGTTCATTGAAGTGCGCAAAAATGCATTTTCAATTAAAGATAATGATATTTTTTTTATTAATTTTTTTATGATATTTGGAATTTTTAATTAAAGTACTAGTTATAATTTTTTTTACCTTTTAGGGTTTTGTGAATAAAATTACTGACAGTACGATGTAGCAAATGTCAGTAGAAAGTATCTCTGACAGTTGGACGTTAGTTGAAAAATGCTAGGAAGCTTTTTCAATAAGATATTATAATTTTATCTCGGTAATTCTATTTGAATTTATTTTTAATGCTTACTGATCCGATGTGTAGTGTGAATGAAATTGTTGACAGTAAAATGTAGCAACTGACAGTAGAAAGTCACTCTGACAGTTACTTGTCTATTGAACTGCGCTAAGAGTATTTTTCATTAATAATACTATTTTTTTCTAAGAACCCCTATTTACGTAAATTTTTAAACAGTATAATAAAGTGTCTTGTGAATAAAATTAATTGCTTGGACAGTTAGCAAATGTCAGTAGGAATTAGTTCTGACAGTTTGGTGTCCATTGAAGTGCGCAAAAATGCATTTTCAATTAAAGATAATGATATTTTTTTTTTTTTTATGATATTTGGAATTTTTAATTAAAGTACTAGTTACAATTTTTTTACCTTTTAGGGTTTTGTGAATAACATTACTGACAGTACGATGTAGCAAATGTCAGTAGAAAGTATCTCTGACAGTTGGACGTTAGTTGAAAAATGCCAGGAAGCTTTTTCAATAAGATATTATAATTTTATCACGGTAATTCTATTTGAATTTATTTTTAATGCTTACTAATCCGATGTGTAGTGTGAATGAAATTGTTGACAGTGAAATTTGGCAAATGTCAGTAGGAAGTCAATTTGACAGTTTGAAGCTGATTAAAGAGCGCTATGAAGTTTTTTAAATAAATTTCATGATTTTTAGACGGGAATTCTATTTACATATTATTTTCCACCTTTTATAAAAACAAATTGTCTTGTGAGTAAAAGTACTGACAGTAAAATGTAGCAACTGACAGTAGAAAGTCACTCTGACAGTTACTTGCCTATTGAACTGCGCTACGAGTATTTTTCATAAATTAATACTATTTTTTTCTAAGAACCCCTATTTACGTAAATTTTTAAACAGTATAATAAAGTGTCTTGTGAATAAAATTAATTGCTTGGACAGTTAGCAAATGTCAGTAGGAATTAGTTCTGACAGTTTGGTGTTCATTGAAGTGCGCAAAAATGCATTTTCAATTAAAGATAATGATATTTTTTTTATTAATTTTTTTATGATATTTGGAATTTTTAATTAAAGTACTAGTTATAATTTTTTTTACCTTTTAGGGTTTTGTGAATAAAATTACTGACAGTACGATGTAGCAAATGTCAGTAGAAAGTATCTCTGACAGTTGGACGTTAGTTGAAAAATGCTAGGAAGCTTTTTCAATAAGATATTATAATTTTATCTCGGTAATTCTATTTGAATTCATTTTTAATGCTTACTGATCCGATGTGTAGTGTGAATGAAATTGTTGACAGTAAAATGTAGCAACTGACAGTAGAAAGTCACTCTGACAGTTACTTGTCTATTGAACT
Source organism: Siphlonurus alternatus (assembly GCA_949825025.1). Lineage (NCBI taxonomy): Eukaryota > Metazoa > Arthropoda > Insecta > Ephemeroptera > Siphlonuridae > Siphlonurus > Siphlonurus alternatus. The sequence continues at coordinate 10,706,786 of OX463783.1, read as the reverse complement.
GCGCTAAGAGTATTTTTCATTAATAATACTATTTTTTTCTAAGAACCCCTATTTACGTAAATTTTTAAACAGTATAATAAAGTGTCTTGTGAATAAAATTAATTGCTTGGACAGTTAGCAAATGTCAGTAGGAATTAGTTCTGACAGTTTGGTGTCCATTGAAGTGCGCAAAAATGCATTTTCAATTAAAGATAATGATATTTTTTTTTTTTTTTTATGATATTTGGAATTTTTAATTAAAGTACTAGTTACAGTTTTTTTACCTTTTAGGGTTTTGTGAATAACATTACTGACAGTACGATGTAGCAAATGTCAGTAGAAAGTATCTCTGACAGTTGGACGTTAGTTGAAAAATGTCAGGAAGCTTTTTCAATAAGATATTATAATTTTATCACGGTAATTCTATTTGAATTTATTTTTAATGCTTACTAATCCGATGTGTAGTGTGAATGAAATTGTTGACAGTGAAATTTGGCAAATGTCAGTAGGAAGTCAATTTGACAGTTTGAAGCTGATTAAAGAGCGCTATGAAGTTTTTTAAATAAATTTCATGATTTTTAGACGGGAATTCTATTTACATATTATTTTCCACCTTTTATAAAAACAAATTGTCTTGTGAGTAAAAGTACTGACAGTAAAATGTAGCAACTGACAGTAGAAAGTCACTCTGACAGTTACTTGCCTATTGAACTGCGCTACGAGTATTTTTCATTAATAATACTATTTTTTTCTAAGAACCCTTATTTACGTAAATTTTTATACAGTGTAATAGAGTGTCTCGTGAATAAAATTAATTACTTGAACAGTTAGCAAATGTCAGTAGGAAGTAGTTTTGACAGTTTGAAGTTGATTGAAGTGCGCAAAAATGCATTTTCACTCCTTGATATATCACTATATCATGTCGGAACTGAATGTAATTATACTTTACGTAACATATTTCATTCTTTTACGAAACAAAGTGTTTTGTGAATGAAAGTAATGACTGGTAAAGTTAATTATTGTTAATCGGATTCCACTCTGACAATGAGGCGGTAATTGAAGAGCGCAACGAGTCTTTTTAATTAATGTATAAATAATTAATTAACAATGCATCTCGGAATTCTCGGAACCTTCATTAAATTTTTTTTTTTTCTTTGCTTTTCACACCTTTGTGTTTTATGAGTAAAATTATTGATATTAAAATGTGCCAAATATTTGTCAGTAGAAAGCTACTCAGACAGTTTGGCGTGGATTGAAGAGCGCAATACAGTCTTGTCGTAAAAATCTGAAAATAATTTTACATTTTCCGTATTTTATAAAAATATATTTTGATTATTTTTTGTGTACAATTTTTGGGGGCCAAAAATGCAATTTAATGGCCAAAAAATGTAGCAGATGACAGCTCTGACAGTTTCACACCGGTTGAAGTTCTCAATTCTGCTTTTCCATGTGGCATCATTTTTCTATTTACAACTATTTTTTCATTTTACCTGCTTAAAGCTGTATGAGTTGCAGTATTCGAAGTCAAGTTTCACTTTCCTGTCGTCCTACCTCTTCTTTTCTAACAATTGTGGCGGCTTTCAGCCGCGCATGCGCAGTGACTTTGATTGCTGCCTGGGAGCAAACTTCACGCTTGTGAGTCGCGCCAGCTGAGCGTCGTCGTAAGAATAACACTGTACCTTCCAATTTAATTACCTCCGGTAAATCAAAATTTGCCAGGTTGTGACATACCTTGCTGGAATGGGCTAATTACGAGCTTTTCAGAAAATAAACTTAATTTTTTGGTATCGTAACTTCCTCGAATTATAATCCAACCGACCTTTCTGCATCTTCAAGCAAAAAATATTATACGAGAATCAATGAATGGCGCTATGCAGCCAGGGAGAATGAAAGACTTAACTGCCTGTGGCAAGTGTTTTACGGCTATGAAAATATTCTAAAACTTTCCTAATATTTTAAGGATTGTATATCAAAACTTACTTTAGGCCAGATGTAATTCATTTTAACATTAATCACAAGAAAACAAGTAAAATTTTATGCACGTAAACAAAAAGTCGACATTAGAAAACAAATGAATTGAAGCGCAGTGCCGCGAAAAATTCGTTAAAATTTGAACGTCTTCAGAAATTATCTCAAAGCAAGAAAGAGGAATTGTAGAGGATCGCGGAACTTTGAAATTATCTCAAAAGTAGTTTTTTCGGTATTATAGAGTTTTTTTATGCGTTTTCTTAATTTCCGAGTTGTCATTATACTCATTATTTAAATTATACTCAAGATAATTTGTACAATTATGTATATATTCTATCATTACCAAAATTTATTGATAACTAATTATTTATATATACTTAATATACGGTGTTTGCTTGGCTTTGTTGTTGTTTACATTCATCAGTAGGTACTTAGGGGGAACTGGAATCACTTGATTTATTGCTCCTAATTTAACATATTTTTAATTTTTTTAACAATAATTTATACGTAAGAAATGAATATACATAACTTGAACAAATATATTTTTTTTATTTTACCTAGTTTCTTTATCATTATTCTTTGGGTGCGATCCGTATATCGGTAAAACCGGTGATACTGGGGAGTAAAATATGGACCATCTTTCACCGGTTTCTTGTAGTTCACCGGTTGTAGATACGGAACGCTGTTCTCACCAGACAGGGCAGTCTGCTACAGGCCGTCTTACCCCCCACCACTCTTTTTATTAGTCGGCCGACTGAGCGGCCGGTTTACATGCATTCTTACGGGAGAGAGCCCTCACTTTGCGCCCGGATTATGGTGATTTCACGGTATCTAGAGATTTGAAATTAAAAGTAAGTAAATGCTCATAGAGTCTAATATTGCTCAACAACTCCCTTTCACCCGCAAAAATAATATTAATACGTCTAAATATGACTTTTATAAACCGGACGACTAGTATAAAAAAAGTCTAAGCCCATTTCTAAAGCGATGACGTAGTATAGACTTTATATATATTTTGCATGACTGTGGAATTGGACTCTACCTTAATGTGAATATTTACATTATTTTAACATCAAATCAAGTTAATTCCTGTGATCAAAATATTTATGAAGGTTGATTTTCTATTTATTTGTGGTTTTGATATTCTGTGACGTCATACTATATTACCAGACTTATAAGTTATAACTCGGTTCCCGCCTTGCGTTTTTCTCGAAAAGTATGATATTTATCAAATAAATAAAAATAACAGTGTGTAGAAAAAAATAATTCATGGACATCAGACTACAATTTACTTCCATTTTTCTACGTAAATATTTTAAAATAAATATTTTCTTACACGGAGGACCCATTTACTTTTAAAAATCCGGCCGACTAATATCAGTTCAGATGACAGTCGAAAATCCATGTGAGACGGCCTGTAGGAGACTGCCCTGCACCAGATGTTAAATTTTTTGGCGCGCTTTACCAGCCATTTTTTGAAATCGCCATAGAATGTGTGATGTATAGGCAGTAGTATAGTAGAGGTATCACGTCAAAACCACGAAAACAAAAATCACGAAAGCATTTTCAACGAATGACTTTATCCCGAAAACAATTACATCGAAAACAAATATAAACGAAATCATTTACCACGAAATTAAATTAACACGAAACAAAATAATTACGAGAACAATTAAAAATCACGAAAATAATTTTTGTACGAAAGTAATTAATTTGACCGAAATAAAAAAGGACGAAAGTAAATAAGAACGAAATTATTTTAATACGAAAGTCACGAAAACAATTTGACCGAAAGTTATTTGAACGAAAACATTTAAGACGAATAAAAAAATCACGAAAACAATTTGACTGAAAAGTTACATTTGAAAGAAAACATTTAAGGTAGAGATAACACGGATCAGCTGGTCCAATGCTAAAAAAATCCCATTCACAAAAATTTTGAAAAAAATTTAAAATGTTCTCCTCTACATCCCCTATCAGTAGCTAAAATATCAGGTTTACAAAAACGAGCTAGTTTTCGAGTTATTAATTTTTAAAGTTGACTAATTTAACATGGTATATATAGTTCCATTTCTCCATGTTAAAATAGAGAACTTGAAAAATTAATAACTCGAAAACTAGCTCGTTTTTGTATACTTGATATTTTACCTACTGATAGGGGATAATATGTAGAGGAGAACATTTTAAATTTTTTTCATAATTTTTATGAATGGGATTTTTTTAGCATTGGGCCAGCTGATCCGTATTATCTCTACCTTAAGACGAATAAAAAAATAACGAAAACAATTTGACCGAAAGTTATTTGAACGAAAACATTTAAAACGAATGGAAAAATCGCGAATACAATTTGAGCGAACTCTATTTGACCGAAATAAAAAACACTGACGAAGAAAAATATTAATAAAAATTATACCAATATTATTTAAAAAAAAAATTGTAAATTGAAACGAATGCAATAAAGAACAATACAGACTGAGCCAGAAATGGTGTTCCGAACCCATGCTAAAATTTGGGCAGGTTAACTTTGAGCTAGAAATTTGGCATATATATACATGTAAGGCCAAGGGTTCTAAATTCTTTTGACATGTGTTAAACAAAATTTAAAATTGATATTTCCTACCGTTTTAGGGGTGGATTCCTTATGGGATATATCCTTGTTAAATTAAGTTGATAGAAAAATTTTGGCTGATTTGCACCAAAATTAGTTTTTAAGGTTTTCAGAGCACGTTGAATTTAATGGTGTAATTTAAAAAGTGATGAAAAACCTCCTATAATGAGATAATGACCCATACTACGTGAAAAAATGATGATATCAAAATTTTGATTATGCCACTGAAACGAGCTTATTTTTTTACCTCAGAAACGATATTTGAATTTTTTGAATCGGAGCAAGTTAACGATTTAATTTTTAGGGGTGAAACACGTACCATTAAATACAGCGTGCTCTGAAAACCTTAAAAAATAATTTTGATGCAAATCTGCTAAAATTTTTCTATCAATTTAATTTAACATGGAAATCCCATAAGGAAGAAATGCAAATCGTGAATCCACCCCTAAAACGGTAGGAAGTATTAAGTTTAAAAATTGTTTAGCACATGTCAAAAGAACTTAGAACCCTTGGCTTTAGGTATGCCAAATTTCAAAATTCAATCTCAAAGATAACCTGCCCAAATTTTAGCATGAGTTCGATCGGAACACCATTTCTGGCTCAGTCTGTATTGTTCTTTATTGCATTCGTTTCAATTTACAATTTATTTTTTTGTTTAATTAATATTGGTAATTTTTATTAATATTTTTCAGGGATCGGATGTGGATGCGGATGCAAGATGCACACGGGTGCGCAAAAATGGGCTTGTATCCGCATCCGTGCATCCCAGATGCACGGGGAAAAATGAATGCATCCGGATGCGCATCCCAGATGCATGAAAAATAAATTTGCATCTGGATGCGCATCCCAGATGCATGAAAAATAAATTTGCATCCGGATGCGCATCCACGGATGCACGAAAAATAAATTTGCATCCATTTTTAACTTTTTTTTTCTCTTTTTATCAGGTTTTTTGCTAATGGCCTCTAAACCAATCTTGAGTCTACGTCAAAAGAACGAAAAATAAAAGAACGAAAACAATTTATATGAAAAGCATTACACCGAAAACAAAAAGGACGAAAGTAATTTAACACGAAAACATTTTAAACGAAAGTATAATTAACCGAAATGGAAAATGTGCGAATGCATTTATAACGAAACTTAAAAAGCACGAAAGCATTTACAGCGAAAACATTTTAGCCGAATTCAATAATTACGAAAACCATTTGGCCGATAGTTATTTGAACGAATTGAAAAACAACGAAAGTAAATTAGAACGAAAACATTTAAAACGAAATAAAAAAATCACGAAAACAATTTGACCGAAAGTTATTTGAACGAAAATATTTAACACGAATCAAAAAATAACGAAAACAATTTGCCCGAAAGTTATTTGAACGAAAACATTTAAAAATCACGAATAAAATTTGAATGAACGCTATTTGACCGAAATAAAAAACACCGACGAAGAAAAATATTAATAAAAATTTATGACAATAATTAAAGAAAAAAAAATTGTAAATAAAATGAATGCAAAATATAAAGAAGTATATACAGACTGAGCCAGAAATGGTGTTCCGAACCCATGCTAAAAATTTGGCAGGTTAACTTTGAGCTAGAAATTTGAAATTTGGCATATATATATATATATATATATATATATATATATATATACGTAAAGCCAAGGGTACTACATTCTTTTGACATGTATTGTGTTAAACATATTTTAAAATTAATATTTCCTACCGTTTTAGGGGTGGATTCACGATTTGCATTTCTTCCTTATGGGATTTCCATGTTAAATTAAGTTGATAGAAAAATTTTAGCCGATTTGCACCAAAATTAGTTTTTAAGGTTTTCAGAGTACGCTGTATTTAATGGTGTTTCACCCCTAAAAAATAAATCGTCAACTTGCTCCGATTCAGAAAATTCAAAGGTCGTTTCTGCCATGCGGTAAAAAAATAAGCCCGTTTCAGTCAACGATTATATACAGTGTACTATATACAGTATATAATTCTTGCGTTTCAGTGGTATAATCAAAATTATGATAGCATCATTTTTTCACGTAGTAAGGGTGATTATCTCATTAGGGGTTGTTTTCACCACTTTTCAACGTGCTCAGAAAACTTAAAAAACTAAATTTGGTGCAAATCGGCTATAAATTTTCTAATCAACTTAATTTAACATGGAAATCCCAAAAGGATGAAATGCAAATCGTGAATGCACCCCTAAAACGGTAGGAAATATTAATCTTTTTTTTTTTTTTTAACACATGTCAAAAGAACTTAGAACCCTTGGCTTTACGTACGTATCCCAAATTTCGAATTTCTAACTCAAATTAAGTTAACCTGCCCAAATTTTAGCATGGTTTCGGAACACCATTTCTGGCTCAGTCTGTATTGTTCTTTATTGCATTCATTTCAATTTACAATTTTTTTTTTTTTAATAATATTGGTATAATTTTTATTAATATTTTTCTTCGTCGGTGTTTTTTATTTCGGTCAAATAGAGTTCGTTCAAATTGTATTCGTGATTTTTCCATTCGTTTTAAATGTTTTCGTTCAAATAACTTTCGGTCAAATTGTTTTCGTTATTTTTTTATTCGTCTTAAATGTTTTCGTTCAAATAACTTTTCAGTCAAATTGTTTTCGTGATTTTTTTATTCGTCTTAAATGTTTTCGTTCAAATAATTTTCGGTCAAATTGTTTTCGTTACTTTTTTTATTCATCTTAAATGTTTTCGTTCATATAACTTTCGGTCAAAATGTTTTCATTCAAATAACTTTCGGCCAAATTGTTTTCGTGATTTTTTTATTTCGTTTTAAATGTTTTCGTTCTAATTTACTTTCGTTGTTTTTCAATTCGTTAAAATAACTATATCGGCCTAATGATTTTCGTGATTATATTGAATTCGGCTAAAATATTTTCGATGATGTAAATGCTTTCGTGCTTTTTAAGTTTCGTTATAAATGCATTCGCACATTTTCCATTTCGGTTAATAAATATATTTTCGTATAAAATGTTTTCGTGTTAAATTACTTTTGTCCTTTTTGTTTTCGGTGTAATGCCTTTCGTATAAATTGTTTTCGTTCTTTTGACGTATAGACTCAGAAAATCAAATATGTTTTGTAAAATATTTAAACTTTTCCCACCAATTTTAAACAGTGACGTCACACGGCTGGGCTGGAAGCAGCCTTGCGTCTCTCCGCTCTCTCCGCGCGCCAACTGATGACTTTTGAAACTTCGGGAAACTTCGGATTTTCGCTTCACCGGTGGGAGCCGAATTATGGACCAAAGCACAACCGGTTCTCACCGGTTTGCCGATATACGGATCGCACCCTTTGTTGTGCCGTTTCCCCCTCGTATTCAAAAGTCCGCGGGGAAAGCAATGGTCGGTGATTGGCTGATTTTTTTTCAGAATGTTAGGGTCAATATCAGTGCATAAGTGTCGTAAAATGGTCATTATTGACGTGAAATTTGGAGTCGATTTACATTTTATTTAATGATTTATTGTATTTTTCACAGATATCATTGGCAAATATTGCATTTTTTTCCATTTACTTGACATTTCAATCTATCAAATATAATAATTGTCAAAGGTATCACAATCGTCATATCGCAGAAAATAAATAGTTTTTGGTATGCTACTACCATGTTAAATAGGTGCTTTTTGCCTACATTCACGTGACGTCATGTTTTTGTGACGTATGGTGAAAGACCCGTATAGTAAAATATTATAAAGCAAAGCCAATAGACCACTTGCAAAACTATGTTATAGTAAAACGTAAACAATCCGTCCACCCAGTGTATTGTTGGTTGTTGATTATGTGTATAATTTTTTTTATACATTGGACCTTATGGGAAATTCACGATTTTCACACACTGCAGTTTTCAATATATACGTTACAAAAGTATAATTTTAAAAATAAATATATCACCGGAATCTGCAGTTCTTGGCCATTTATAATATTGAAAATTGCATTGGAAGACTGTTTCTTTATTTCAATATAGTAAATTTAGTATGATACCAAATCAGCCAATTGCATGGGGTAAGAGGTAAGATACGTACGTAACTAGGCAAACTCCAGTTTGTTGATTTTAACTGTTGCAATAATAAGCAATCTGGATGTTGCTTGGTTACGTATCTTACCCCATGCAATTGGCTGATTTGGTATCATACTAAATTTACTATATTGAAATAAAGAAACCATCTTCCAATGCAATTTTCAATATTATAAATGGCCAAGAACTGCAGATTCCGGTGATATATTTATTTTTAAAATTATACGTATGTAATATATATATATATATATATATATATATATATATATATATATATATATATATATATATTGAAATCTGTATGTGAAAATCATAAATTTCCCATAAGGTCCAATGTATTAGAAAAAATATACACATAATCAACAACCAACAATACACAATTAAGGTATGTGAGTTTATTTACGTTTTGCTTTAATATAGTTTTGCAAGTGGTCTATTAACTTATATTATGATTTTTTTTTATATGAAATAGTGTACGTATTTTATTTCAAGATCAACTATCCGATTAATAGGTTTTAAAGGCTAGAAAATATATTATAAAATATATATATATAATATAGCTTGCCTCAGAAAAATAAATATATAAGATAAATAATTTAAGTTTTATATCTTTCTATAAATAAAAAAAAAATAAAAAAAGATAAGATAAATAAAATTTAGAAGACATGCACCTGCATGCATGATGCTCAGAAATACGTGATAAATTTGGTCTTGCAATGTGGCTCGCGATAATAATAGCAGCTTTGTGCTGCTTTGTAGTGCTTTTCTTGACAGAAAAAGACCCTGAACCAATTAATGGTGTTTATAAAAAACCTGGAAAATGGTATTATTTAAAATATGTAATTTTTCGTATGATGTATCTTAAAAGACAAGTAAGTATTAAATAATTCGATCATGTCATATACTCTGTGATTGAAATATATATTTTATTATTTTAATTAATTTAGGATCGAGTGAGCACCAAAATTTAGTGAAATTTTATTAGTTTCGGTGATTTATAGTGCAGTATTGACCTCAATTTTTTTATTGCAGAAATTGATAGAGCGTGCAAAGTTATATGCTACCTTGATTTTTTCAGATTTTTTAGAGCCCGGGAATTATTTTTAAACAATTATTGAAAATTCTTTTTGTAACGTCACGAGACGCCACTCCTTAACAAAAAGATAGGACTTGCCGCCTCGTGACGTCACAAAAGGACTTTCAATAATTTTTTAAAAATAGTTCCCGGTCTCTAAAAAATCTGAAAAAAATCAGGGTAGCATAACTTTGCACGCTCTATCCATTTCTGCAATAAAAAAAGTTGAGGTCAATACTCCATTATTATAGCTCCAATTAAAAAATGATTTTTCCAAATATATTTATAAAGTTAAATTAATTAAGTTAATAGTAATATAATTATGTCACAGGAGTTTATTCTCAAGATCTATAAGGCTTATACATTATATCTATTTTTATTTTAAAAAAATTACAGAACCATGCAAAAATTTTGTGTTAACAAAAAAGTTAATTGACAAATGCCAAATGCAATTGTTTAAAAATTTTATAAAAAAATTGTTCACGCGTTTTTTAGTTCTTAATTCCCTTGGATGTCTAAATTGTATATTAATATATTAATTAAAAATTTAATTAATATTGTTTAATATATATAAATTTGTACATCCCAAAAACTTTTCTTCGTATTTTGATCTGTTAATTGATTCAGATATTTAATTATTAAAATATTGATAATTACGACTGATTTTTAGTAATTAACATATCCTCTTAATTTTTACTAATATATTAACCATAATTCCTGCAATTATCAGCATTATGAGACTTATTTTTCTAATCTAAAGATAAGATAATGACATATTTTTTTTAAATTGACTATAATAAAACAAATATATTATCAACTGAATTAAATACACACCTCGAACGTCACACCACACCTGTCTGATTTTTTTGGAGCTTCAGCACTTAATCCAATATTTATTATATTATATTAATAATAATAAATATAAAATCCACTGAGCAATCTTTGATTTAATAAAAATATATTTACTGGGTTAAACCCAGTAAATATTATTTTTATTAAATCAAAGATTGTTCAATTATTTAAATAACTGAGTGCTTCACCATCCGATTTTGAATAGTATACATTAGTGAAAAGGAAATATTAGCAGAAAAGAAGACCCAGGTGGGACTCGAACCCACATCGTACCTTCCATAGCACTCTCAGCTTAGTACGCCGAGTGCTCTAACCTCCGCCTCCGCATGTAAAGAAGTACACGCAGTATTACAAAACTTCTTCAATTATTTTTATTGTTATCATTATTAATAGATAAAAAAAATTAATTAAGTGGATTTCGTTACATCCAAAAATAAATTATTTATAAAAAATGAATGAAAATGAATCAATAAAAATCTCAATTTTAACGTTCTTGTTAGATAATTTTATTATAAAAATCCCTAAAAAAATTGTATATTTTTTTAAATTTGATGACTCATACATAAAAAACTCAAAACTCCAGACTTTCTTATTATTATAATTTTATTTATATTTATATTTTTAATTGAACAGCTGGAGAACAAGAGAGCACAACATCAGCCACAACACTCCAAGAGTCCCGAACTTATTGAGAAGCCTCAGCCGCTATCGCAGCATGATAAGGTAACAATTAAAGATAAGAAAATAAAAAGCGTGGATTTAAAGGGGGAGTAAAGTCCTCCAAAATTTTGCATTATAGACCTCATATTAATCCTCCGACATTCTTTTCTGTCCGTGAAAATAATTAATACTTTGGATTTAGTTATTTCTGTTGTATTATCTTATAGTTATAATAATATTAAATATATATTTATATTATTCATATATTATATACTAACATCAACGAGTTTTCATTAAAAATATAAAATTCTATGTATATAAGATGACAGATCTCACGGATCTTTTATTTTAATATTATATCTTTTGTAAATACGCGTATAATCCAAGTCGTATAATATATCATATTATATTATTATATAATTAATTTTCTAAGTATTTTTACATTTATTAATTATATCATAATTAATATTATTTAATTGATAATATATGTTTATTAAAGTTATTCACACAGATCGTCTAAATTGAATGAAATAATACCCTATTAATATCAGTAATATCTATTATAAGATATAATAAAATATTTAATTAATTAATAAGATATATAAAATATTTTATAAATAAATATTCCTTGACTTTTCTAGCTGATGACACAAACTTATATATTTCCGCGCGTGGTAGACAAAATTTGTAAAGAATGTGTGGGGGAGTTTGCGTGCTCTGCATTAAAATTGTGAAATTAAATACCTTGCGTGGCTTAATTGATACGTTCTTTTCACCTCCAAGGTACTTTCACAGAAAAGAATGTCGTTGACTGAACAATAGAAATTTTGTCATGTTAATTTTATCGCATCGGAAGTAACTGTAAATGAAACTTGCTTGGCTATAAGAAACTTTTAATATTCGGCTTTATATTACTCTCGATCAAGTCAATAGCAAAGTATGTGCAGTGTGCACCTATATATACTTCAAAATAATACATTAAAAATTGAAATAATGGAGCAGAAATATAAATATACAGCATTTCCTTATGCTTAATATATGTCACTTATGTGTTAAATATTTGCATGACTATGACGTACGTACTCACAGTGTTTTGCAGCATGATTTTAAGAGTGTTAGAGGGTTCAAAAAAACAAAACAAAATCAAGAAGTCTATCTTAATTCTATCCATTAAATATATTTTGTTGTTTATTAACAAAAAGAAATTATTTTTTTTAATCATGAATGTGTGATATATTTTATTAAATTTACTTTAATTTACTACAATCCACAAATAAATCTCCGCTTTTGCCCACAATTTTCGTCATTCCAAGACGGAAACTGAGGCTCTTTGGTGTTGACCTGTCTGTTCGTAGGAAACGTCAACTCCGCGCAGTGTTCATTGCCGTTTTTGTTGCTTGGTTCCGATTTGTCCCACAGGGTGAAGGTGAAAGGTTGTCCGGTTGATATCCACTTCCAGCGACCTTCATGTCCCGCGTCCGTACCTCCTATCCAGAACTTGTAGTTCTTCAAACCTGGAACATTTAAAAAGGTCGAGTTAGAAATAATTGAGAACTAAATGCAGGTTCATGCACAATCGATTTTTTATTCCACGTCCTTCAACTCTTCCTTTACATGTCTCAACCTTTTATCTTATTCCGTATTTTTACTTTATGTCTTTTTATTTATTTTTTCTTCGTTAAATGTGAGGATGGGAAAAAAAGAGATTTTTTTAAAAATATTTTATGCTCATTAAGAGAATCTATTTTTTTTCCTTTGCATCCACGATGCAAAATAGGAGGGAAAAAGTGAGAAGAGACGTTAAAAGTAATGAAATATAAAAATTATTTTAACTGTGAATCTTATTCCATTGCACAATCGAGTCACGATTTCTTAATTAAGTTTCATGACTGAAATAAAAATTATTTTTATCACGTTAATATTTAATTTATTTTTGTATTCGCACTCAATATTATTCTTATATATATGACCAAAGAATACGAAAACCAAGTTGAATATTGTTATATTGTGATCGAATTTCCGTCAAATTTATGTATATTATCTTCTATTATTCCCATATTTGTGTGCAGTTAGTTGAAATTAAATTGATTATATCTTGCCATCTTGTCACAAAGTTATGATTGATTAAATTGACGTTCCCCCGGTACGAGTGTTTCAAACTCTCGGCGTTTTTCAGTGTATTTTTAATATTTTTATATAATATGTCGGATTTTATGAATAAACAAATTAAAAAAAATATATATAATATATGAATCAAAGTTTATATATATGTACTCATACTCAATAAAATAACAAACTGCGTAATTAAAATACATTTGTTTATTAAAAGCTCCAACAAATGAGACAGCTGTTAATCTTCTCGCCTAGAAGTTAGGCAACTCTTTCAGCATCAAATTATCAAAAATAAAAGAAACACGTCAAACAATTAATAGTTACCGTCACTTTTGTTCGTACACAGAATAGTAATGATAAATATTCTCAGAATATTTATCATTTTTGGATGCTGAACATGAAGGCAAAATATTTTCTGTTTTTTTTTTTTTTTTTTTTTTTTATCTCCCCGCGTGGTTAATGAAAGTTGGGTTAACCAATTAACGACTATCCTATGTTGGATGCCTCACAGGGAGGAGGGAGGGGTATATAGTCAAGGGTTCTTACTGATGATGCATGATCTGGTCAAATCAATCACCACTGACTCACCAAGTGTGCTGGTGATGTGGTCCAAGATTTGGTCACTCTCCGGCTTGTCCTCGATACTGACCAGCTGGAGACCACGTGATTGACAGAAGTTGAGGGAGTCGCTCCACGTCAGCTGCAATGACGAGTATTAGTCGTGACGTCACAGAGGGAATGATTTAATAATACGATTTTATTATCCTAAAACTTGACTTTATTTTTTTACCACCATAATTATAATAATGCAAAATTTAAATATTTAATTGGTCCAATCCCAGATTTAAAGGGATACATTGCAGGCCTCAAATTAAAAATTTGACAGTCACAGAGAGTTAATTGCTTCAGTTGACAATCAACATTTGGATTATATTTTTTCCGTGCGCGATGCAGCTACATGAGCGGGGGCTGCAAAAAAGTAAGGATGCAGGTCCTTGATGACGTCAAAATGACGTCAAAAAACATGGCGGCGTATGTATGGTTGTGCGTTGTGATGTACCGTCATTTTGACGTTATCAGGGACCTGCATCCTTAAGCTTACTTTGCAGCCCCCGCTCATGCAGCTGCATCGCGCACGTACGGAAAAAATTATCCAAATGTATTGTCAACTCAAGCAACTCTCTGTGACTGTCAAATTTTTAATTTGAGGCCTGTATCCCATTAAAGGCACTGTAAGGTGCATGCAATTGGGCACAGATAGGTTTTAATTTGGATAAATTGTGACTCCAAGACTGTTACAGTTCACTTTATAAATTTCTATGTTAATTCAACATGGTATAGCTGTACGTTCCGTTTGAGCTAGACCAGTCACAAAGGGATTATTGAACTAGGCCGCCAAAAATAACATTGGAAATATAAACATGGATATTGCATGAACTGTGAGAAGCTAATTAACTGTTCCTTTAAGTCAGAGAATGTATCATATAATTATAAATACGACAAAATGAAAATCTTAGGAATTAAAATAAACTATAAAATTAAAGCATTTTACTAAAGTTTGTTGCCTAATGAATGAGCGACAATAATTCACATAAAAAAGTTCTGCAACTTACCACCTGTTTTGCATTGCTGAAGTAATAATATTCTGCATCGCCAAGTTCTACCAAACCGAGATTGCTTAATACTGCAAAAATAAATGAATGTTAAAAAAATATTATTGTATGTATTATAATATAAACTTTATAATCATGCGCGCATTATAAACTTTTTTCTTGTAATACGTACGTACATAAATATACCAAACAACATTTTTTATTTACAGAACATACAATCACACAAACAACAATTATTATAAATTGGATGAATTGCTGAGAAATATAATTATATATATTACTTATATACTGTATTTATGTATCGTCTTTATATATTATATAATATATTATTATATTATAAAATGTTTATAAATAATTTTACTTACGTTTTTTTACAACTTTCGTCACCTTTTTCTGGAAAAAAGTTTTGTTTATGAAATAAACATATAATTTGTAACACGATTTAAATTGTTATTACCGATTCTTCCTCAAACTTCTGTGTCACTGCTAGCATCAATTCAGAATGAGATTTTGATCGTTCCTCTTCCTGCAGCTTTTTCAGTGTTGAAATTTCACTTTCTCTCTCTTCTTTCATTAGTGTACATTTCTGTTTCAACTCCTTCAGCTGAAATGAAACAGTTGTTTATTTTAGTTTTTGCTCAGTTGCTATAATAATATAGTTAATGTGTAGTACTTGGGTGCATACGGGGAACGAGGACTATTCTAAAAAACATAACTGAAGAAGAAAAAGTATTAAACTACTTGGTCTATTCCAACGTCGGATTTCAAGTTTTATAAAATTACAATTATTAAATCTTCATTCTCTACATCCTACTTAATTATGAAAAAAAAAATTAAAATGATATCCTCTACACCACCTATCAGTTATAGCTAAAATACCAGGTATAAACAAATACGTTCTAGTTTTTGAGTTATGAATTTTTAAAGTTGACTACTTTAACATGGAGAAATGGAACTTCCATGTTACACAGCGTACACCGTTGCAAATAAAAAATAAAAGAAATTAAATGGATTTTTCCTTTTTCTAGTATAATATATTATATTTAACTTACTTGTAAAGTAAATTCATCATCAATAGGTAACCACTCCAGTGGTTTCCAATCCCTCGATGTTTCAATAGAGTCCTACAGAATGAGAGACAAAAAGAGAAAAAATTATAATTGAGATAATTTATTATTGATCAAAATTTTCATTTTTTAATTATTGGAAATATTTTCAACATTTAACTAACCTTTGCTGGAGACAACCCTTGAACAATTACAATGACAGCTGACAACAAAATTGAACATATAAAAATGCACACCACTACCTTCCCCATCTTTCAACTGTGTCTTGCAATCCAGCACGATGTAGTCTCACATTTATTCTTACATATAAGATGAGTAGAAAGTCACTGCGCAGTTTTTTTATTTGGTAAAAATCCCTCTTTATACTGTATAATAATTATACATATACTGATAAAAATTGACCTTTCAGAGCAATCGAGGTCATGTTTATATATAATTTATGTCTTAGCTTATCATTACATTGAATTGATGAACTCATCTCTACATAATATCATGAATTTACGGATTATTAATAATTTTTCCTTCCTCCGAATAAGTTGAACAAGCTGTATTCTTTACTTAATTATGTAATATATTACTCAATCGTTTTTGCTGTGATATGATATGTTTGAGGCAGAATATGATGATAGCTCATTATTTCGAACGAGGGACTAATTAATAAATATTATAATAGCATAATAGAGTATGATACCGACCTCAAAAGTGTATAACTATATAATGTTTTAGAGCTTATATAGAGCCCGGGAACAATTGCAGAAACTTTGTAAATTAGTGATTTTTTTTTATTATTATTGACTGTCCGAAAGACACTGGTTTCTATTATTTAAAAAAATAGCTATGTTATCAACTTTTCTGTGGTCAAAAAATCTTTAATTACTGTACCATAATTATTTAATTATCACGATCTATAGGTCAATTAATAGGAGGTACATATTTTACTATCTACGTACTATAAAAACTAAAAGTATAGTTAAATTATTATTCTGTATTAATTACACAAAATTTTCTATTATATTTATTGTAGACCTCCTGTCCTAGATATTAATAAACAATGAGTGTGGTTCACTAAGAAGTTAGCCAGAAGTTTCTATAACCACGTTTACCTATACCTGTTTTACGTGTTAAATCACCTGGTTAAACGTGGTTAAGTTAAATGTAGTAATTATATAGAAACCTGCATGGCTAACTGCTTCAAGAATCGCGCCCATGCAATAAAAGCTGTCATGCGCTAAGTGAAATATTTATAGTATAGTTTTATAGAATTTAGTATATTATATATGATGCATGGAGACAATGGGGGACATTCACAAAGCACTTTAACCCCCACTTTAGCCCCGATTTTTAATCGTGGTGCTAAACATGGTACTAAACCAGGGGCTAACCATGTTAACCTCATAGCTTAGCACCATGTTTAGCACCAGGGTTAAAAATCGGGGCTAAATTGGGAGTTAAAGTGCTTTGTGAATGTCCCCCAGTATTAATAATAAATTATTGTTCTGAATTAAAAGAAATGAATGTACTCATAATTATAAATTTTTAATAAATTTTTTATTCATTACATTTGATAAAAAAAAAGGTGATAACCTTAATAAGCGATAATATTGACAATAAGCCTTAGATCAGAGCGTACTAGAATTAGGAATTCTAGTACGCTCTGATTTAGATTGTATGCAATTTCATGAAGATCCCGTGTACTTTACAACAGCTAAACGGCATACTTGTTGGTGGAGCTAATATTGGTGGAGTTTTAGTAAACAACAAAATATTGAAATAATTATTTTAAAATTAAAAAAAAAAAAAGAAAAAAAAATCAAAAGTCTGAGGTATAAGCAAAATTTTATATTTTTCCCTCAACATTTATAAATTTATAAGAAGAGTTTGCCTAAATGCAGGATTTACTCCACCAGCTTTAATTCTTGCACTTCAACTTTTTTTTTTAAATTTATCCATTAATGAATATAATGATATAATCGAAGTCTGCAAGTACGTTGGCTCTTGCAAGCGTCTTAGAGTTCACAAATAAATCTACGTTTATGCGAACATGCAATGTCATTCCAGGATGGGAACTGAGGCTCGTGTTTCTTGACAACTTGATTCCACGAAGGGAACCAAATCTCGACGCAGTGCTCGCCTCCAGCATGCCCGTTGTTCGGTTCAGTGAGGTCCCACAGGGTGAAGTTGAAAGGTCTTCCGGTCCCCGACCAGGTAAAATGACCCTCGTGGTTCACGTCCGTTCCGCCGATCCAAAAAGTGTACTCCTCCATTCCTGAGAAAACAAATTTAGAAAAAAAGGGAATCTTAATTAATATAAGAGCTATTATAATTGTTAAAATTTCAGAATTTTTTTAATACTTTAAAACCGCGTTCTTAAAATCGTACTACCATGGCAAACATTGTGATATGTCATCCTTTTGTAAATTTTAATATTTAACATTACAGGTTAATTAAAAATTTATGATGCACATAATTAAGTCAATATCTTTTTATCCAAAATACTCTATGGGGGCATTCACATCAAAGCACTTTAATCCCCACTTTAGTCTCAATTTTAATCCCTATAGTGCTAAAATAGGAGCTTAACATGGTTTAGCACCATGAGGGATAAAAATTGAGGCTATAAAGTGCTTTGTGAATGCCCCAATTAAATAATTAAATTTCACGCAGTTGTTCATTGCATATCCAGAGGGCTGCATGGGGAAGGATGGATTTGCTAAATCACAAATTTTTGTTTTTGATGTTAAGAATACAAATTTTACTAGACATTTCCACAAAATCCTCTTTTTTTTTTATTAAATTTGATCTCTAATTTTATCTGAATTTAATATAAGCTGCAAATTATAATTTTCACTTGCAAAAGGCTTATATGGTGTAGAATGATCAAAAAGAGTTGCGATCTAATATAATCTATTAGATATAAATATAATACACTGCTCTATACTCTATCCTCACCAAGTGTGTTAGTGATGTGGTCCAAGATTTGGTCACTCTCCGACTTGTCCTCGATACTAACCAGCTGGAGACCACGTGATCGACAGAAGTTGAGGGAGTCGCTCCACGTCAGCTGCAATGACGAGTATTAGTCGTGACGTCACAGAAAATAAATAAATCTTGCTAGAGGGAATTTTTATATTTAAACAGAGTGGTTGGAACTCGACGTGTAGAAATAAAAAATAAGTAAATAAAAAAAAAGACGATAAATAAAATCAAGCATGTCATACCTGAATAAATAGTAATAAAAAAAACATACCATATTTAGTATATAACTATAGATAAAATGCTTATGTAACACAAAAACAATAAAAAATTCACTTACCGTCTCATTTTCAGAACTAAAGTAGTAAGTGCATGTTCCGAGATTGACCAAACCAAGATGAATTTTAACTGAAATAGATTATTATTTTTTAACAAAAGGGACAAACTATGCAGAGCTTTTACTTTAATACAGCAACTAATTAAACCATAATAAACCTCTTGGTGTTTTATATAAACCACAATATTTTATTTCAAAATAAAGTATAAATTAAACACTGAATTACGTAATTTTGATGTTATAGTCAAATTAGTCATGCTGATTCTTTTAATAATTTTTTATCAAAATAAACACCAAATTTTAAAACAGAAATTTCAAAAATTGTACCAAATTGAATTTAAAATGTATAATAATGTTTGAAAATAATTAATATATTTTTAAAACATGCTTTTAGTGTTTGTTACTAAGTCTTTTTTAAGTCATAAAGAAATGTTTTATATAAAGTAAATTATTATATTTTACTGATCAGATCATACAACAAATTACAATAATACAAATTTTAATACATTAAACTTAATATACTCACGTTTTTGAACAAAGGTTTCTGTATTTTTCTGAAATGAGAAAAACAATTTTATCTTATTTGTAATTTTGGAAGAGGTGAGAAAAGTATACTCAGTCCATATACATCCACAATCATTAAAATTTACTAACAATGGGGTATTGACCAAAAAAAAAAGTTGCAAGTTTTTGTCAATATTTCAAAAGGCACGAGAATTTCATGAAGAACAAGCCCTATTACAGCATTCTACGACAATTTCCTGATTTTATATGAATTTTTAAAACCTCTCAAAAATGACGTCATAACATTGAATCTTAAATGGGAAAATATATCAGTTAACATTACCAAATCCCATACTTAATATTAAAATGTAACCAAAACTTCATTTGCAAGGTTTTAAGGTGATAATCACGATAATGAAGGTTTCAAATTCCTACCTCAATAACTTTTCATTTTAGTAATGTTAACTGATGCATTTTCCCATTTAAGATTCAATGCTATGACGTCATCAAAAAAGTTTTAAAAATTCATATAAAATCAGCAAATTATCGTAGAATGCTCTAATAAGGCTCGTTCTTCATAGAATTCACAGTACTTTTTATTAGTATTGCTAACTCAAATACCGGTCAGTATCCCATTAAAACAAATATTATTTACCTTTTCGTCTTGCAGCTCCTTGATCTTGCTCTCTAATTCTTGTTGTGTCAGCGATGTTTTTGCTTCAAGAGCTGACAATTTTACTTCACCGTCCCTCTGTAATTTTTTACTCTCATTTTCAAGTGTTATCATTCGATTTTTTAAATTTAATATTTCAGTATTTAATTTTCCTTTTTCTTGTGTACAATTATCTTCCAAGTTTCGTATTAAATTTTGGTTTTCTTTTGTTTTTTCTTGAAGTTTTGTCGCGATTTGCTCAGCTTTGTCTTCCGACTTCAAGATTCGTTTGATTAAATTGTTACTGTCTAATGCCAAAGTGCTGATTGTTGAAATTGTAGTCAGTAATTTCTCGTGAGTTGCTTGTAGTTCAACGGTGTAAGCGGATGTCAAGATCTCCTTTTCTTTCATTAATTTGTTGAAGTTCATTTGACAAGTTGACGAATCCTGGAGGAGAAAAGATGCCATCAAAATGGACGGACAACCTTCATGAAATTTTTTATTGCATATTTTATGTATTATCAATATCAATATTTAACAAATTTTATTTAATCACAACACGGCTTTGTCCGTAATAAGTCAACCACTACAGCTTTATTCGAGTTTGTTGAGAGTACACTGAAAAGTTTAGATGACAGAGAAAAGGTCTTCGGTGTTTTTATCGATCTTTATTAAAAAAAGTTTTTTTATAATTTTTTGAACCCTCTAACACCCTTAAAATAGCTAAAATCGTGCTGCAAAACGCTATGACGTCATAGTCATACAATTATTAAACATGCAAACATAGGGAAATGCATGACTATGACGTCACAGCATCTTTCCCCTCAGTTTTGAGGGTGTAAGAGGGTTTAAAAAATTCTGAAAAAAATTGACAATACAGAACCCGAGATTCTCTATTCAAATATGCAATAAAAAAGTCATTAAGTTTGTTCATTTATAAAAAATCATATTGTAGTCCTGCAATTTAATAATTGACAATCTGAATGTTGTTGTTTTTTTTTAATTATGTATTTGGATGGAGAACCTTGTTTTGTTTTTTTAACCCTCTAGCATTTTTTTAAAATCGTGCTGCAAAATGTTGTGATGCCATTCACTCAGGATCGCTCCCATCAACACCATCTCTATGCTTTTTTTTTTTTTTTTTTTTTTTTTGTAAAATATTAGCGTGATTATGACGCAACAGGCAACAGAGTTTTAAAACAAGTTGTTAAAAAAATTGACAGGGCATAACTTAAAGTCCTGTATCCAAATATGCAAAAAAAAAAAAAAAAATCACTGCAACAATGTCCATCTATTAAACAATACCTCAGGTTATTTTAATTATTTACCTCCTGCGGAACGTATATCCATTCTCGAGGGGTCCAAAGTTGGGTATCCGAAATCGAGTCCTAGATAATTAAAATTTAAATTAAAAACCCTACACTGTATAAAAAATTAATATTAAACTTAAATTTAAAACCTATGTTATATTGTTGTTCTGTATCAGAAAATAAAATAAAGTGTGTAATACAATAAAATAGATACAATTTTTACAAATAAAAATTGAATAACCGCATTATAGTATATTTAAAATAAAATTTAATTATAAATACCTGCGTTAAAGCTGCAGAGTTCACCATTGCTATGACAACAAACAAAACTATTTGCAGCAAAAATATAAATACTTTTAACTCCATTTTCAAAAATAACGTACTATACTTTATGTGATTACTTTTAATTGTACTTAATATTATAGAAGCCCCTATATACAGATCAA
This sequence comes from Siphlonurus alternatus, assembly GCA_949825025.1. Classification (NCBI taxonomy): domain Eukaryota; kingdom Metazoa; phylum Arthropoda; class Insecta; order Ephemeroptera; family Siphlonuridae; genus Siphlonurus; species Siphlonurus alternatus. The sequence continues at coordinate 10,684,590 of OX463783.1, read as the reverse complement.
CTGAGTTTGGTAAACTAGAGGACGCTGCAATGTCTATTGATAGTGGATATATTTTATAATGTTGATAAAAATTGAACTTTAATTACAAAAGGTCAAACGTCAAATTCTAATAATCTTATCACAAAAGACCTTTGAGTACTAAGAAAACTAGGATTTTTTTATATTTTTTACGTCAAGCAGTCATGTCAGACATTTTTTTTTGTATATTTATTAAAATAAAAAAGTTTTAATACTTTTTATAATAAAAAATTAAGTTTTTTACATAGAAAAGTAGTTACATTTACAGTATGTCATGTATTGTACAGTTGTCGCCTCGGAAAATTTCCCTTTGCAGCCATGAATAACAAGACCCCAGGACAAGGCTGCAAAGGGGAATTTTCCGAGGCGACGACTGTACAGTACATGACATACTGTAAATGTAACTACTTTTCTATGATAAAGCTTAATTTTTTATTATATTAAATATTAAAACATTTTTATTTTAATTAATACAAATAAAAAAAAGTCTGAAATGACTGCTTGACGTAAAAAAATAATAAAAAAAAAATCATAGTTTTCTTAGTATACTCAAGGTCTTTTGTGATAAGATTTTTAGAATTTGATTTTTGTCCTTTTGTAATTAAAGTTCAAATTTTAACAACATAATAAAATATATCAACAGACATTGCAGCGTCCTCTCGTTTACCGAACTCAGCGAATTGCGAATTTTCGTGAAATTTCGTTTGGGCAGTATTTGGATTAATTTTGCATTACATAAATTCCATACCAATCGATAATTAATTAATATATAATACTTCTCTTGCGGACGTAATGTAGACATGCAAATTTAACGTCCCCGCTTGTATACTGTACAAGTTTTATTTATAATGATTGTGTTGCAGGCATTCGATGCAGTTTTCTTCGTAGCAGCCAACAAAAACGGTTTCTACTTGGCCACTGGGACTGAACGACGTAAAAATGGGGTCGTCAATGGATTGTGTTACCTCATGGTATGTTGTTGTTTTGTTGTGTAATAAAAACAAAGGGAGAGACCTACGTTTTAATTAGAGTAATGGAGTATTGTCCTCAATTTTTTTATTGCAGAAATGGATAGAGCGTGAAAAGTTATGCGCCGCCACCCTGACTTTTTTCAGATTTTTTAGAGGTCGGGAACTATTTTTAAAAAAATATTGAAAGTTCTTTTTGTAACGTCAAGAGACGTTACAAAAAAGATAGGACCTGTCGCCTCGTGACGTCACAAAAATAACTTTCAATAATTTTTTAAAAATAGTTCCCGGGCTCTAAAAAATCTGAAAAAAATCAGGGTAGCATAACTTTGCACCCTCTATCAATTTCTGCGATAAAAAAAATTGAGGACAATACTCCATTGTTGTAATTTTATTTCAATTATATATAATAATAATATGTAGTGCTTCTATTAGCTTTTTTTTTGTAATGGATCATGTATATAACACATTATTTTACATATTTGGATAGAGAGGACCTCGAGCTATGTGTATTGGCAAAATTTCAGAATTTGTTAAACGCCTTTATCAATGCCATGCTTGCGTGTGAAAAAATATTGAATATTAATTACTATTTTGCAATAAAATTATAAGAGTATTGAAGAATAATAAAAAAATAATTGACTATATTACATAAATCGAGGTCTTCTAACCAAATATGAAATGAACGATATATGAAGTTTATCTATTGTTTTTGTATATAAAATCTTATTTTTTGAGGGAAATAAACAAATGACACTAACAAAAATAGCATAAACAAATCAGGTTGCTTCAAGAAAAAATATATCCGGAAATCCAATTTCATGATGAGGAGTATCATTTTTTTTTTTTATTATTTTTCATTTATTACTACAGTTAAACAATGGAGTATTGACCTCAATTTTTTTTATTGCAGGAATGGATAGAGGGTGCAAAGTTATGCTACCCTGATTTTTTTCAGATTATTTAGAGCCCGGGAACTATTTTTAAAAAAATTATTGAAAGTTATTTTTGTGACGTCACGAGACGCCGCTCCTTAAGAAAAAGATAGGACTTGCCGCTGCGTGACGTCACAAAAAGGACTTTCAATAATTTTTTAAAATACTTCCCGGGCTCTAAAAAATTTGAAAAAAATCAGGGTAGCATAACTTTGCACGCTCTATCCATTTCTGCAATAAAAAAAATTAAGGACAATACTCCATTAAAAGATTACCGCCGGATGTAGTCCTATGAACATCAGGAAAATAAATAAAACTTTGCAGCTTGCTTGAAATCTCTAATATAAATCTCTTTGCAAAGTTGTCAAAATGAAAAAGGTCCAGAAATCTGGCACTTCCGGTGTTAATCTTTCATTTGCTGAACTATAAATTTCTAAATCAACGCAGGTGCCCGGGGTGGGACTCCTGTGCAGTGAGAAACTGCCTAGCACGCAGCTGAGAGGCTCCAAGGACAAAGAGGAGTACGCGGCGGGCGGAATCTCTTTCCAGATGGTGAAGCCCATGCAGAAGTGGAGGATCAAGTACCACGGAAAGATGTTCCTACACTCGGACCGATCAAAGGTACATAAAATTAAAATTAAGGGAAATTAAATATTTTATCTCCTTGAAAGTGAAATTGTCAAATTGAAGAATAACGTGTGGTTCACCTATAAATTTTGCACACCAAATTATCTTTTTGCATACATATTATTTCAAAGACTAATTAATGGACAACCTGCATGAAATTTCTTCATTGCATTTTGGATAAATTAAGGACCTCAAATTATGAATTATCCAAAGTTTTCAGTACATTTTGAACACTCCAACATCCTTAAAATCGTGCTACAATTAACTCTCTGACGTCATAGTCACGCAAATATTTAACACACAGGTATAGGGAAATATATTGCAGTACTATGACGTTACAGTGTCTTTCCCCCTGGATTTATTTAAGGTTGTTCAAATAAGTTAAAATATCTTGGTTGAAAAATTGCGTCTTCAACTCTAATAAGGTTTACTGCCTTTTCATCTCACATCTTAGTTTTTCTTCATTTAAAATTGAGGATGAAATATAAGAGGCAATATTTTTTAAAATTTCATCCTCAATAATAACGAAGAGGTCTTTTTGCCTCTTTTTTACTCGAATATGGTGGAATTAAAATAGAACAGAATTTCAACGCGAATAAAAGATGAAAATATTTCAACTTGGGATATAACATATAACCATATCCAAATTTGTAATACATTTCCTCCTGGTTCTCCTTTGTTTACAATAAAATACAAAAAATGTTCCTCCGCAGATTTTCGAAGTGAAGTTCGATGCGGACTGGAGCTCTCAGTTCCCCCACTTCGACTTCGAGACAGACATGCACGCTGGAGCGATGACGAGGGCCTTTGCTCGAGAGACTTGGTCCAGGAAGTACTTCAAGATGCTCCAGGAGTGAGTTGCATAAAGTCGTCTCGGTTTATCTTTGGTTTGACGTCACACTCCAGAGTATCGACCTCAATTTTTTTATTGCAGAAATGGATAGAGCGTGCAAAGTTATGCTACCCTGATTTTTTCAGATTTTTTACAGCCCTGGAAGTATATTTTTAAAATAATTATTAAAAGACCTTTTTGTGACGTCACGAGGAGCCTCTCTTTAAGAAAAAGATAGGACTTGCCGCCGCGTGACGTCATAAAAAGGACTTTCAATAATTTTTTTAAAATACTTCCAGGGCTGTAAAAAAACTGAAAAAAATCAGGGTAGCATAACTTTGCACTAGGGCTGTGAAATCGATCTCGATTTTCAAGTCGGATCGAGCCAAAAATTTCGGGATCTTGATTTTATTGTGTACCGAAAACCGAGTTTTTCGAGTTTCGAGCCGAAATCGAGCTTTTCGACATTCGAACCGAAATCGAGATTTTCGAGATTCGAACCAAATCCGAGCTTTTCGAGTATTGGGCCGTTGCTTGAATTGTTAATTTATTTTTACTATGTAAATTCAGAAAAAATATATTTTATATACTTAATTACTATTATACGCTATAGGTACTGCACATGTTTTCACTTAATGGAAGTTTTAGTTGAATATTCTCTTATACATATACGTTATTTAACTTGTGTTGTGGGGTTGTTGACCTAGTAAAAATACTACCTGGAGGGTCCAACACCGATGGACAGACACGCAGGGAGGAAGTAGCGGTATTTAAGGTTGACTGACATTTAAAAGTGTAAATAAAGAGCTTTGTTTTAAAATTTTTATTCAATACAAAAATGAACGCGTCCCTTAATTTTCTGCCAATGTTAAGTTCTTTCTTGGAAATCCTTTATCACACTGCGATTGACACATGCAAGGACACAAGCATGCAGGTAACATGCTCAAGAAGTTAGCATATATGAGAATGAGGTATTTATAAAAAATATATATTTTTTTATCTCGACATATTCTTAAAACTTCTTCACACGACTTAGTTACAACAATACTGTGTTTAACTTTGAATGCTTCAATGTTTACGCTAATAGCAGAACTAATATAGCATCGCTAACATATTGGAAAAAAATAAAATAAAAAATTTAAGAATATATAAAATTGTTTGACAGTAAAGTAGGCGTTATTCAGAGGGTTTAATATAGTTAATTCAATTGAAAATTCATAACTTAAGGTCCTCAATTAAACAGAAAAAAAAAATCTTGTAGTTCCGCTGTTTTTTTTTTTCTACTTAATTATAGCACACACAAATTGAAAGAAAACGAAAATTAAAAATTTAAAAACGTTTCTCCTTAGTTTGTTATGATTAATTTGCGTATTTATGGATTCTATAAAGATTATTGCACAGTTATCTATAAAGCAAAAAATAATATTTTCGAGCTTTGACTCGATTTTGAGCCATTTCAAGATTTGGCTCGATTTTTGAGCTTGGCTCGATTTTCGAACTTGGTTCGATTTTCGAGCCTGGCTCGATTTTCGAGCTTCGGCTCGAAATATCGGGTTTCGAGCCAACTCGAGCTTTTTTTTTCGAGATCGAGCTGAAAATTTTTCGAGTTTTCTACAGCCCTACTTTGCACCCTCTATCCATTTCTGCAATAAAAAAAAATTGAGGTCGGTACTCCATTCTAATATGGGAGGGTTGCGTGCTAACGTCAAATCAAAAATAAGCCGAGACGACTACACCGCAGGCTTAAATAAACAAGAGACAAAGTGTGATATTTTATGCAACAACTCCCGCTTGTTAGACTGTTAAATTACATCCAAATATTTTCCAGGGCCCACCAGACGCACTACGAGCAGATGGGCAACCTCCGAGGGACTCTGGAGGTGGACGGGGAGAGGTACACGATCGCGGCGCAGGCCTTCAGAGACCACAGCTATGGTGAGAGTACAGTCAAATTTACGTAATGATCCCGCCAGATATCACCGGAAGTAAGAGTTTTCCGTTCGTCTTGTTCATCTCCGAGTCTTGAAAATTTGCAAACATGTTAGTACTCTTCTCACGAACCTGTAGCCAAAATTTCAAAATGAAAATACGAGTAGGAAGGTCATAAACCTCTCACTTCCGGCAGGAATATTAAATTAATTTGACGTACAAACGTTCCAACGACATAGCATCTGACCGCATCTGAGACCTTTTCATTCTGATGCTAACAGTGAAGTCCGTATTTAGAGAAATAGAATTTTAGTGAGGGAAAAAATTTAAATGAATAATTAATATATATTATATTAAATACTATTAATAACACATTAAGTGAAGCAAGGAAGACATAGAATAAAATTAATAACGTTCATTTTAAATTAATATTTTTAAATTTTTAATGTGTTGATATATTATAGTTTTGTTATCAAAATAAAGTAATCGATTTCACTAAAGGTTATTTTCAGATAAGAAACTAATATAAGTAGCTCTTATGTCAAGTGTTAATTTACTTCACTTTGATATTAAAAAAAAAAGAAAATATAATTGAAAACCATTGGAAATATAAATATTTATAAAAATTGATGTAAAAAGAAATTAATTACTGCGTCCAAAGTATGAAATTTGTTTTTAATTATTTTCATTCATTAAAATCAAATTAAATTATGATAATACGATTGTGGATAACTGATTAAGTACACTTTCCTTAAAGTAAATGTTAATATCCCCAGTATATTGACAATTTTAAAGCATAATTTAATTCAAAATGGCCTTTATTATATGGCAAAAAAGTTTACAGCTGTTAAACATTTAACATGCATCCCGCATTACTGTTGTGTTGAAAGGGTTGCCTGAATTCACGGCGCTTTCGATACTGTTAAGTTTACGTGTATATTCGACTGCGCGCGGCGATCGTCTTTTGCTTTATCCCATTTAAAAATACGACTAGGTATGTCTCGAAGATAGGCGCCATAGAATCTACAGATAAACTATAGTAACGTAAGACTGCAATGTATATTTATTATATAATATATTATTTGTTCGAGCAGGAGCCAAGCGCGATTGGACGCTGATGCATCGTTACGGCTACCACATCTTGTTCTTCAAAGACGGAAGTAGTTTGGTGGTAGCCATCGTCTGTCAGCCCTGCACCTCCTCCTGGTGAGTAGTGAGTATTGTGTTTGTGTTATGTTATTGTCTATTGGTATTCGTATGTGTACAAGCAAACTGATCGAGTTAAAACAAAAAGTCGTTATAAATTACAAAAAATTCTTTACCCAACCTAATATCTAAAAGTTTCATTGCAAGCTCAGTATACAGATGAATTGCTCTCTTCGGCTTCATGTAATATTATTAGAAAGGTTACAATTAAATGTACACTTTAGCTTGCTAATATTATCAATATTTGGAAGGTAAAAAATAAATAAATAAATAAATAAATAAATAAATAAATAAACAAATAAATAAATAAATAAATAAATAAATAAATAAATAAATAAATAAATAAATAAATAAATAAATAAATAAATAAATAAATAAATAAATAAATAAATAAGTAAATAAATAAATAAAAATAACAATATGTATAAAACTATATAAATACAGTGAAATTATAAAATATGAGTATCATAATTCAACAATTTTCGTTTATAAATCTTAATTAAACAACTTTTAAAGTTTTTTTTTAAAGTTTTTTATTATTAAAGTAAAGTGCGCGCTAGAAAAAAAAGTTGAGTTAGTATTTTCTAAAAATAGTTCAAGTAGTCCTCCATATCAAACCAAAATTCAAAAAATTCTATCTCAAATAGGTTTGCCAGAAAAAAATTCCAAAGTCAGAGTGAACGCGTCGCTTAACACGGGGCCTTACCTGACAAAACCCCTCGAATATCTCGAAAAAATACACCGTTAGGTGGTATGAAAAAAATATATTGATGTTCTATGACCCAAGCTTTAACCAAAAACCGATTAAAAAAAATTTCTCTCGAATCCATTTTTAATCGGTTTTTGGTTAAAACTTGGGTCATAGAACATCACTATATTTTTTTCATACCACCTAACGGTGTATTTTTTCGAGATATTCGAGGGTTTTTGTCAGGTAAGGCCCCGTGTTAAGCGACGCGTTCACTCTGACTTTGGAATTTTTTTCTGGCAAACCTATTTGAGATAGAATTTTTTGAATTTTGGTTTGATATGGAGGACTACTTGAACTATTTTTAGAAAATACTAACTCAACTTTTTTTTCTAGCGCGCACTTTACTTTAAATTGTGTACAAATACAGTCCAACCAAGGCCCTAAATGAAGCCCTATCGGTTGGAACTGAGTTACATACAATTATTCAACACGTATAGTAAGCATAAACAAAATTACCTATATTTATTAAAAATAACAATACAAATCAATACATTAATAACATTAACAAAAGATTAATAAAGGAGGTGAAAAAATAAACAGAAATAATAAAAAAAATTCAACATTTACAATAAAAAATATTATTTTCACGATAGAATGAAATACGTAACAATTAAATTAAATTTTCAAATTTATACAATCAACTTTCATGAAAGCTGTAGAAACCGAAACAATTAAAAATATAAAAAAAATAAATAATAATAATTTTATTAATTAGACAAATTTTAGATATTTTATGCTAGAGGCATGAAATTGACTTAATTATTATTTATTCAACTTTTAATTAATTACGTCTGTATAAAAGATTGTTACAAAAATACACCATCGTCACTGGGTATTTTTCTATATATTTCGTGATCAAATATAAACCCTGACACGTGTTCTAGTCTGGAGATTGGCTACACGTGCAGTGCTGAGGGTGAGATTGCCCCCGTCGAGTGGTGCGACCTGCAGCTGTACCGTCACGGCGAGGGGGGCCGCCCGCCCACAGACTACTCCTTCCACTACTGCGCCGGTGAGAAACAAAGTAAAAGCTGTAGCGTCCATCCTGGCTGAGGTTCCCTCAGTCGCAGGCAAATGCCGGGATGGATTGCAAGGCCCGTGGCCGCCCCCGTTCCGGAAGAGCCCGCGAAACGCTCAAGTGAAGGTTTCGGAAGGTTCGGCCGGGTTTTCAAAGCTAGTAGTATGTAATTAGTAAATAGAAGTACCCAATAGGGTTTGATTAAAAAAATAAATAAATAAATAAATAAAATAAAAAAAATAATAAAAAAATAAAAAAAAAAATAAATAAAATAAAGCACATTGGACAACCTGCATGATTTTTGTTATTGCGAAAATGAATATATAGAGGGTACTAAATAAAGCTACTCTGAATTTTTTTCAGACTTTTTGAGTCTTGGATATATTTCTAATTAATGATTGAATGTTCTGTAAGTTATGTTGGCCCCCAAGAATAAAAAGGATAGAGCCTATATAGGCGCTTATTGACGCCTCCAGGGAGCGTGGCCGCACTTACAATAATTTTGTAAAAATTAGAACCGGGCCTCAAAAATATTTGCAAAAAATCAGGGTAGCATAATTTGGTACCTTCTATCCATTTTGGCAATAAAATTTTTCCATTCAGGTTGTCCATTATTTATCTAGTGCCTATATAGCAGGCGAAGAACCTTGGTACCTTAATTTTCTCATAATCATATAACATATATATGCAGTGATATTTCATTTTTTTTTTTTTTTTTTTTTTATTGTTTTTTTAATATTTTTTTTTGGTCCATATGTGGGAATCCAAATTGAAATAATTTGCATCTTTTATTTACTTAATTTTTTTATAAAGGTATTTATAAATTAATTATTTAAATAAATTTTAACTTCTTCTCTCGTCTTTTTTCCCTCATATATTTTGCCCCATTATATAAAAATAATTATATTTTATAAATTATACAAATTTACAACCGTAATTACTAGCAATATACCAGGGTGTTCAGAGTGTACGTACATAACAATCGCGGTACAACAACATCCATTTCTTATTGTTGCTACAGGTGGACAGACTCGGTTGCTGGAGGTGCGAGTGGTGGCGAGCAGCGAGCACCGCGTGGACGAGGCGAGGATGGTGGAGAGGTTCGTCGAGGTGCGTGACGATGGACTGTCCGGCTGGGGTGTGTCCGAGTGGCACTACAACAACAAACTGGCCATCGAGGTGCCGGGGGGACGAACCAGCAACAAATAAGATGATACTTTCTTCATTTATAACCATGATTTTTAGTAAGGCTTCTGTTATATAGTTATGTTATGTATTGTAAAATGTTAACTTGTCTATTATAGCCCAATAAATTTCTTATTTCTTACATATATTACATACATATTACGTCTGTTCGTAATTTATCGTAAACCCTGTTCAATAAAGTGTACACCTGGTCCCGCCCCCAGCACTTTCTTACTCTAGTTCAAGGTAGGAAGAACAGTGCAAATGACATTATATAACTTGCTCAAAGAGCCTCAAAGTACACTGAATAGCTATAGGGTTCACGAACATCAGACCTATATTGTACTTTATTTTAGTTAACATTGAATTAATTGAATTAATAGAGAAATATAAAATTAAATTTAATTTTGAATTAATCATCAATTAATGATATGGAAACGTAATATAATTAATTTGTATTAATATTTTTGACGCAATAAAATTTGTAAAAGCTACAATATATATAATTTTATATTTAAGAATAATCTTTAATCCCTAGTTATTCCCAAAAATTTCAAACTAAAGTATATATAATTATATAATAATTATAAGTATAATAGTATAATGTATTTAAGTATGATATAAGTAGTTTTCCACTCGATCAGTATTATTTTATTGACATATGCATTTTGAGCTCTATACACATATAATGTAGAGCTCAATGGACATATGTTAGTTATTCAAAATAATTATTCATATAGCCTTAAATTTCCGGGGTCAGCTTATAGCTAGCTCGATCGCGCTATCTTTGAAATATTTTCATCTGTATCTTAATTACTATATATATCTTATATTTTTTATAACTGCGCCGGCCTGATGCATGCATGCAGCTATAATATATAGCTCCTCAAAAGCTCGCCTAAAAATTAAGATATAGCAGATCGATCAGAATAACAATATAGCTATTTAATTGTAACACAGGTTTATTTATATATATATTCCTCCTGTATTTAAAAGCACAGCCCTCTAGTGGACCCACTAGAGGGCTATGTTAAAAGTTATATTATTTTTTTACTCTGACTTTGAAATAGCTAGGAGGCTTCAAGTGATATGCGCGCTCTCGCTGCACAACTGTTTGTCGCTAAATAAGGTCCATATCTTCCACTTGAAAATGAAGCAAAGTGTTTTTTTAACTTTTCTCGGTTATAAATCAAGTAAAAAATCCAAATCTTGAATTATCTACTTTATTTTTCAGTTTCGACCATAGTTTAATTCGTAAAGGAATTTTCCCAAAAAAATCTTAGTCTTTAGTGAAAAACGAATTCACGTTTTTTTTTACATAGGTTTGGTATAGCGGGTGGGAACACCGAAAAATCAGCTGACTTGAAGCCTCTATTGTGTTAGGAAAGTTTTCTGGACATCTGATTAATCTGGTATGATGTATGATCAATTTAATATAAAATAATCTTGACCTGTCATAAAAGTGTTTGAACTATTTAGCGCTTATTTCTCAGCAAATGCACCATTTCAGATTAGCCAACATGTAAGAAAAATCATAATTAAGTGAAATTACTTTTATAACCTCATAAAATGTTAAAATACTATTAAATAGAAAAAATATTGTATTTTATTAAATTAATATCAAAAATACCTTTGAATTTGTTACGAAATTTTAATAATTTCATTTTTAAATTATTAGTATCCAGTGATAAATTCTGTTGTTATGTTGGTACCCCGTCATTTGAGATTTTGTGGGCGTGCAATGCGAATCTCTCTAACAATGCGTGCATGTTACTGCAATTTTAATAATTTTAAGTTAATTTAAATAGGTATTATCATCTACAACTAGGTAATATTTGCTTATAAATATAATAATTTTACGTAGTTATCCTGATGTACAGTATAAAAACTTAGCTCACTAGAAGCGTTCTCATCTCAGGCAGAGCGGCAGAGGTTGGCTTGGGCCTTGGGCGGCCAGGCCAGGGCGGCATGGTTTTTGCTTGCTTTTGCGAGCAGCCGATCGAGCTTTCGAGTGGTTTGCTGGATAAATGCTGAAGCATTGTTAAATAATTGTATTAGCTACAATACATCACCGATAAAGAGTATGACGTAATACAGCTATTTTATGCTATATATTTCATAATATTGAATAACCGTTCATACATAGTATTTTGTTTATTTTTTGTAACAACACTTTTCTCTTTTCTGCATTATTTTGTGATGATTCCAAACTGTATGCATATAATATACTAATCACATGTTTTATTTGTTTTTGTTTCAGATTATTCATCTTAAGATTACAACAATATTATAATCAAATAAAGACTTTTCTTCTATAATGACTTATTATTAAATTTGTCATAACTTTTAAACAAAATGGAAAATGATAATGACGATAATCTATCAAATTTTGAAGAAGTTGAATATTTACCAATAGATTTTTGTAAAGTAGAATCAATGGAATGTTTTGATGAAGATTCAACTAATAAAACAGAATCTTGTTTACAAAACTTTCCTCCCATTAATGAAACAGTTTCACAACGAGACGAAATGTTGAATTCTAGACAAGTTTCCTCAACTTCGTCGATATTAAGTAATGGCGTCGCCTCTAACAAAGTCCTGTTTCAACGACGCTCTCTCAATGAGTGTAACGTACCAAACTGCAGAAAGTCGAGCAAGCACGGAGTGACGTTACATCGTGTCCCCAAGGCCAACATGGGCCTCGTTACCTTCAAGAACAACGAGGGAAGGTTGGTCACGATGGACCGGAGGAGGGCGTGGCAGACGTTGGCTCATCTGGGAATGGACGAGGACGCTCCGGAACCAGATAACAGACCGGGCAAGATCTGTAGCGAGCATTTCCTGCCGTCAGACTTTAAAAAAAGTAATTACAGTACTATCTTCATTTACTGTAAAACCTGGATTACATTGCACAATTGTCTTATAATATTGCAGACAATTTTTCATTATAAAAAATGTATCAACTCTATTTTTAAAACTTTTAAGTGAAGTTCTATGCAATAAATAGAAAAAAATTATTACATTATGTAATAATATTCAGGCTTCAAGCTGGTTAAAATATTGTTACAGTATGTACAATATATACAATATGCAATAGGTATTGCCTCATCCTTATAACAAAGAGCCCAAAATTTTGTACACAGAGCCATCTATTGGTTCTTTATGTACTCAATAAAGCTTTCCAAAGTCAGCTTTATGTCCTCTCTTAACGGCGTGTTTTTATTTTCAGGTGACTTCAAACGACATTTGAAAACCGACGTGCTGCCCTCCCAGAACTTGCCCGACAGTCCGACACTTGCTGTCGCTACCGGTACGCGGCTCACAAGCACCCAGATGTCCGAGATGGAGCGCATGTTGAGTGAGGGCAGGAGTGCCAACCTCGCCATGTACGATGTGGTTAGTACTTTTAGAGACAAATACACCAAAAAATGATACATACTGTATCACAATACAACTCAAATAATGATTCATTACGAAATATACAGCTCTGTATGTAAAATAAGTACATACTGTACATACTGACGCCATATCTCTTGCGGGGTAAGTCAGCGGCATTAATACTTCAGTTGTAGCTGTCTAAAAGGCAATTTTTTTCTGCTTTTTAACAAGATGTTATTTTAAGTAGTGGATGATTATTAGACCTCATATACCGCCCTGCCGATGTGTCAAGTGCCCAATTTGTTTTGGTATACCCCATAAACATCAATATAATCTGCTCATCTGTTACAGACTGACCCCAGTGGGAAACTTGTTAGAGTTTTCACCAGTACTACGAGTGCAGAAAGACCAGGTGCTCTTCAGAAAACTTCTGAAGACGTTGTCGTTAAGCAGGAAGTCCTTGAGGATTTGGAGATGGAAGTGACGTGTCCCCCCGAGGATACATGTCTGGTGCGAGAGCTGTGCCGGGTTTGTGCCGGCACCAGTGGCAACATGGTGGCCATCTTCGACAACGAGGCGCTGCTCAACAACATCAAACAGTTCCTCAAAATCGAAGTAAGTTTTCTGTCCATATCTTGATGTTTATAAAGGTTATTGTCAGTGTGAAAAAAATGTTTGAGATACTGTATTAAGCATTGAAAAAAATGTTGTATGTAGTCTGTCTCACCATTTTTTTATAATGTTAATATATGCTAATAATGTATTATTTTTTTTATAGTATAATGTTAAAGAAAGTTTGCTAAAAAAAACACTTTTATTATTTTCTTTTTTTCAACCATTAAATTGTTTTAAAACTTAAAAAAAAAAACAAAAAAAAAAAAAACATTATCTCTGAATTGCATTACATGTATCTATATATTTTTTTGAAAGCTTCATTTATCTTGCTATTTACATACATTTTTTTTTTTAATAACTATCAATAATCTTGACTAACGTTCCTAACTCCATCTGCAGGTTCAGGAAAGTGATCTGCTGCCCCTGCGAGTGTGTGAGGGATGTGTGTCACAGCTGGCGATGTGTCAGCAGCTCGTGGTGAGCTGCGCCCGCGCCCAGTCGGAGCTGCTACGTAAATTGGATCTCGAACAGCAGCGAGAAGCTCAAGCAAGAGAACTTCAAGCCAGGAAACAGAAAGAGGTGAGTTCATAATATGTTGTTAAAGTTGGGTAAAAATAAAGGAATACAAATTTGTGCTACAGTACTCTGATTTTTTTTTTATTATTTTTTGTGAACACAGAAACATTTTAAAAAAAATTCATTGAACATCATCTCCTCCAGGAAGCAACTTTCAATGATTTAACAAAAAAAAAAAAAAAAAAAAAAAAAAAAAATAGTCCCCGCCCCAGTGCTTAAAATATTTTTGAAGTACCAAAAATTTGTACCCTCTATTCACTTTTGCAGTAAAATTTTGTATTACAGACTTTCCATAACATTTATGCCTCAATTTGAAATTCATCTTGTTATTCTTTTAATAAAATGTACTTTTATTAATATTTAAGCATTGTAATAATTCAATCTCTCCATCTACACTTCCGTCCTCTCGAAACAATATAGGAGATAGGAGAGTAAGTGCTGGCAGGAGGATTGTGGGTAGTATGGCAGGGTTGTGTCGCACTGAGCTGTTGTCTAATACGGCTAAGCTAGCTGTGTATAACTCTGTCCTAATACCAACTTTGATGTATGGATCTGAAGTATGGGTGTGTCAAACAAAGCATAGAAGTAAGTTGAATGCTGTTGGTATGAGTTTTTTAAGGAATATATGTGTGGTAAAACTAGGATGGATAGAGTGAGAAACACATGGGTGATGAATGAGTGTGGAGTGAAAGAAAGCGTAATTGACAAGTATGAACGAAGTACACTACGTTGGTTTGGACATGTTGAGTGAATGGGTGATGAACGAATTGCAAAACAGGTGTTTAAAGGTAGTGTACAAGGCATGAAAGGATTAGGTAGACCTAAAAAGGTTTGGTTGGATGTGATTGCAGAATGTTTGAAGAACAGAAGTGTTAAAAGTACACAGTGTAATAGAGAGTGCAGAAGGCAAAAGAGTGTTATGAGTATTTCTGAAGCAAGTAGAGTATGCAAGAATCGAGTGCTTTGGAGGGCAATTTGTAGACGGCCGAGGTAATAATGCTGCTGGCTTACCCCGTAAAGGGATATGGCGTCATGTTATGTTTAATAATGGGGAATTCTCTTACTACTCAAATTTTAATTTAACTACTATATTATGATAGGTTACATATTAACAATAAGTTTGATTTAAGTTTCAACTTTTTTAACTCAAATTTGGGGATTCTGAAGGGATTATTAGAATAGGGGCAAAGTATGCAACCCGCGCGCAAACCTGAAAATTGTGACGTAGAAACTCCCTAGTTAACACACAACAACTGCCTGATTTCATAGTTTGAGCGTCAAGTAGTGATTGGCTATACATTTTAGTAACACGATCGAAATCAGCGGGTTTTTCTACCCTAGTATCAATAGTTTTGTCCCTAATATCAGTTTAATTTAAGAGTGATAATCGAAAATATAAATTTATTGCAGGAAAATTTTGCCTGCTAGGCAGTTTCTACGTCACGTTTCGGCGCTAAATTCAAAAGAAGGAAGATTTTTAAAAAATTCCCTTGTCTCCAATTTTGAAAATTGAAACTTTTTTGTTTTGGGACATTTAGTTTCAAGGCATAGAGCATCTGAAAAAATATTAAAATAAATGTAGGAGAATTCCCCATTCATTTTATTATCTTATTACTATGCCTTGTCGCGTTGAATGCACCGGTTTTCGTTAGATCACCGAAGTTAAGCAACGTCGAGCGTGGTTAGTACTTGGAAGGGTGACGCTGTAAAAAGTGACACTGCTGCCATCTACTGGCACGTGCTGTATGTACGTACGGCGGCACAATTGATCACGGTGCTGCCTCTCTCGAAATATTTCCGAAGGAAGTGATAACCCCTGTAAGTTCAAATACTGCAGGCCTCACAGATCTGGTAGTCGAGCCCAGAAGAGTGCAGGAAAGGGTTCTGGGAACCTGGTAAGCCCCAGCTCGGTCGCAAGATAACTTTTACACACAAGGTTAAATACCTGGCCACACCCGAAAGGGTAAAATGGCGTCAAGGATATTAACTTTTTTTTTTTTTATATTACTATTTCTACCCTTGGCTTCCTACTCAACTTTGTTTTTCAAATATTTGGAAGTGACTTGTTTTTGTCTCTTTATTATAACTAGTCTACCTATGACTGACGACATTACAAACAACAAAAACCAAGTTATAAATACTATGATTTTTCTGCAGTTTTCTCGTTTGATAAATCTGTAGAATAACAACTAAATTTTTTGATTTCAGGCCGAGGTGGAAGCTGCTAAGAAAAAGCAAGCAAGTGTAGTGATGATTCAAGGACCTACGTCGTTAGCTGAGAAGATAAAAAGATTGATAGAAGCTAACAATCAGGTTATGTCTACTAATGAATTGCAATCAGTCAGCCCTGTGACTAATATTCCAAATCCTGAGATATTCTGTAAATTATGTAATTCTGGATTTTTTACTATAAAATCATTAAAAACGCATTCACTTTCCGAGCATGATCTGCACATGTGTACAAATTGCAGTACAAATTTTCCTACTGATTCTCAATTAAAAAATCATATTGATGAAGTACATGTAATTTCATGTAGATATTGTAATTTTAAATGTAGAAATACCACAAACAATGAAATTAAATCTCATGTAAGATCATTTCATAAAAATAAGTTACCTCAAAATATAACTTTTTCTAAAGTTTCATATGAAGATATCACATGTAAAGTTTGTCATATGAAATTTACTAGAAGAGATCTGATTAAAACACATTATTTTTGGGAACATGGTATTTACGCTTGTGATGTTTGTGTTGAGTTATTCACAATGTCTGAACAACAGGTCGAACATACAGAAGAGGTACACATGATTCCTTGTCCCTGTTGTCCTGAAAAAAACTACACACACCACAGGTTTAAGAGACATTTTAACAAGGAACATAAAGTCCAGAGTTCACAAGGAGTCAGTATTCCAAAAACTTCCCAGCAAATCTACGAGTGTGAATTCTGTAAGAAAGGACTGACATCAAAAACTTTTGTAAGGAGACATTACTACTGGAGTCATTTTCAGTATACTTGTATCATCTGTTTGCAAACATTCAAAACACCAGAGTTAGAGGAAAAACATTTTAAATCTCATGGTAATATTTGTATTTGTTGTGAGGAGAAATTTGCTAACCCAGAAATTCTTTCAAATCATATTAAATCTCAACATCCTAATTTCAAACCTTTTTCATGTGAAGATTGTGGAGATTTATTTGATAAAAGATCTGAATTAAATTCTCATAGACCAGAACATGAATTATTAGAGAAATATCTTTGTGATGAATGTGGTAAAGGTTTTAAAACTTACAACGTTTTGATACAACATCGTTTTACTCATAAATCTGAAAATGAAAAAGGAAAAGTTCAGTGTACTTATTGTAATAAAAAATTTGTATTTTCTTCTCAATTAAAAGCACATATATTAAAACATACTGGAGAGAAAACATTTCATTGTAAGGATTGTAATAAATCATTTGGAAGGTATGAAGCTCTACGTACACATATGACATCATATCATACAGCTAGCGTCAAACAACATAAATGTAACTTCTGTGATTCTGTATTTGCAACAACACAAAGAATGAAAAATCATGTTAAAGTAATTCATTCTGATTCTTGTGTATACAAATGTTCTGTGTGTAGTAGAAACTTTACAAACGAGGAAGAAATACAAGTTCATATTTCAAGTCATTTAGAATCAGAGTTGCTTCAATTTCATCAAAGTTATACCAAAATGTTTGTACTTGTTTGTGAATATTGTGATCAAGTTTTCTCTAAAAAGAGTTTACTGAAGGTTCATATGAGTAAGCATGCTAAGTTTGGATTTCGGCGATCAAAATTAATTAAAAGAAAAAAGTAATCAAATCATCCCTCGTCTTGATTACCCATCGGATGGAAATTGCAATGATGAGTTTTCTGCTTTATTGCACATAATTGCGCTCCCCTGATATAACAAGCAGCTTATTGTGTACATCTAACCGGTAATGGTTGACAGAAAGCTCATTTTTTTGAGCAAAATACAAATTTTAATCTAATTTTTTTAATTTATTTAATTCATTTTCAAGTTAATTATTTTTGTTTAAAAAAATACTGTCAAATATGAAAACTGTAAAGAGATTGAGGCTTTAAAAGCAAATTTCTATAAATTCAAATAACATGTAATTAAACACTAATTATTGTTAACTACTTGTTTTAAATTTATGTAAATTCTTCTGATGATAAATTGTGTTTCTTTGTATAAAAAATAATTTTTTATATGATGGAAGATGTACTGTGTATATTATAGTTTAATTTGTATGTATTTTTCTTTACTTTGTATTGTTCAGTAATAAATATCATTAAGTGAATACAGTATTAAATATCTTGTTAATGGAGTATTGACCTCATAATTTTTATTTCTAAAATGGATAGAGGATGCAAAGTTATGCCACTCTGATTTTTTCCAGATTTTTTTAAGGCCCTGAAAGTATTGCTAAAAAGTTTTGACAAGGTCAAGTTTAAACCCACACCCCTTTTAGGTCGTATTCTTTTAAGAGAGGCGTCTAGAGGCGTTCTTTCTCTGTACTTTAAATATTTTTTTAAAAATTAAACCCGGACTCTAAAAAATCTGAAAAAAAAAATCTGAGTATATAGCATAACTTTGCACCATCTATCCATTTCTGCAATAAAAATTTTTGAGGTTGATACAGTTCCATTGTTACTATACTTTATTTAACTGAATTTCCTATTGAATAACAAAATTATCTACTTACATATATTATATATTATAAATTAGGTTAACCTGCATGATGTATAAGCGCGGGGTGTATACAATTTAATATATATTTTGGTTAGCAGAAACTTTGTGTAATTATCTTGTCTGGAAACTCGACATATAATGTATATAAATTTAAGACAATTAAACTGCAGATTCAAGGAGCTCGTCTAAAGTTGGCTGCATGGCATATATATATATATATATATGGGGATTGGGTATAAGTGAAGTATGAATATATTTTAATCAAAATAAAATTATTATTATTAATAAATTTTCTCTATATAATGATATTAAATTAGATGCTGTATATATATGGTTATAATACGTACTGAATCTCTTTGATCCTTTTTTGACTTGACTCGGAGTCAACCTCCATTTCTTATGTATGGTCGGAAATTTAATTAAATAAAATATTATCAGAGCTTTACGAATTTCTGAGCGTGGTACCACTATAGTGTAATGCACATAATATAATTAAATAATTATATATTAAATTTGCTTTATAATATATATGGGCTACACTTATTATAGCAGCACAACACTTATACATGCACGCTCATATATCCCACGAAGCTATAGCTCTGAGAAAATTTTTAGCCAAATTTCTCTAGCTACAAAAAAGCTCTCGCTATTAAAAATAATCTAAACACACTGAAGTTACTAAATATACAGCGCACTATATTATCTCTCCGATATACAGCGAGCTAGTATAATATATTATATATTATGGTCTCTCAGAGAGACCCTACAGATGGTCTCTGGATCGTCTGGATTCGACTTCTAACATTTCATATTTAATGGCGCCAAATTCTTACAAAAGTTTTACCATTCTAAGCAACCCAACAAAATATCTCTAGAATAGAACTTAATCCGTGCTCGAGCACATTGTTATACAAAAATTGCTTTCAACGAATTCAAATACATTTTTTTTTTAGATATTAACAAATACATTTTTTTTTAGATATTAATCATAAATATACGTTGTTCTTGTCTAAAAAAATACGAAACCATAAATATTAATTTTATGCTAAAATATTCCTATTTTTTAGTTGTTAAGTTGGCCACTCTGCTTCAAAAATCATGGTGGTTGCCGGTTGCCGCTAAGTTTTATGCTCGTAATTAAATCATTATATTTGCACAATATTTGACAAAATATGAAGATTACAGTATCATTAACTGAAGAAAAATATCGCAAAAAATGCTGTACAGGTTTGTAACTTGTTTTTACTGTGAAATTAGAATAATTATGCGACGATGAAGATTCGATTGTTGCAAGATCCATGCAACCATGCTGCAATCATGACCTGTTGTCCCGCCATGCCCATGCATGTTTGCATTATGTTCAACCAGTTCAACAAATGGAACAGTACAGTACAGTCACAGACAATAAATGTGGTACAGTATGCATATGATATTTATGATACCACCAAAAGTGAAAGAATTTTGGCTGAATTTCGATCGAATATGAATATACTGTATATAAATAAAATATATGTTTTTGTACGTACAGTATGCATATATATGAAATCCCTATATAATATATGTATAAATTTCTGCAAAATTTCAACTGAAATTTAACTCATAGAAATGTGTGGCACTTTTCCGGCTACTTCAGCTAGGTGCTGTTAATTTTGCACTCGTTGAACTGTAATTTAATATATATAGTATTCCGCTTATTTTAACTCTTAATTTCATGTACGTCATAGTCATTTCCGTATATTTCTTTCACAGATTTCGCTCTTGGCCTAAATGAGGCTCCTAAATGTACAGTGTGCGAAGCCCAACTTAGAGGCGAGATTGGTTTAGACAAACCCAAGAAGCCCAAGAAGCACCCGCTACTGGAAGTTCTAATATGCAAGGTATGATCACATGCAGACAACTAACTAGGCTATCCCTATTCCCTGTTGTGACTTTTGATTAATATATATGGTTGTGATTAATTGCCTGCATATGGTTGAGCCATAAAGCCACACAACATGATCAATATGACAATTAAGCTTCAACTTAAAAATGCCGCAGCGCCGCATTCTGACATCGCTCTGTAAGATTTGTTAGGAGAAAAATCTTATTTATTTTTTCATTCAAATTATATGCTGCACATAATCTCGAATATTTTTTATGTCGTGTAAAGTGATCTTTCCCGTGGCTCATATGAATTATTAATCTTGCCCTTCATAAGAACCGTAGGAAAAAATTAAAAACCCGGTACCGCTGGGTTATAAGATAGGAAGCTTGATAGAACATGTTGTCGCGCGCAGTTCGCGCGCTGGATTTTCATTGGCTGAGAGAATTGTGTCGTCAATGTTGAAGCTTCTCATTCTGATTGGTGCATGAATCATGAATTTTTTTTTTTTATTTATGCGTACTATATATATGACGTTGACAAAGTTTTGTGGTTTTCAGAAATGCCTTGAGTTTTACCACGTTGGTGAATTCTCATTGGACGAGGACGGTAATGAGGATTTCTGTCGTTGGTGTGGACAAGGCGGCACCTTAATTTGCTGCAGTAACTGCAGATGTGCTTTTTGCAAGGTATAATGTCATTAATACTTTATACCCTGAATAAATGAAAACATTGTCACAAAACAATTGATTATCAGTTCAAGAAAGATAAGTTCAGAACTTATGTCATGTACTTTTTTTAGTACATTCTATTTGGTCACCATAAGCTTAAAAATTAAATTAAAAAATTAAATTTAACTAAATTAAAATTAGCTTAAAAATTAAATTTAACTTAATTACAATTAAATTAAAATAAAATTTAACAAGATTAAATTAGAAATTAAAGGTCATGAAGCGAGATAAGAAACTAACATTAATTGTAACGTCTTTGATCCAGAAACTTTCATCAAAATCTGCAGTTAGAAATTTCAACCTCTAGCTTTTACTGCAGTTCTAGCTTTTTACCAAAAAAATACTTTACATAATCGTCACTTCTAATTCCCATACATTCAAATCATGATCATTCCTAACAAAACCCATCCGAAAGTATGTTTATAATGGAGTATCGACCTCATTTTTATTTTACTGCAGAGAGGGTGCAAAGTTATATTACCCTGATTTTTTCAGATTTTTTAGAGGCCTGGAAGTATTTTTAAAAAATTATTGAAAGTTCTTTTTGTGACGTCACGAGGCGCCTCTCCTTAAGAAAAGGATAGGACTTGCCACCGCATGACGTCACAAAAAGAATTTTGAATAATTTTTTAAAAATATTTCCAGGGCTGTAAAAAATCTGAAAAAAATCAGGGTACGTAGCATAACTTTGCACCCTCTATCCAATTCTGCAATATGTAGTAAAAAAAAAAAATGTTGACACTCCATTATAAAAGTTATCTTTTTGTGCAGAAATGCATCAAACGGAACTTGAGTCGCCCGGAGGTAAAGCAGATCAATGAAGGGGAGGACTGGCATTGCTTTGTCTGTGACATCACTCCTCTGTGGAAGGCCAGGGCGCTGTGTTGGTCCGTCCTTAATCCTCGACAGTACCAAGAAATAAAAGAACAGAGGTACGACCAAGCCTGGGGAAGCCTGTCATTAATAAATTCAACTTCTTAATTTTCCTTAAACTACTCTTGTACATTTGAGCTTTTTAAATTCTACAAATTTCAATCCCATTAAATAATAAGCGAATAAGCCTTTATAAATTAGCTGAATTAGAAAACAATCATTGTTTACAGCAATATTTAACAATGGAAACTTACATGATTTTTTTTTTATTGCATAAATGAATAGAGAGTACCAAATTATGCTACTGTTTTTTTTTTTTTTTTTTTTTTTTTTTTTTCAGATTTTTTAGAGCCTGAGAACTACACGACAGTAAACTTTTGATTTTGTGGATTCATGTTTTTTTTTTTTTTTTTTTTTTTGGTCCTTTGAGACTTTATAAAATCAAAAGTTTACTGTAAATGACTAAAAAAAATTCATTATTTTTATAAATCTAGTTCCCGCACTCCAAAAAATCTGAAAAGCATTATTTTCTGCATTTTTTTAAATTATGAAAAATAATAATAATAATAAATAATGGGGGACATTCACAAAGCACTTTAACTCCCAATTTAGCCCCGATTTTTAACTCTGGTGCTAAACGTGGTGCTAAGCTATAAGCTTAACATGGTTAGCCCCTGGTTTAGTACCATGTTTAGCACCAGGGCTAAAAATTGGGGCTAAAGTGGGGGTTAAAGTGCTTTGTGAATGTCCCCCAATAATAACTATTTTTGTCAAAAAAAAAAAAAAAAAAAAAAAACTATTTTTGTCTATTGACACTTGAAAGAATTTAAAGATCTCCTTTTATTCTCAGGTCTGACAAAAATCTTAAGCTAAATGGTTCTACACATAAGAAAGGTGAAGAGACAACGGATAATTCATCTGATATCAATCTTCATTACGAATCAGATAGTGAGGTAGATGTAAAACAGGAGAAGAACAAGTTTAAATCTCAGAAAGACTTGGCAAAACCACCAGAACCCTACACCATCATCAATGATTCAAAAAGTGAGGAGGAATCAAATAATTTCAAAATTAATTTAAAAAATAAGAAATTTGTTAAATCTGTCAAACCAGAGTTGAGTTTTGAATTAAAACAAGTTAAAGCTGAAAAGAAAACTGGCACAGTAGAATACTCAAATAAAACAACAGCAAAACAAGTTTGGATGATTCCAAAACGAGAGGTTTTGAGTGATGATGAGATGATGCAAGTTGACGGTCAACCAAGCCACGAAGGCACGAGATCTGGACCAAATGATCTTGCCAGTACCTCAGGACATATGAACGGGAATGCTGAACCAAACGACAAGGACTTAAGATCTGGATCACATGATCTTGCCAGTACCTCAGGACGTATGAACGTGGTCTCTGAACCAAACGATGCAGAGATGAAAAGTGGTGATGGTGGAAAAGGTGATGCTTCAAATCTAGACAAACTAAAATCAGGTAAGGAATTTTATGTAACTTTTTCCTCTTCTCTTTTGTTATTATTTTAATAAAATTTGACTTTACATACACTATTACCATTCAATAATTAATTAAATAACTGCATTATTTTCTAAGACACTTTCATTTTATTATTAGATTTTTCTCTGATGACCATATTTTTTTGCAGTTGTGCTACATTTTTTTTTTTTTTTTTTTGTGTCAACGGAAAAAATAGGTGCTTTGAGATTGAGATACTTAGTCGAATTGATACATGCACCTAAAAAAATTGCAGCTCAAGTTGTTGACATTCACAAAGGTTTAAGGCCTGATTTTAGGCCCAATTTTCCATTTTTCCACGTCAGAATTTAGTGAGCCCTAAATCAGGCCTTGCCTTTGTGAATGCCCCTTATATTTACTTTAACAGCAGAATAATTTACAGTTTTACAATAAATTTGGATTTTAATTTAGATGTACATATATATTTTTTTAACCTCCCCATGAAGATAAACAAACAATGCCATTATAATTTTATTGTTAAATGTACTTCGTATGATTCTCTCCTCTTTGTTTTCTAGAAATGTGTGATAGTGATGAGGAAGATGACAATCCACTGATCCAGCGAAGGAACATTGCTCGTGTCATGGGGGAGAGGGAGCTCGTGGCGCCAACACAACTCGCTGCCAAGGAAGAAAAAAGACGTAAACAGCGAGTGGCGAAGCGTCTCAAACTGGTGAGACCACTCAGCAAGATGGCTGGGAACAAAATATAAATACAGTAAAAACTTGTGAATACGTAAAGTCAAGGAACCCAGGAAATTAAGTTATCAAGTATCAATTAATCAAGAATTACCTTAAATACATTTCACTGTGAACAATGTTGAAAAACAAGTTCCGCCATTGGTAACCAACCAACCAACATTTTTTCCTATACCCGCAATGCTAATTATTTTTGACAGGACTATCTTCTTTACTCAAAATCAAGTATTACCTAACAAAAAGTTACGTAATAACGAGTTTTTACTGTAATACAAAAATTTTTAAGGTAGAGATAACGTTGATATCAGCTGATTTTTTTTTTAGCTTCATTTGATTAACATGTAAACCTTAGCAAATTCACAAAAATTCTGAATTTTTTTTAGAGGCTAAAAGCCATAGAAAAAGTTTCAAAACAATTAAACTAGCCGTTTTTTTTTTATTAAAGTAGAGTGAGCGAGTTCATTTTTTTTAATATTTTATTTTTTAAAAATAGTTTAAGCTGCCCTCTATTGAGAAATTTATTTTTTAAAAGTAGATAGAAACACATATGATAGAAAAAGATTTGTTGGGAAGGGAGATAGTTCGAGCTTTTAGCCGTCAGTGACCCAGCAAAAAGAGAAAAATTAATTAAAACAACGCTATGCGTGTATATTAGGTTTGACTCGAGTAGCTCGATAGTCTTGCTCTCATGTAGACCTGGCTGGGAGCTGCTGCCTCTCTCTCCTCGCCATGCTGATGAGGCCCAGGAGGCCGAAACAGCTGTCCATGGCTAGAGAGTGGCGCACCAAATGTATTATTTGTGTGACGATTTTGCTAGCAAAAACTAGCTGATCAAGCCAAAAAAATCCCTCTCTCTCTCTAAAACGAGCGGCGAGTCAAACCTAATATACACGCATAGCGTTGTTTTAATTAATTTTTCTTTTCTGCTGGGTCACTGACGGCTGAAAGCTCGAACTATCTCCCTTCCCAACAAATCTTTTTCTATCATATGTGTTTCTATCTACCTTTAAAAAATAAATATCGCTTAGTTCGATTTTTTTCAAATAAATAACTCTATTGAGAAATGAAAACCAAAAAATTCCATCTCAAATAGTTTCATCACAAAAAATTCCCAAAGTTGGTGTTTCGGAGGCCTTTAACGTGCAGCCTTATGGAACATAAAACCGCGTTTTACTCCAACTTTTTCTGAACTATGGTACCATTTAAAAAATACTAACGTAATCTATGATGAATTCTTTAATGAATTTTCAAATAAAAAAAATTTTTTAGGCGGTCGTTTTCTTGGAAAAAAATCATGAATATCCTTATGGGAATTAACCCGCAAAAACTTAAAGATTTTTTTCTGAAAAAACGGCTCCGTATTTTTTTTTTTATTTAAAAATCCATTAAAGAATTCATCATAGATTACGTAGGTATGTTTTAAATGGTAGCATAGTTCAGAAAATGTTGGAGTAAAACGCGATTTTATGTTCCATAAGGCTGCTGCACGTTAAAGGCCTCCGAAACACCAACTTTGGGAATTTTTTGTGGTAAAACTATTTGAGATGGAATTTTTTGGTTTTCATTTCTCAATAGAGGGCAGCTTAAACTATTTTTAGAAAATAAAATATTAAAAAAAAATGCAATCGCTCACTCTACTTTAAGTTTTTAGTTTGTCTCTTCTCCATGGGAAAGCTGAAAATTATATGAATTAATTTAAGAAAATGGGCTCGTTAAATTGTTTTGAAATTTTTTTCTATGGCTTTTAGACCCTAATGCCTCTCAAAAAGATTTCAGAATTTTTGTGAATTTGCTAAGGTTTACAATTTAATCAAATGGAGCTAAAAAAAAACAGCTGGTCGACATTATCTCTAACTCATTGAGCTCTATACAAGGCTAGAGGGATAATGCCCTATACTTCTCAATGTTAAACTGTGCGCACGGTCCGGCGGGAGGAAGTGGGTGGGAGATTGCGCTTTCGTCACACATTCCAACGTACTCTCCTCAGAATTGCCAACTGCAGTGTAACTTTTAATACTTATTTTATAAGGAAACTTTCTTAGGTTGGTCAACCAGGCATTCGATAGCACCGACCACCACCCACTTTCCTCCCAGACGCCGTGCGCGCCTAAAACAGCTGATTAGCCCTCTAGCCTTGTATAGAGCTCAATGCTCTAACTTAAGCAAATAATTAATTTATTGTCCCGTTGCTAAAAACTTGCTTGTTTACCCGGGAACTGACATTTTTTCGCAGCACAAAGAACTGTGCTCCCAGCGTCAGCAGGAGAGTGAGGGTGACGAAGTTCGTGAGCTGGTGCTGGAGTTTGACCCCACCACTAAGCAGCCCATCCTGGAAGTGGACAAGAAGCTCCTCCCCTTGATCAAACCTCACCAGGTAACTTGGTCTGCATGAGTTTGCTTATTTTATGATGTTTTATTTTATTGATGTACGAAATTAAATTTATAAAAATATTGCAAGAGCATTGAAAAAAAAAAAAAAAAAAGGACAATGGACAACCTACAAGTATGACTTTTTTTATTGAAGAAATGTATAGAGGGCAAATTATGCTACTCTGAATTTTTTCAGATTTTTTTGAGACCCAGAACCATTTTTTGATAATTATTGAAAGTGCGGCCACACCCCCTGGAAGCGTCAATAGGCGTCTCGGTCCTATCCTTTTTATTATGGATTCAGGGATGCCAACTTAACTTACAGAACTTTCAATACATAATGATTTAAAAGTAGTTCCGGGTCTCAAAAAAATCTTAAAAAAATTCAGATCGAGTAGCATAATTTGGTACCCTCTATTCATTTCTGCAAATTAATGTAGGTTGTCCATTTGTGATACTGACTACAGATTTTTAACTTTACAAGATATATAATTACTGTAGCAAAAATGCAGAGATCTCTCTCTTAAGGTATAACCTGAGAATTTGTCTGTCAAGGTCAAGAGGCGTGGCTACACCTGCAAATCTGACAACACTGTTGCAATAGTAATGCGAATAAAAGATTAGGAGGGGGTGGTAACTACAGTCCTAGAGAGCGTTGCCAAGTTTCTTAGGACATATCAGAAACGATCATCGCCACGGTTCGAAATATATGAAAACAATTCAGAAAAATAGTCCAAAAAATTAGCTTTTAATCCATGTAAAATTCTAATAAAATTCTCGAGCCGTTTTTGTGCAATGTTGATTGAAAAATTTAACATTGAAATTAAGGATACAAAATACACATTTGAATAAATTAATTATAATTAAACCAACGGTTAAAAAAAAAAAAATCAGTAGTATTTGGACAATTGTTGTAAGTCTACCAAATTAATTTCAAGAACATCTGTCGATACGACTTTTTTCGTCCGAATATCTCAGGTTAAGCTTTAAGTAAATTCATGAACTAAAAAAAAATGTAAAAATATTAAGTTTTTTAAAACCTGTTGCCATTATTTCTTTTTTATTAAAGAAATTGCCTTTCAATAAATTTCCAGTCTGTACTAAGTTCTAACTTTATGTTATTCTCAGATTCTCCATTGTTTGACTCTGTTTTTATTGTTTCTAATGTTTGTTTGTTGTGCAGATTGATGGCATCAAATTCATGTGGGACACTGTGTTTGAGACCGTGAAGCTCGCTAAGTCAAGTCCTGGATCTGGATGTATTCTGGCTCACTGCATGGGGCTGGGCAAAACCATGCAGGTGATTATACTCTCTTTGTCAATAGTGGTGTATTCTTTCACTTCAATTCAGTTTGAACTGTCTCTTTTTATTTTCAGCTTTGTCTCCCTTCCCCCTTTTTATGTCTGTGCAGGAAATTATTTTAATAATACAGTACATATTATAGTAACTGCTATTATTTATTTATTTATTTTTTTTTTTACTTATTATGTCATCAACAGACAATATAATTTTGTGTCAATTGCCTATTGGGGAGAGTTTCAATTTATATAATTTTTTAGTTATCAAATCTCATAGACAAATACAAAAATGAATTATATCCATCCATAACATGACAACGAATAATGAATTAATTTATTTATTGAAATAAGTCAGTCTATTAACCTTAAGGGTAAGAAAACACGAACAATCGATTGTTGTAGTCCCATTTGATTAACATGTAAACCTTAGCAACCTCATAATAATTCTGTATTTTTTTGAGAGACAGTTCTTGGCATTAAAAAAATATGGAGAAAATTTCAAAACAATCGGACGATCCAATTTTTTTAAATGAATTTGTTAAATTTTCAGTATAGGGCTTTCCCATGGAGACCGAAACTAAAAAATTAATTTAAAAAAATTGGATCGTCCGATTGTTTTGAAATTTTCTCCATATTTTTTTAATGCCAAGAACTGTCTCTCAAAAAAAATTCAGAATCGATTATGAGGTTGCTAAGGTTTACATGTTAATCAAATGGGACTAACAACAATTGATTGTTCGTGTTATCTTACCTTTAAGGGCTATTCACAAAAGTCTTGTAAAATTTAAAATCAAATTTGTAGTGTTGAATCTGGTACCAACATCTCTACCTAGCTAGTCCTATATGCGTACATGTTGTTCTCTACTTTCGTGATAATAACTGTCGTGTTGGTAGGTTGTGCTGTTGGTACACACCCTGCTGACACACCCTGAGCTTGGTGTGCGCACCGTCCTGGTGGTAGCACCAATCAGCACCGCCTCAAACTGGTGCTCAGAGTTCCAACAGTGGCTGAGGGATGTTGCAGAGATTAAGTGCCTCAACTTCTCTCTGTAAGTTTGTTCGTTCAATTCTTCTAGTGTGTTTGTAATTAAATTTTGGCTATCATAATTTCAGTTATCTTTTATTATCAACGTTTATTATTTTATTAGATTAAAAAAAAAATCAAAATTGTTTTATTAATTCCATTAGTTCCTACAATCATATTTTCATATACATGATATATGTTCAGGTTTATAGGACAAAAAGTCAATCTAAAGCTAAATAAGAAATAGAGTCATTTAACATTACTTGAAGTCATTCATAGTCCATGTAGTTTTGTACACTATAGAAACATTTATTTACTAGCCACTTTTTAACACCCACTTTAAAAACATTTAAATTTTTGATGCACTTCACATCATTAGGCAGCTTATTATACAAAGACAAGCAACTCAAAAAGGGTCCCTTTTTATACATATATATTCATTTTACAATAAATTGGAGTTATTACATTTTTTAGGTTTCTGGTGTTATGATTATGATGCACTTCATATTCGTCGCCTCAGAATGCAAATCACGTAACTACAAAAAAATATGATGCAACTTTAAACCTTATCTCACTAGAACATAAGGGTAAAAGTTCCATCAATTTTTTTTTGTAGTTACGTGATTTGCATTCTCAGGCGACGAATATGTTGTTTAAAATCTGCCATATTTCTCTTTACAAACATATTACACTTTCCATAGTGAATACACAAGAATGTTAAATGTTAAAATACCTTGCTCTTTAAATATTTTCACACAAGAACCTCTCTTTTTCATAAAGAGCGCGCATGAGACGGATTACCTTCTTTTGTAAAATAAAGAGTCTCTTTATTTCTGGAGAATGGCTCCAACAGAATTAAAGGTCAGAATTGCTTTTAAGTTAACTAAAAAGGTCTCAAGTGTGCCTGTTTGAGAAAATTTTCTCCATAACTAGCCATTATGTTTTAAAAATATATTATTATATATTATATTTTTTTTACTAATTATTAAAACTAATTAATTTGAAACGTCATCTACATGCTTTTACTTACTTCTATATTTAAGAGTACATTTGAAATTAAACAGCATTTTTATCATATATTTTATTTCATATTAGATAGTTTCATAATGTTAATACGTTTTAAAAATAATATATACCAATTTTAATTAATTAATTTGAAAAATCATGCTTAACGATGTTATTTATTTAAAGAAGATAGAAACTGCACACATAAAAGCTCGAACTATCTCCCTTTTCAACAATTACATTATAGGAAAAATTAAAGAAAATGAGCAAATTAAAAATTGAGTGTGTATCTTTCAACGCGTTTACAGTATCAAGAAATATATCTACTCTCATGATGGTCTTTCTTTGTTGTCTCAAAAACAGAATAAGCCCAGAAGATCGTGCCAAAGAAATTTCAGACTGGCACGAAACTGGCGGCGTTGCAGTCATTGGTTACCAGATGTACCGTCAGCTTACAAGGCCGAAACGTAATCAACATAATCGTGCAACTTTCCACCAGTGTCTCGTTGATCCAGGTACATCCTTTGCTGAAATCTATCCGAGCAAACCAATGTGAATTAGTGTAAAATTATAATGCAATCACTCATTTTATTATAATAAATAAAAAAAAAAGCATGTAAGAATCAAGTACAGTGGAGGCTCATTTGTGAACGGCCGAGGTAATAATGCTGCTGGCTTACCCTGTATAGGATTTGACGTCATGTTATGTATGTATGATTGATTAAAACTACCAAGTTTGAAACCAATTTTATTAACTTGTATTCTATCACAAAAACAGGATTTTACAGGTATAAAGTGATTATTTCATTGACTTTATATATCTTTTTTATCTAACTTTGCTCTTTGGTGTAGTGGTTAGTACACTTGGCTCTCGTCCGAGAGGTCCCCGGTTCAAATCCCGAATACGGCAGACTTTTCGCGACTTGGAATGGGTGTGACTGGCTTCTAGATGAAAGAGTTGGTAGGAGGAAGGCAGCTTACGGTTGTCTAAACTCCGCTGGGGTGATTAAGACCGCGGAATGTTGTGCAAACAACATACGTGCCCCGCTAAAAAACGGTACTTAACTGTCTGGCGTGCAGACTGGGTATTAGGAGCCCCAGAGAGCACTGTGAACAATGTTGAAAAGCAAGTTCCGCCATTGGTAACCAACCATATATCTTTTTATACAGTACTTTTATACCTTTTATTGGTTGTTTTGATCAACTGAGATAAAATTAGTTTTAAATAGTTTAAAATTATATGCTCCATCAATATTCTGTACTGCAGTTTTCGGTCTATGTTAAATTTTGCTGTATAAAAAATCTGAAGAACAAATTTATACAATTTTCTATTCAATATTTGAAAAATATTTACCTCCACACTTAACTTTTTTTTTTATTGCAGGTCCAGATTTGGTGGTGTGTGATGAAGGTCATTTGTTGAAAAATATCAACAGTATTGTGTCAAAACAAATGAACAAAATTGCAACCAAAAGAAGGATCGTACTGACTGGCACACCAATGCAGAACAATCTCGTGGAATGTAAGTCGGTAAAATGAGATAGTAAGGATAGAATCTCAATGAAAATTACTTTATGAATGCCCAATTTCCTTCATTTTTTTTATTTAGAGAGAGAACTTCGAGTTATTTATTGAAATTTTTTACAGTTCTTTAACTCTGATACCTTAAAATCTTACAGCAAAATGCTGCGTCATTATAAAAATTTAAATATTTACACTCAAGTATAGGGAAAAAAATTGTATGACAGTGTTTTTCTACTTGATTTTAAGAGTATTAGAGTGTTAAAAAACTGACAATACACAACAATACATACCCGAAATTTTTATAAGCAATACTAAGAAAAATGTAGGTTGTTCATTCATGTGAATCTTGATTAATGAAATTTTTTTTATTAAAACTTTATTTATTTATTTATTTATTTATTTATTTATTTATTTATTTATTTATTTATTTATTTATTTATTTATTTACATTAAATATCAGTTGATACATTAATTGTGATTACATATACTAAACAAAATTGAAATAGCTGTAAAAAAAAAGGATTAGTAATACAATCATAGACAAACCGTCGCCTCAGAATGTAAGTCGCGTAAGTACAAAAAAATTTGATGGGACTTTGAGCTTTAAGTTATATTTAAATAAAGTTCAAAGTTGCATCAAATTTTTTTGTACTTACGCGACTTGCATTCTGAGGTGACGAAACATCCAAAATACCACAATTAAATTAATTAAAATAACAATATTCAATAACTTTTACCGAATGTTTATTTACAGACTACTGTATGATGCAGTTTGTCAAGCCAAACTTGCTGGGTAGTAGCGAGGAGTTTGCCAACCGCTTTATCAACCCCATCAGCAATGGTCAGTGCTCAGACTCAACTCCTCTTGACGTACAGGTCATGAAGATGAGGGCACATGTCCTCCACACTTTGGTCAAGGGCTTCGTTCAGGTCAGTCTGTCAGGACAATAGGCCAGTTTTCAGAAATTTATAACTTATACTATTTTACATAGAACTGTAAATAAACAGTGACACAATTAAACTTGCCTTGTTGCTTTTTCTATGGAACTGCTAGCTCTTTAATTATCAAAATAATTCTATTCTATACATAGATTCATTAAGGATAAGACAACACCACCAATGTTAAAAAAAGAAAAAAAAAATCCTCACACGAAAATTATGATTTTTTTTTAAAATGTTCTCCTCTACATCCCCTATCAGATAGCTAAAATATCAGGTATACGATCTAGTTTTTGAGTTATGAATTTTTAAAGTTAACTAATTTAACATGGTATTTCCATTTCTCCATGTTAAAGTATATAGTCACAACTTCAAAAATTCATAACTCAAAAACTAGATCTTATTTGTATACCTGATATTTTAGCTATCTGATAGGGGATGTAGATGAGAACATTTTAAATTTTTTTCATAATTTTTGTGTGAGGGATTTTTTTTAACATTGGTGGCGTTATCTTACCCTTAAATTGTACATTGTCAGTGGATAATTATACAAGCTAATGTACCTCTTTTATAAATATGATAATCTTCTATGTAAAAAAAAATTAAGAATGCTCTTCACTGTGGGTCAACTGCACGTAAACAAACATATAATTTACTTCCTTAAATTTTGCACGTTTTTTTGTGAGCTTACTTGTTAGTGTTAATGATAGTCATTGTTGTTATTACTACTTATGTATTGCTGTGCACAACATATTGCTTGGATTCTTTGAAGAAATCTTGGTTTGTATCATTTATGCTATTAAAAAAAAAAAAAAAAAAAAAAAAAAGTAAATAAATAAATAAAATAAAATGAAGATTACTTTTTTTTTTTAAATGTATATATGGATGAAATTTATAAATTAATATACAGTATACTGTACTTTTATTCTATGTTGTAATGCATGATACAGTAACGCTGTAGCCATGCACCATATACCCTTACCCTGAAAATAAGTCTGATTTTCATTACTTATTTAAAGACCTAAGTTTTGTTGAATCTAACAATCATCTTTTTCCTGTAGCGAGTTGACTTCTCGGTTCTCGCCCCCGTCCTCTCCAAGAAGCAAGAGTACGTGATCAAGGTCCGTCTTAGCGAGCTGCAAGTCAAGCTGTACCGTCTCTACCTGGCCACGATGATCGAGTTGCAGGGAGAAATGAAGGTTCACATGTCGTCCTTTGTGGCGGACTACCACAACCTGCAGGGAGTGTGGACTCACCCTCTGTCCATGCAGCTGCGAGCAGAGAGGGAGCACGGCAACATGATGGTAAGAAACTATAAATCCTATGTACATATCACATAAGGTTAGTAATTGCAATAGATTTGTGGCGTTTTTGACACTTGAATTAACAATAATAAAAATAATTGTGATGGGGTTGATTAAAAAAAATTAATACTAAAAATGCATTTTAACAAAAATGCTATTTTTTTTTTTTTTTTTTTAATTGCAAATCTTACTTTTTTATTTTTGATATTTAGTATTAGTAGGGTATATGTAACAGAAGTATACAGTATTTTACTTCAAATTCTTTATGGACTTGACCTTGCGTTACTGTACTTAGGATTTTGTAGTTCCTTTCTAAATCAAGACTGCCAAGCAAGACATCCCAGCATTTGCCTGTTTGTAACTGAGGGAACGTGGAAACCTCAGTCAGAATGGTCGGCAGTTGAAGCAGGCGATGCCATAAAGTATGGAGTGCTAAAATATGATACTGTATATGTACAGGAATATGCTAATCTCTCTCTACCTTTTTTTTTTTTTTTTTTTTTTTCATTACTTTGAAGCATCTTTACTCCCTCAAAACAAACTTCAACAGTTGTAGATTTAAAACATATTTCACTATATTAACGAACTTCTGAACTTATTTGTGTTCCCAGGAGGAGGAGGAGGAGGACATTGAATGGTGGGAGGAGCCCTCAGATGAAGAGTCGCTCGCAGAGTCCAACAAACGGAAGAAGCAGATTGCAGAGAAGTACGGCAACGGAAGAAAGCTGCGAAAGCGTTGTGGTAAGCCTGCAAGCTCTGGCTTTTTATGAAATGTCAGCTGTCCCAAAATTAAAAAAAGAGAAACTATAATAGTATGCTTATTTTTTATATTGACATCAAGCAAAGATATTGATTTTTTTGTTTACCAATAAATGTATATAAATCAATTAATTAATATTTTAGTTGCAATCAATATTTTATGTACATAATGATTATTTTGGTAATAGTGGACGAACAACATCTTGCAGCACATGTTTATCTAGTTTTTAATTTTATTGCAATCCTACAATTTGAGAGTTTTTTTTTTGTTTTTGTTTTTTCTTCTTAATTGTTAATGTTATATGTATCACTTAACTAAATTTCGTAACAAAATACAGTACAGTATTTCTAAATAAAAATAAAATGATCTTATTTTGTAGAGAGAAATGAAATTTCATTGGTAATTAATACACAACAAAAATATAATATTTAAAAGCAAAATTATTTTCACTACGACTTTTAATTAAGGCTTAATTAACCTGAGATATTCGGACGAAAAAAGTCATATCGACAGATGTTCTTGAAATTAATTTGGTAGACTTACAACAATTGTCCAAATACTACTGATTTTTGTTAGATTTTTTTAACCGTTGGTTTAATTATAATTAATTTATTCAAATGTGTATTTTGTATCCTTTCAATGTTAAATTTTTCAATCAACATTGCACAAAAACGGCTCGAGATTTTTTTTAGAATTTTACATGGATTAAAAGCTAATTTTTTGGACTATTTTTCTGAATTGTTTTCATATATTTCGAACCGTGGCGATGATCGTTTCTGATATGTCCTAATTAAGAAACTTGGCAACGCTCTCACAGGACTGAAGTTACCACCCCCTCCTAATCTATTATTCGCATTACTATTGCAACAGTGTTGTCAGATTTGCCAGTGTAGCCACGCCTCTTGACCTTGACAGACAAATTCTCAGGTTATACCTTAATTACTTGTTAATTATTTGTTAAACCATCTTGTGACTGCAGGCTTGCCTGAAGACAAGAAGAAGCTGAACAAGGAGCAGAGCAGTCGCAACCTTTGGTGGAGCGAGCATGTCCAGTTTGATGACCTTGAGAACATGTCCCACAGTGGCAAGCTAGTCCTCCTGTTCTCCATCATCAACGAGTGCCAGGGCATCGGAGAAAAAGTGTGAGGACATATATATGTTGGAACATGTGTAGTCTCAATATTGTGACCTTGTGTAAAACCTTGATTTTATGAACTTAGATTTTAAAACACTTGATTTTTTAACACTTAAAGTAAAAACAATGCTAATTCAGAGTTCATCGTATTTATTTTTTAATGTCTTCTGTCAAATTAAAACTTTTTGGAAAATTAATTATTTTATTAAAAAAAAAAAAAACTAAAAATCACAACATTAACATTCTTTTTTTCAAGTAAATATAATTTAAATTTAATTTAATTTGATGTGCTTATATTGTTATAATGTCAAATGTTATAAGCACTGAATCATAAAGCAATAAAATATTATGAATTATGAATTATAAATTACTGACATGGAAATTTTGCTCACCTTTTTTATAAAAGTTAAAAAAATTCCATCAGCTTCAAATGCCGTTCATAGTGTTAAATTATTGATTTTCAGTACTTTACTGTAACTTTTGGAGGTGACATTTGACTTAAATGTTTCAGGCTTGTGTTCAGTCAGTCTCTGCTCTCTCTGGACTTGATCGAGGCGTTCCTTCGTAAGGTTGATGATGCAACTCAAGAGGACTCTTCCACGGAACACTTGGGCGGACTGAAGGGTTGTTGGATAAAAAACCAGGACTACTTCCGTATTGACGGATCAACCACGGCCTTCGAAAGAACCATGTATTGCAAGTTCTTCAACAACCCTGCCAATCTCAGGTAATTGTCATATGATCAGTTGAGGAGGGAGGTAACATTATTGTTGGTAATGTTGGTCCTTTGCAATCTCATAATCATTAACCAGCTGTTACGTTTTCACTTTTCAAGCTTTTTATTTAATTACTTTGTTGTTGTTATTATCAGATATTTATGGGATTTTCAGACAAAAGAAATTCTTATTTTATTATAATTTTATATTCCTGTTCCAGAAGAAACATGAATTTTGTGAGTTTTTACGTTTTTTTTTTTTTTTTCTTTATTTCTATAGACTCATTTAATTAATTAGCAGGAAATTAGAGCTTCACTTATGATTACATGCTCTCTGTTTAATTTTGTTTATTTATTATTTTTTTAATGTTTCAACCTTCATATTTGTTTGCACCCAGGGGCAGACTCTTCCTGATCTCCACAAGGGCGGGAGGCCTCGGCATCAACATGGTTGGTGCAAACCGTGTTGTGCTGTTTGACGCCTCGTGGAATCCGTGTGACGATCTGCAAGCCATCTTCCGAGTGTATCGTTATGGACAGACCAAGCCGTGCTTCATCTACCGCCTCCTGGCTGCTGTGAGTGTTTTAGACAGGAATTTCTCAATTAACTCTATTGATTTTTATTTATTTATTATAATATTAATTTTTTTACTTTTTTTTTAATATTATTAATTATTATTTATTATTTTTTTAATACCAACTATGAAAGCTAATAAATTTAAGAAAACATGGATTCCTATCCTTCCTTTCATCAGGGTCTTTTGATTGATTTTTATTTTTAATAAAGGAACTTATTTTTTTCTAGAACCTTACTTAATGCTAAAACAGCTATTTTTTTGTTTGAAGTCGCCTAATTCAGCTCATCTAAATATCTTTCCATATATATTAAATAGCAGTAGTAGGTTCCAATAAACCAATTGAAAACATCATATAACACTTCTTACATACATGTCAGTAATGTAGGTATTGATCAGGTGCAAAGCAAACTTTCTTTTGATTGAGCCAAGAATTAAAATTTTAAGCTGGAAAGAAATCATAAAAAAATTTCCATTAAAATTCAAGCCTTTTTTAAAAAATACAATTAATTTAATTTTTAGAACATGAAAAAAATCCACACACGAAAAAGTAAAGGACAAAATAAAATAACTTAATAACTTTCATCAATGCCATTCTTCAATGCTAAATATAAAATTTACAGTTTTATAAAAAAATAGATTTCCCAATTCTGTTACTGTACCACTATTTCTATAAAAAAAAATATTTACAGTATTTAAAGTAAAGTGCGCGCTAGAAAAAAAAGTTGAGTTAGTATTTTCTAAAAATAGTTCAAGTAGTCCTCCATATCAAACCAAAATTCAAAAAATTCTATCTCAAATAGGTTTGCCAGAAAAAAATTCCAAAGTCAGAGTGAACGCGTCGCTTAACATGGGGCCTTACCTGACAAAAACCCTCGAATATCTCGAAAAAATACACCGTTAGGTGGTATGAAAAAAATATAGTGATGTTCTATGACCCAAGCTTTAACCAAAAACCGATTAAAAAAAAATTCTCTCGAATCCATTTTTCCGTAAAAAAAGAATAAAAAATCTTATGGGAATTAACATGGTAGATTTTCTTGATTTTTTTACGGAAAAATGGATTCGAGAGAATTTTTTTTTAATCGGTTTTTGGTTAAAGCTTGGGTCATAGAACATCACTATATTTTTTTCATACCACCTAACGGTGTATTTTTTCGAGATATTCGAGGGTTTTTGTCAGGTAAGGCCCCATGTTAAGCGACGCGTTCACTCTGACTTTTGAATTTTTTTCTGGCAAACCTATTTGAGATAGAATTTTTTGAACTTTGGTTTGATATGGAGGACTACTTGAACTATTTTTAGAAAATACTAACTCAACTTTTTTTTCTAGCGCGCACTTTACTTTAAGAAAGTTTGCTGCAATTTTTATAGTAATTTGCCATCATAAACCCATTTTTTACTTTTTTTTTTTTTTTTTTTTTTTTTTTTTTTTTTTTACCTCTTTATATATATTTTGTTCAAATTATTAAAATGATATTTTAATGGCTTATTTAAGATTTGTACTCCATGTTTTTTTTTTCTCTTCACATATATACCAGCTAGAGCTGTATTTTCTCTGCAATGTATTTTCTTCATATCTACAGCTAAAAATGTATTTTCTCTGCAATTTATTTTCTTCGTATTACAGCTGTCTTTTTCTCTGTGTCAGGGCTCGATGGAAGAGAAGATCTACGATCGTCAGGTGACCAAGCTGGCCCTGTCTGGACGTGTGGTGGACAAACAACAAATTGACAGACACTTCAAGGCCATTGACCTCAAGGAGATCTACAACTTCAACCCTGAGAAGAGCCGAGCAGGCAAAATAACCTCTATGATGGTGCCTCCCAAGGTGAGAAAATTTTACTTATCAAAAATCAATGTTGTTTTTGTTATTTAAGTTTGTAACTTTTGTTTAAGTAGATTGTAAACATAAAATATTTGCATTTAATTTGTTTGGTAATTCAGTGCCAAAGAAAGTTTTGACGCTGATTCATTTCAATCTCATATAATATATTCAATATATTTTATGATGATGCTCACATATTTTTTCCGTCACTGTAGGACGCTCTGCTGGCTTGCCTGCTGGTCCGTCACGCTGGCCTCGTGGACTCTTACTTCGAGCACGACTCTCTGCTGGAGAGCAAGCCCGAGGAGAACTTGTCAAAAGACGAGCGTCGCCTTGCTTGGCAGGACTTCGAAACCGACAAGGACGACAAGCAGGAGCGCAGAGAAAGTGAGTGTCGCTTGTTTGTTCACCCATTTATTCTTTTTATTTATTCATGTATCCATTTAATTTACTAATTATTGTTTTTCATGTTATAAAATCTCAATTCAAAAGAACAAATTGTTTTGTTGTTTCAATTCTTTTCTTGTTTTAATTTTTAACTTTGTATCCCAGATTACCAACTTCTCAATTGTAAAATTTCTGTTTTCAGAGTTGGAAGCTTGCCTTAAAACTCGGGCAAGGCATGAGAAAAAGTCCAAACAGGAAAGTGATCATCAGAAGCAGCAAGAACAGCTAGTGAGTTTCTTTGCAGTGGAACTGTGAAATCCTCGAATTAAGTTTAATATGTAAACCAACAGTGTTGTTATTATTTTGTAGAAATTCTTAATTAGAACCAACCTCAACTATACAATTCAATAGAGCTAATCTTGTGCTTAAAAATACAGCAAATTGATATTAATCTCTTGTTTTTAATTGTGACAGAAATCTGAAAATTCACTAGATTTTTTATTTATCATGAGAATGGATTTTGTCTCTTAGATATTTTGTTACTTTGTTATGAACTCTGTAGTAACACTTCATGTGAAAGGATAGGAGAGTGGGAAAACTGAAAAGCAGCTGACTTAAAGCTTATTTGTTTATTTTAGAATTGTACTTTTTGTTCTTGTACATTGTTTCCTCAGAATGTAAATCACATTAATTACAAAATAAATAAATAAATAAATAAATAAATAAATAAATAAATAAATAAATAAATAGATAAATAAATTATTAATTAATTGATTAATTAATTAATTAATTAATTAATTAATTAATTAATTAATCATAAATAAATAATAACGCAATACTAAATCTTAGCTTGTAATACGTACATAAAGTCCCTTTTTTCTTATTTACTTGCATTATGCAGCAATGATGATACAATGTTATTTGTTCTCTACCTATTTCAAGGTTTATGTGCAATTAAAATAAAATAATGTCATTCAAAAGACTATTTGTCTGATATAATTTCATAATTTTAGCAACAGCAGCAGGAGGAAATCCAAGAGGCGCCAATGGATCTGTCGATTCATCCACCAGACGTAGCCATGGGAGACGGAAGTGACATGGACTGCTTGAACCAAGTAAGTGACTTCTGTGGTTGTTTCTTTTATTGTGTGATTATTGGAATGAAAATATTTTTAATTGATGAAAATAAATATTGTTTAAAATGTATGATAAAATAATAATAATAATAAAAAATATACAGTATATTAAGTCTGCCAGAATGAAAACCATATAAAAACTACATGTGTGATACAGACTACTACAGTACTTAACATTTTAAAATTTAAATATAATGATTTTGATTATCTTATTTAATGCTAAAGATTTTGTTTTAAAAATGTTATTTAATGAAAACAATGATTTGTTAATTATTTGAAGTATGTGAGACACAAGTTTTCTCTCCAAAGTAAAACAAAGTAAAAACTAAATGCACTGTCAATACTGCAACCTGAGTCAAATTTTGAGAATGTATAATGTATTATTATTATTATTATTATTTCCAATAGTCCTGTTAACTTTTCTCTCTACATTTGCCTTAATTAATTGGAGAAATGTGGAAACATCAATCAGGCTAGTTTGTAATTTGTCCACGTTGTGAAAGCAAAACTGCAGAGGCCAAAATTAAATGAGATAAAAATGTCAAATATTCAAAAAATTTCAAACATTTGAAAACTGGTTCAAAATTTAACCTCAATGCAGTACCGACCTCAAAATTTTTTATTGCAGAAATGGATAGAGGGTGCAAAAATATGCTACTCTGAATTTTTTCAGATTTTTCTGAGACCGGGAAGTATTTTTAAAAAAATTATTGAAAGCCCATTTTGATGACGTCACGAGGCGCTTCTCCTTAAGAAAAGGATAGGACATTAACGCCCGTGACGTCATAAAACAGACATTCAATAATTTTTTAAAAATACTTCTCGGTCTCAGAAAAATCTGAAAAAATTCAGAGTAGCATATTTTTGCACCCTCTATAATCCGTTTCTGCAATAAAAAAATTTGAGGTCGGTACTCCATTGTAACCACTTTGCAGTCACATCATAAAAACCTCATGAGCCACTCTGTTGTGATCAGCGAGTTAATAATTTTGAATGTTGCAGGCCGGTGGAATGCATTGCCGAGCTGGACGTTGATGAAGAAGGCAGGGAGGAGAGGAGGAACGTTTCTTACAGCGAGCAGCAGCAGCTGGTGCACTGACAACAACAGACCCGACTGAAATTGACCGTCCAAGCCGTGCCTTCACCTCATACGCAGTGTCGTTCATCACCTCTCCGTGCTCAAAACAACTTGGAGATAAGCGGAAATCTCAGTGATTAGGTTGTTTATTGGTACACTATGTTCAATGAAGCAAAATCCTACGCTTGTTTTTCAATAATCTCTAAAATACTTAGTAAGATATTACATATAAACTTAACGACACTAAAGTCGCTCAGGTACTAGAACATAATGTGTAAAGTAAAATAATTATATTTTAGTGGTTGCTATAGTATGGTAACACAAAAGGTCAATATTAGTTAAATGTTACATGCTAGTAAGAAAAAAGCCAGAAACAATGCAAAGGCAAGATAATAATTTTACAACTTTCTACCTCAGCGTAAAAAATACATACCATTTTCTAGCATTAAACCTTCAGGGTATTATTTTATTAATAATAATATAAATACTTACTTGTTTTTTTTTTTTCTTCTGTTACTGGAAAAAAAATGAGGTACTGTTATTTCAAATCAGTATAAATATTATTTACTAAACAAAACAAAAAAATAAAATCAAAAGTTACCTTTGGTTCCTGTTATTTTATTTGATTTAGTGTGTATTTATTATTTTTATTTTATCTTGTATTGTCGTCTTAATTGTCTATGTTTATTTATCAACTGCAGTGAAGAAAAGTAATACTGTATTCTTTTCTTCTTCATAAAAACTTCTGTTTCGCAGTTTTAATTTAAGTAAATTGAACATGGAAAAGACAATCTACGTTTGCTCCATGGATGAATTTTTTGTTTCATTTATAAGTTTAGGAGAGTACGGGTGTTACGGTAGCTGTCATTATTTCCAAAAAGAAAAAAAGAGTGCAGTATTGATTATTCCTTTCTCCCCAATTTTTGTTAGGATATATATAATTATATTTTTATGTTATTTATGATTTTATTTTTTACCATAATATAAAATATTGTATATGTCTAACTATTCAGATTTCCTCCTGTTTCATAGAGATTAGGAAACTAAATAACAACAAAATTATATTTCTCTAGAAAACTAAAAATAAATTAAAATTACATTTTTTTTTGTGCCAAAAAATTTGATTAAAGGTGAACTGAAGGGAACACTTTTTTAATATCATCTTATCAACAAAAATAAGACCGATTCAATGGTAATAACCATTTTCTTGTTGAGGCCCCAAATTTGAATTTCAGGGACCCACGGCTAAAAAGTGAAGTTGTGACGTATCGGTCTGGCCACACGCGATGTCCAGTAGAAATTTTATGGCGAGATGAGAGCAGATGCGGCGATACCGGATGTTGGCTGTCATTAAAATAATCACAACTTTTCAACGTCTAT
Organism: Siphlonurus alternatus; assembly: GCA_949825025.1. Lineage (NCBI taxonomy): Eukaryota > Metazoa > Arthropoda > Insecta > Ephemeroptera > Siphlonuridae > Siphlonurus > Siphlonurus alternatus. Next base: position 10,641,687 of record OX463783.1, on the reverse strand, counting down.
ATGAAATCATCTTTCGTCTTTTTCAACGATTTGGATGAAATCGCAATTCAATTCCCTCTAGCGGTACAAAAATTATTTTTCTGTGATGATTAGAACAATTTATAATAAAGTGCAATTGCATGAAAATGCATTGATGCAATTCTCAATCTCAGCTAATATGCATCGCACAAGAATGAAATTTATACTAATCGATTGGAAATTTTATCATCAGTTACGCACTCTCATTAAAAATTACAAATGTTGAAATTTTATATTTATTTTATTATTTTATTGACACCAGTAAGATTTATGATTTCCGGTGAAGCGCGGCGACTCCGGCGACGGCTAACATCACCATCGCCACTCCAATTTTTTTCCCATATTACTACATTCCTGACAATAAAATAAAAATATAAAATTTCAACTTTTGTTAATTATCAATTTTTGTAATTTTTAATGAGAGTGCGTAACTGATGATAAAATTTCCAATCGATAAGTATAAATTTCGCTCTTGGGCGATGCATATTAGCCAGGGACCGGATGCACGCGTTTTTTTCGTGCATCCGAGATGCGCATCCGGATGCAAATTAATTTTTCGTGCATCCATGGATGCGCATCTGGATGCAAATTTATTTTTCATGCATCTGGGATGTGCATCCGGATGCAAATTTATTTTCCATGCATCTGAGATGCGCATCCGGATGCATTAATTTTTTCCCGTGTATCCTGGGATGCACGGATGCGGATGCAAGCCTATTTTTGCGCATCCGTGTCCATCGTGCATCCGATCTTTGGTTTTTATAATATACACTTTGTTTCTTGTAATTTTTAAACGACAAGTGGCAAATAAAGTTAAAAAATATGCCTCGTGTTAAAGATTTATTTAGAGGCAATTAGCAAAAAACCTGATAAAAAAGAGAAAAAAAAGTGTTAAATGGATGCAAATTTATTTTTTGTGCATCCGTGGATGCGCATCCGGATGCAAATTTATTTTTCATGCATCTGGGATGCGCATCCGGATGCATTCATATTTCCCCGTGCATCTAGGATGCGCATCCGGATGCATTCATTTTTTCCTGTGCATCTGGGATGCACGGATGCGGATGCAAGCCCATTTTTGCGCATCCGTGTGCATCTTGCATCTGCATCCGCATCCGATCCCTGATATTAGCTGAGATTGAGAATTGCATCAATGCATTTTCATGCAATTGCACTTTATTATAAATTGTTCTAATCATCACAGAAAAATAATTTTTGTACCGCTAGATAGGGAATTGAATTGCGATTTCATCCCAATCGTTGAAAAAGACAAAAGATGATTTCATATAGACGTTGAAAATTTGTGATTATTTTAATGACAGCCAACATCCGGTATCACCGCTTCTACTCTCATCTCGCCATAAAATTTCTACTGGACATCGCGTGTGGCCAGACCGATACGTCACAACTTCACTTTTTAGCCGTTGGTCCCTGAAATTCAAATTTGGGGGCCTCAACAAGAAAATGGTTATTACCAGTGAATCGGTCTTATTTTTGTTGATAAGATAATATTAAAAAAGTGTTCCCTTCAGTACACCTTTAATAAAAAAAAGATAAAGAATTTATTCTTTTGACAATAGAACGCAGTACCGAGCTCAAATTTTTTTTATTGCAGAAATGGATGGAGGGTGCAAAGTTATGCTACTATATGATTTTTTCAGATCTTTCTGAGTTCAGGAAGTATGCTTAAAAAGTTTTGGCGAGGTTAGGTTTGTAGACCAGCTCCTTTTTCGGACATACTTTTATTAGGGAGAGACGACACTTGCCACCTGAAAATCGTACTTTCAATAATTTTTCAAAAATACTTCCTGGGTTCAAAAAGATAGGGAAAAATTAGAGTGGCGTAACTTAGCACCCTCTATTCATTCCTTTAATAAAAAAAATTGAAGTTGGTACTCCATCGTACTGGTAATATGTTTCTGCTCCGAACAAGAGGTATAAGAGTAATTTTTATAATTATTATTGTAATAATGTAAAACTGTTAATTTAAAACAACAAAATTGTATAAGTTAATACTAGATAAAAGTGAGAAAATGCTACTTAAAACCTGGAAAATTAAGTGCCAAAATATGTGTTATTTTTTAGAGGGAGGAAAAAAAAAAAAAAAAAAAAGGAAAAGGAAAATAAAGGAAATTTTCGTTTAAACTTTTTAACAAAATTTGGTGAGAAATAATTGTTCAAAATTTGATGTCTGCTGTCATCAGTTTTATAATTAATTTTGGATAACTTACTAATATAATTATTAAGAATGGAACAAGGGTAAGGAAACGCCACCAATGTTAAAAAAAATCCCTCTCACAAAAATTCTGAAAAAAATTTAAAATGTTCTCCTCTACACCCCCTATCAGTAGCTAAAATATCAGGTATACAAATACGATCTAGTTTTTGAGTTATGAATTTTTAAAGTTGACCAATTTAACATGGGAGTTTCATTTCTCCATGTTAAAGTAGTCAACTTTAAAAATTTATAACTCAAAAACTAGATCGTATTTGTATACCTGATATTTTAGGTACTGATAGGGGGTATAGAGGAGAACATTTTAAATTTTTTTCAGAATTTTTGTGAGAGGGATTTTTTTTTAACATTGGTGGCGTTACCTTACCCTTAAATAAGTGTAATTTATATATACAAATACAATAGTTCATAATACCTTGGGTATATATATATATATATATATATATATATATATATATATATATATATATATATATATATATATATATATATATATATATATATATATATATTTATTTTATTTCACCCAACCCAAATACATATTGCATATAGGACACAATAGAAAAAAAGGGGTGGGGATAATACAAAGCATCAATGACACTATATCACAAAAATAAATGTGGCAGTTATCCTTAATTAAAATTTATACTATTTACAATAATTTTTAGCTATCATATGCTAAAGTCAAATTATAATAAAATATACTATACTATGTATTTTTCAACAGAAAATGTTCCTTTGCAGCCATAGCAAACTCTTTGTTAGAACATAGTTTAATATGGCAACATAGTTTAATATGCGCTGGCAACTTATTCCATTCTGCAAACAAAACCATTTTTGTACAATTGAATTCTAGCTTTGGGAGGAATGAGCAGCGCAGCACCATTTTGACCTCTTATTGGTCGGCCAAAAACAACATCATTTGTGACATCAAGATCAATGTGACCTGATTGACACTTTTCAAAGAACTTCAAATCCACAAATTTAAAATAATTGTCAATTGGAATGACCTTATGTGTACTACAATGTGGAATAGTATTGTTATATGTAAACTTTAATTTAATAAATATCAAATTATATAAATATATATTATATATATATATATGTGTGTTATGAAAAAGGGTTTGAATAAAACCACTTTAGCTTATTATAACTTAATATTACAAACAGAAGTATGATCTATTAAAATTATTACATTAATTAAAGGACTTATGAACCTTTGCACAATATTAAAGTACACGGTAAGCTTTGCTTCAGTATGATTCGGCTGCATACATTTTTTTGTTTCAGCAGCACAAATATCAGAGATAATAGCCGATGAAAAGGAACCTGTGACGTCATGGCACTAACGCTCATTTAGCGGCGACAAAATAGGGAAATCCCTGCAAAAGATAAGTTCACTCCCGCCGCAACCACGGCCACAATTTGACATCTGTAATTTTGAAGCTTTACCAGGGCAGTCTTGATAGTATTTTTCAAATAGCCTGAAAGATATTCTTTTTTATGACATTGATACAAACTGAGTTATTGCGGTAGAAAGAGGAGCGAAAATGTTGTATAGGAAAACAATGTTAAATTTTTGGCTTATCTTGCTACCGCAATAACTCAGTCTGTACACATGCCACCAAAAAAATTCTTTCAGTCTATCTGACAAATGCTATCAAGATCGACTGCCCTAATAAAGTTTCAAAATTCCAGAAGTAAAATTGTGGCCGTGGTTGCAGCGGGATTTTGCAGGGATTTCCCTATATTGTCGCCGCTGAATGAGCGTGAGTGACGTCACAGGTTCCTTTTCATCGGCTATTTTATCTCTGATATTTGTGCTACTGAAACAAAAAAAAAATATGCAGCTGAATCACACTGAAGCAAAGCTTAACCGTGTACTTCATACTGTGAAAAGGTTCATAAGGCCTTTAAAATATGTTTAATTTAGGAGTAATTGTGATCAAATTGATGTCTCAAATATTATGTAGTTTCGAATAATTGCAAGAGTTAAAGAATTTCAACTTTAAAAGTAGGTGAAGAAAAAATAACTAATAATTTTTAAACTTGATACATTAAATTAATTGTCATGTTTTCAGTTTTACCCAAAAAATAATTATCTTCTTTTTTATACTTTTAAGTGTGCAGTGTATATATAAATTTTACAATGAAGGTTCATTAAAATTTTAATTTGTTTTGAACTATATATTGTATGCAGGCAAATATTATAAAATTGCTTCTAAAATAATATATCAATAAAAAAAAAAAAAACTTTTTGTGTCATTCATATGTTATCCGTTAGTCTAGATTACATTTTTTTCCCCCTTGAATTTTTCATTAAAATGGCATTTTTTCATATTTTTCTCTCGTTGCATTCATAATGTTATTTTCACCTTTATTTTATTGTAATTATATAACCATGATACATATTATAATAAGCTGAATGATGGTTGTCATGCAAGTATAAAATATAATTTCCAATCATAAATTTTTGCTGTGGTATTATCTACAATTGTATATCTGATATTTTAGCTACTGTTAGCTACAATTATAGGAGAGATATCTCTCTCTATATAGAGGCCGGAGAACAATATAAGATATATTATAAGCTTAAAGGAAAAAGTTAAAAAATATATCATAATGAAATATATAAGCCCCGCGGACCCAATAATCATGCATGCAATTAATAACTTTTAGTAATTTGATAATTATTGCACACAATATTGCAGATCAGATATACCATTTCAGAGATCTCCATCGATTGCACAAAAAGACGGATCTTAATAGAATATATATATCTTATTAATTTGGTGAAACGCAGCGCTACAATTTTTTTATATACTATATAAGAAAATAGCTGTACAAAACACGGACAATTAAATCGTAAAAGATTTAGTTTTCTGCTTAATTGTCAGCTCGTCACAATATAAATGAGATGCAGTGACGTAAAATTATAACAGTCTGAATTATAATTGGATATAAGATATATTATAGGGTAGTCTCCACAAATTTCAGCAGGGACGTCCCTGCTGGAATAGTGTACACTATATAATATATTATCAGAGAACTGATATATTATGCATATATTATATATTATGGTCTGTCAGAGGTCTCTGATGGTCTCTGTTATATATATATATATATATATATATATATATATATATATATATATATATATATATATATATATATATATATATATAACAGTATAACAGATCTTAGTTTACCACTAAACAGCTCAGTAGACTAGACGGCGCCAGATATATGATATATCTGGCGCCGTCTAGTCTACTGAACTGTTTAGTGGTAAACTAACCTTAAGATCTGTTAAGGTGAAAACAGCCGCTACGCTTAGCACCGCCGATTTGGTGCTAAGAAAGTCAGTTGAAACACTCGCTCAAATGTTTCCGATCGTGTTTTTTTTAAACAGCTGATTGCCTTAGCACACGAATTCAATGCAATTGTTGAAAATTTTTGAATTTCGCGGTTAAAATAATTGACGAGCGCAATTATTTGTGCGCTTAGCACCTTAGCACCGAGCTTAGCACCGAGTTTGGTCTCTCCAAACTTCCGACCAATCAGAACGCGTAGAGTGGTCGGCTGTTTTCACCTTTATACTGTATGGTCTCTGCACAAATCTAATTTGAAGGGTGTTTAAATATATACCGCGACGCGACGCCATTAAACAATTGAAGTCAGAAAAATAAAAATAAAAACATGTGTTTGCCTGTTTGCTCTGCTCGCTGTCAAATTTATTGAAAATAATAGTAAAATAATTGTGTTTTTGACGTTTTAAGTACTGGTTTATATGCAAAACGTTTTAGTTTGCAACAAATAACAATGCCACGTAAAAAGAACTATGAATGTATTGTTAAAGGTTGCTCTTCGTTAAAAAGTTCGGCTAAAAGTAGTGGTCCAGCTCGGTTGCATACGATGTGAGTCGCATTATATCCATAATTTTATTAATTTAGCTACTAATGTTACTTCATAACTTATCCGAGACACAGCTAATATAAAGCTGACACTATTTTATTTTTCAATTATTTATTATTTGAGTTGTAAACTTTAAAATGTAATTATGCTACTAAAAGTGCATAAATGAATTATGTTACCCCGCCCCCTTTTTTCACAGAGATATAGGAGATGGAGATATATGGAGTAATTTTTATTACTGTACTTCAAATTGTAATTGAGTTGACCTTCACTGAAAATTAATTTCAGTAAATTAATAATATATAGTTGAATTGAAGTTATTGATGTATTGATTTCAAGTCTGTGGACCTAGCACTCATTGCATGCCTGTAAATATTAAGGTGCACTAGCTTTATTATAATCCATAAAAATTTGTTTCAGGAGAAAAATTTGGTTACAAAAAGTAAATCGAATGGATCTGGACTCTCTCAGTGATGCCGACTTCCGAAAACTGAGACTACAAATTTGTAATATCCATTTTAAAGATAGAGCGTTCACATCTACTTTTAGAGACACGCTAAATAGATTCTGTGAACCTGAACTGTTCCTCCCTAATCCAAATGGTACGTTTAATAAAAAATTCTATTTTTTTGTGAGAACATTAATTTTTAAAGAGCACAGGTTAACAGAAAGCTTTTTTATGCAGCTGATTCTTCCTCGACCGAGTTGGTTCATCTTCATAGCCACGTACCCGAATATTGGGAGTTTCACAACTTGCCAGAAGACTCGGATGTTGTCCAAAACAAAGGTATGTACAACAGCATTAAATTACTGCAGCAGAGGGCATGCATTCATTCAATTCATTCATATCCCCCCCCCCCACTTTGAATTTTTAAATATTTACCAACTTGAAAACTTATATAATGTTATATTTTCAATATACAGGAATACTGTAATTAAATTTAGAAATGAAAGTGTATTCTGCTTTCTAAATATTAATGCCATTAAACCAAAATATAACCGCTCCCATTTAGAGCTTGCTAGTAATTTGAAAAAACAATAATTTTGCTTTTCTCAACCATTTGCTCACTTTTGAATTATGAGCTATCGGTTATACAACAATATTTTCTCCTATTAAACTTTGATAAATGTTTAGAATGTTATTCTTATTTGCTGAAAAAGCAGCTCAAACTGATTTAACTATGTTGAAAGAGAGATAAAAATAACAAACACTAATGAAGCATCTTAAAGTCTTAGATGTGAAACGTCTTAATAAAATTTTAAATATAGTGAATCAACACCACAATATTTCCATCTATTGTAACTTTTTTGATCAGTAAGGCCTTGCTGGTTATTCTTTTTATTTTCTTTAAATAAAAAAAATTCTATGAATAAAGCAGAGATAACATTTGTGCTTTCCCAAGTTGTAACTTCATTGTATTCTTCACAATGTTTACGCTGGAGGGTTTCTGTTTCAGGGCCAATGTTGGTGAGCCCAGCAAGCTTGGCAGCTGTGACAATCTACTCTTCGTCTTCAGAAGATGACGGCAACAATTCAAGCGGTATGTACCTCAATACTCTAGGATTTTGCTCATTACGGGCCTTAAGGACAGTAGCCGGAAATCATTCATGCCGTTTTTTTAAACATGTACACTATATTTATTCTGGCTGATATCATTGTATTTTTTAATTACCCCATCATGAAAAAATAATAATTATATTTTCATTATTGCAATAATAAGAACCACACAACCAAAAAATTCAATAAAAAAGTCCATTCCTCCATTAATTAGTTCCTTATTTGTGTGACAGATGGCCAGTTTCTGGAGCCAGGGTACTTGGATGCACGGCTGGCAGAGTCCATTCCCGCACATCTCACTCCCGAGTTGGCGTCATTCCTCAACCTTACGGCACTTCCCGGCCCGACAGAAAGTACACAAGAGGCGACGGAAACACAACCAATGAAGTTTTCCCATAAAAATTCACCATCTCAAACATTCTCCGAGCCTTCTGATATTCAACGAAACACACCAAGCCAAGAAAACAATCAACAAAATCCTTTAACACAACATAAAAAAATTCTTAAGTCATCAAATAAACATAAAATTAAAAACATTCCATAAATATAGTCTCAGCTAATCTGATGTTAAATACTAAATATAAGTGGATATTAGAATTAATATATTACAATTAAGGTTTATGTTATGAGTTTCACTGCATTTATTTTAAATAACAATAAAAAAAAATTGCAATATTGTTCTTCAATATTAAAATATGCTTTAATTGCATTTAATTTAATATATATTATGAAAAACTATCGTTAAATGATGCCTTTTCCCCTCAAATAAGAGTTTCATTAAAATGCTAATTAATATATACTGTAATATTAATAAATTGTTGTTTTTGTGTAGAATTTAATAAATAAATAAAACCATGAAATTGGAAATATTCTATTATTTTTCATCCAAATTCACCTGAAACTTTGATTATTTTAGTTAGAATGCAGAGGATTATTGCATTTCCTATTATTAACTTTAATCTATTATATAATCATTATAATATATAGTTGAGGGCCTCAACTATATATTATGTTGAGGGTGATTATTATGAGAGCACCATTTGATATTTATTTCTACTGTTTGATTTTTAAAAATAAAGACCTAGCTATATATAGTTTTTTGGTCACATTTCTTGCTTTAATAAAATATTATGTGGTTATACTATTTTCTGCTTATTAAAAATGTAATTTAATTTAGAGTTATTTATATATTTTTAAGACTTAATTAACAAATTAAGGCTAAGGATAGACTTATAAGAGGCCAGGTTAGCCCCTGTCAAGACGCAAATGCAACCCGCATTACGCCGCAGTATTGCAGTGCTGCCTACTTTACAGGATACTCACTTGTAAAGCAACCTCATAATAATTCTGAATTTTTTTAGAGACATTTCTTGGCACCAAAAAAATATGGAAAAAATTTCAAAACAATCGGACGATCGAATTTTTTTAAATTATTTTAATTTCTTAGTTTAGGTCTCCATGGAAATTTAAAAGCCCTAGATCGAGCGCTATACTGAAAATTTAAAAAATTCATTTAAAAAAATTGGATCGTCCGATTGTTTTGAAATTTTTTTCCACATTTTTTTGGTGCTAAGAACTGTCTCTAAAAAAAATTCAGAATTACTATGAGGTTGCTAAGGTTTACATGTTAATCAAATGGGACTACACCAATCGATTATTCGTGTTACCTTACCCTTAAGCACACTTGCCGATACTTTTCGTACGTAGGGGTATGTAAAACTAAAATACAAACAAAAAAGTCACAAATTACACTTCCGGTGTGAATATAAAATTAATTTGACTGTATCCCCCCTGTTATTGCATAATTTAATCGAATTAACCTTGAAATGTAATATTTACAATTGCAAGTTTTTCCTACTCACTAACAATACAATGAACTCATTGTTGAACACAATTGTAGTATCGTTATGAAGAGTAAAGTACAGCTAATCTGGAGTGACATATTCACAGACAGCAGGAAACGGCAATATTTATACAGAAAACTTTGTGATAAATTGAATGAATTTATATTAATTATCACAAAAGTCCCGGACACTTTGTGACATTTCATTCATATTGAGTCACATTTAATTAGGTTTTTGCCATGTGTTAGTAATGCCCTCGGTCATTGGCGCAGTTTGTAACGAACAATCTAATTGGCCCAACACGAGCTGAATATTATACTTTCGATCATCTCCGACCATAACCTGAATGAATACATGACGGCCAGTATAGTTTCGGCTCCAATATTCTTCGCAATGTCTCTATGCAAGGTGTTTGTTTTCATAATATGTGCTTTCATTATGGTGAAGTGCGATGTCAACCAAGCAAGTAAGATTTTATATTAGGATAATATAGAAGCATGTATAATTGAAATAATTTTCATCTTTTATTCACTTTTTAAGTATTTTCTCGTCTTTTTTCCTCACCCCCATTTTGCACCATTTTCGAGGGGAAAAAAAGACGAGATTACGTCTTATTTCCTCTTATTGAACATACAATAAAAAATATTAGAAATTTTGTTTCCACTTTGAGCGAGGAAGAAACAAAATGTGTGTTTTTGAAGTAAAAAGATGTAATTATATTATTAATATAGTTTTAATGATTCAATATTAAATTTTTTAACCTCTATATATGAAAAATACATTTAAAGAAATTTAATAATAATTAAACAAATAAAAAAAAAAAATAAAAAAAAAATGATCAAGTATAATTGATTAAAAATATATTATTAGTATAATATTAGTATTAAATATAAATTAAATTGAGTATTTTAATACAGTTATACAGAATACAGTGTATATAGTTCAATATTATTGCATTAAATAATATATATATTATACTGGTGTAAAATATGAAATATTTCTGCCCCAGAGTCTCAGATTTGCGAACAGTCTGTGACTCGTTCAAGCCACCTCGGTCGTATCTGCAAGGGTGCGCTCATCTTCGAGGACAACTTTGAGACCCTGGACCTCACCAAGTGGTCCCATGAGGCGACCATTTTCGGTCATAACTGGTTCACTCGTGCTTTTTCCCACGGCTATTGTCGGCACCTTTTTTTTGTCGGTACGCCCAATCGGGTCCCGTTAAGATTTTAGTCTCTTAACGGGTTGTCGTGACGTCAAAGTATATAAAAAACTTAATTTTTCTCGATTTAAATTTTGGTCGACAATATACGCTTTAAAAGTATGCGAAAAACGCCAACCTCTGATTCGAGGTGGCAGCACAATCGATTTCCCTCTCGTTTTTTTTTTCCTCCCGCCAGATGGCACTGTCATCGAATTTTAGCGGGATACCCCCTTTCTTGTGACGTCACTTCCTGTGACGTCACACAAGTCTTCATATAAACCTTCTCAAATATTAATAGCACCGTTATTGTCGGGATGCTGAAAGCGGGATACCCTCTGCAATTGATGACGTCATTAATGATACCCCCTGCTGACATAGGATATGATAAGAACATTCACGGGACTTCTTGGACTTGGAGAAGGAAATATCGGAGGGGAGCACACATTCGGCACAGTTATTGGCGGCACCCTTACCCCCAGGAAATACATGATATCGCATTTAACGGGATGTTACTAAAATCGGGATACCCTCTTCCCATTAATGACGTCACAATCACCCCTTGCCAACATAGGAAAGATAAGAATGTTCACGGGACTTCTTGGACTTAGAGAAACAAATATTGAAGGGGGAAAACACATTCCGCGCGGATATTGGCAGAACCTTTACCCCTCAGAAATTAATACATGATATAGCTTTTAACGGGATGTTACTAAAATCGGGATACCCTCTTTCCATTAATGATGTCACGACAACCCCTCTGCTAACATAGGAACGATAAGAATATTCACGGGACTTCTTGGACTTACAGAAGGAAATATTGAAGGGGGAGCATACATTCCGCACAGTTGTTGCCAGGACCTTCAGAAAAAAAAAATCCATAACAGTTTTCTACGGGATTTGCATTCCCCTTGATACTATGATCTCGCATACATGTAAACGGGATACTGTGGGCGATGCCTTCAAATGATAAAATCTTGATCACAAAACTTACTATTTTCCAGCTTCCTAGTGTCCAATTCCTCATACGATCTTCAACAACAAGTACACTGGATGGTCATGAATTACATTTACTATCACTAATTTAGTTTTCAACAGGATAAGATTGTAAATTATCCCAAATAATAAGCACTGACACAAAACCTAACACAATGTGGCGTAGCCATCTTCTTTACTAGCATTTTCCCATAATGCATTGAAGCTGGAGAATTTCGGGGGTTCACAACGCATACTAACTAACGAACAGCTTGACGGGGTTTTTAAGAACTTGCTCGCATGCAAGTCCACGTACCCTGAAAATGACATCACAAACTGTTTCGCAGTATCATAGAAGGGATGCGAAAATAAATTTTCACCCTCTAATAATTTCTGTGGACAGATACACGGGATGTGGACTTGGAAATTTTCAGTACTCCAAGCGTTGCAGACCGACCGTCTGTCAATACCGGCGATCGCGCGATTAACCTCCCGGTACCTTCATCGTTCTCCGCACTCAGTGCTCTGTTATAGACCGACCGTCTATCGATACCGGCAATAGCACGATTGACTTCCCGGTACCTTCATCGTTCACCGCACTCTTGGTGGCTGGCTACCAAAATTTTCTTTCCATGTCCTCTCTGTGGGATGTACGACCGCTTGTCAATACCGGTGATCGAACTGGCAACTGCAGGTATCTGTTTTCTTAATCGCATTCCATCAGCCACTCACACGAGAGGGTGAGAAAGAATAGTGATATTTACTATGCAAATATTGACAGGATATAAGACTTAGAAAATATTGCAATGAAAATAAATTCAGCGTTTAAAAATTCCGCCACCTATGAAAATGTACCACGAAGCATAAAGGCGGGATGTAGTGTAAGATAACCCTCGAAGGTGACGTGAGACGAAATATGAATGAACGGAACATTGGCGGGATAAAAACTTTGAAGAAAATAAGATAAGTTGTCTCGCAATTATTGCCGGGCTGAAAAAACTCAAGAGTAAGTAGAGAAAAGTACCTGGCGAGAATATTGACGGGATTTGAAAAACTTTTTCCAGCGTCAATTTCAAAGTCTACGTACAGTGATAGTCAGTTGACCTCGACATTTTCTTTCAGTTTTTTCTCTCAATTTCTATACGCTAGCTCGAACGACTCCAGGCCCTGAAAATGACGTCACAAACTGTTTCGCAGTATCATAGACGGGATGCGAAAATAAATTTTCACCCTCTAATAATTTCTGTGGACAGATACACGGGATGTGGACTTGGAAATTTTCAGTACTCCAAGCGTTGCAGACCGACCGTCTGTCAATACCGGCGATCGCGCGATTAACCTCCCGGTACCTTCATCGTTCTCCGCACTCAGTGCTCTGTTATAGACCGACCGTCTATCGATACCGGCAATAGCACGATTGACTTCCCGGTACCTTCATCGTTCACCGCACTCTTGGTGGCTGGCTACCAAAATTTTCTTTCCATGTCCTCTCTGTGGGATGTACGACCGCTTGTCAATACCGGTGATCGAACTGGCAACTGCCGGTATCTGTTTTCTTAATCGCATTCCAGCGGCCGCTCAGAGGGGGAAAGTGTCATTAACGGGACATGTTAAAAGAGCGTACCCATAATTTAATTCTGGGTATTATCGGGACTTAAAATATTTTCTCCTTTTCTTCCCTGCCATGAATTTTCGTGTCAGGGTGAGCAAAATGACCAAAAGTTTCAAAAGTGCTAGTACCGGGATATGAAAATTAAGGTTACCTTATAATACCATTATGATTATAGACGGGATATCAAAAATGTCCATTGAAAAGCACTGGAGGGGAAGATGAATTCACTTCACTTTGCTATTTAAAGTGCTATTAACGGGATATGAAGAAAGAGCGTACTCATAATGTAATGCTGTGTATTATCGGGACCCAAAAATCATCTCTTCTTTTTGTCTGCCATGAACTTTCTTATCAGGGAGAGCAAAATGGCCAAAAGTTTCATAAGTGCTAGTACCGGGATATGAAAATTTGGGTTACCTTATATTACTATTATGATCATAGACGGGATATCAAAAATGTCCATTGAAATAGCATTGGAGGGGAAGATGGATTCATTTTGCTATTTTTAGTGCTATATATTATCGGGATATGAAGAAAGAGGGTACCCATAATTTAATGATGTGCATTATTGGGTCCCAAAATCATCTCTTTATTTCGGTCCTGCTATGAATTGTCATATCAGGGGAAGCGAAATGGCCAAAAATTTCAAAAGTGCTAGCACCGGGATATGAAAATCAGGGTTAGCTAGTATTACCATTATGATCATTGACGGGATATCAAAAATGTCCATTGAAAAGGGAAGATGGATTTGCTTTGTTATTTTAAATGTCATTAACGGGATATGAAAAAGTGGGTGACCAAAAGTTACGGCTGTTTCCTGACGGGACTTCAAATTCTTTCTTTTTTTAAGCTTTGCAATGAATTTTCCAATCATGGGAGGTAAAATTCACAAAAGGTTCAAAAGTGCTAGTCCCGGAATATCAAAATGGAGGGTCACTAGTATTACCTACATGATTATAGACGGGATGTCAAATATTATATTTAAATAGCATAAAAGGGGAAGATGGATTTCAAATTGCTATTTAAGGCATCATTATCGGGATATGAAAATGAGGGTGCCTATACGTTCTCTCAAACATACAATCGGGACCTCAATTTATTTTCTTTTCAAATCTTTGCTGTATATTTCCACATCAGGGGGAGAAACAGACATAAAAACATGTTCCCGGGATATAAAATAATCAGGGTATAAGATATTTCAGTAACAATAGACGGGATGTTCTTTATATAGAACATTCAGAAAGGGTATGGAATACTATTTATTGTATTATTGTTGGCATGAATATTGTTTGATAGCTGCATCGATTTCATTGGTTCACATTGTAAAAATAATGGTGCTGCCATGATGTATTAGGTTTTGTTCCAGGGCTATAATTTTGAAAGTTTACTGTATTATCGTGCTTAAATCAAAATATCTGTGTGTAAATTATTTACATGATCGTCCAGTGTTATTTTTATTGATTTTATTGAAGATCGTGTGAGGAATTTATCACTCAGAAAATCAAAAAAGGTAAGTTTTGAATCAAATTCTCAAACATTTCGAGATCGAGATTTTATCACTCGTTGCCATCATATATAAAGTATCCCGTTTACATATATTTGAGATCATTTTTTCAAGGGGAATGCAATTGAAGAAAGTTCCCAACAATATTTGTGTTGAATCTATGCTACCCTTTTTATAATACTTTCCCCCCCCCCCCAAGTCCAAAAGTCCTGTCAACTTCCTTCCTACACCTTATGAGAAGGGCGTGCAATTATGACGTATATATGTGATGTCATTAATCACAAAAGGGCATCCCGCTTTTATTTCCTGGAAGTATCCAGTAAATAGCTGTATGATGAATATTTTCGTAAGTGTTAGGATACTGGCAATAACTATGTGGAACCTTTGCTATCCCTTTCAAAATATTCTTTCTAAGTCCAGAAAATCCCGTCAATTTGCTTGCTACATTTTACACGAGAAGAGTTAACAGCAAAATCCATTATCCCGCTTACATGCACGTTGCTAAATTTGTACAAGAGGAAACTATATCTTACATCAATACGTTAAAAAACTGTGGAAGTCCTGGTAATACGCTTTGTTATTTTATTTTATAAAGGGTAAAACTGGTGTAATTTTTTTTCAAATTCCTATATCCCGCTTATTTTCACGTGATTTAATTTGACTAAGAGGGAACTATCTTTACGTACAGATCCCGGTTATGTACGTGGTGGAACTTATATTAAAGAGGTAAATCTGTGACGTCATCACTGACAACTTAGTGACGTCATCATTAACAACTTGGTGACGTCACAAATAGGTCCCGTCAATGACGAGGGGGAATGTCAATACTGCGACCACGTGACACACCACGTGATATCCCGTCTATCACCATTTCTATAAGAGGTAAACTTACTGTTGTGACGTCACTTCCGTATCCCGTCATAATCAGGGTGTACCGCATCCCGTTATTGTTGTTGTCACTAATTAAACTTTGGCCTCAATTATCTCGGAAACTACCTGTACGAAAATTACCAAAAATTTTGTGGGTTCGTTTGCCCCCCTAATTAACTAATTAATCGCAATTAGATTCGATTTGGACGTTGTCATTTTTGGGTCCCAACAATAGTGAACTCAAACGCATCCTATTTAACTACGAAAATGGGAGTGGGGGTCTCCATGTGGGGAGGAGGGGTGAGTGTAGATCTCTCTCTAATTTGATTCAAAAATTCATCCCCGACTTGATTTAAATTTAATATTTTATTCGCTTTTAACTTTTAACGTATCTCCTAGTCTAATTTCATCTCTCCTATTTTGCACCATGTTCGAAGAAAAAAATATAGATAAATATCAAATTACGTATTTTTTTCTCTAATTAATAAGCATGATGAAATCTTAGAAATATTGTCTCCACGTCATCCTCACTTTGAGCGAGGAAGAAATAAGATGTACTTTTGAAGTATAAATATACGTAATAAGATTAAGTTTAGACGTGTAAAGGATGACTTGAAGATGTAATTTTTCAATTAGGGTATATCGTCTTAAAACAAGGATCTGTTCCAGAACTGGGAGTTTCAAGTGTACTGGAACAGCTCTCTCAACAGTTTCGTCAAGGACGGAAAGTTGGTTCTCCACCCTGGCTACCTGGCTGATGTCTACGGGGAGGAGTTCCTCAGGACGAAGACCCTGGACCTGGGACCAAGGTGAGAATTAATATTATATATTATTTAAGAAATTTAAATAAAAATTATATTCCTTAATTGCTTTAATTACGGGATTTACATTCTGATTTGACATTGACAAATATTTTATCAAAAATACATAATATATTAAGTATATGATTAACTGTAGAGACCTATAATTTATATATAGTAATTTAAATTTTAAAAATTAATTATAATTATATGCAAATATTCAGCTAATTTTACGTATATAATGTAATATATTACTAAATAAGTTTGAAAATGTTTGATCCTGAAGTGTATAAAATATATGCATTGCGTAATACGCAACATATTTTAAACATCGATTTCAACAGAGATTTTAATGACTGAATATAATAAGGCACAATTTTTTTTAAATAATATCTTTCAGTTTATTTCTCAGTAACAATAAGTGCGTTCTTTAAATATATTATAATGACATTTTAACATTATTTTCTTAAAACAGAAAGAGAAAGCAATAAACTGTGAAATTTGTAGCAAATGTATTATAAATTAACTGAGAAAAACGTAGAAACATAATACGTATATAATTGAACTGAAAATGCAATTATCGAAAGCCAGGGGAACCATGCAGAGAATAAAAAAGTAACGATTTTACCCCATCAGAGTGAGAAACGTGATTTTTGTTGAAAATGGTCACCCATCCAACTACTGTGACACGCTTGTCGTTTATTAATTCCAGCTGCACTCAGCCATTGAGTTATGGATGTGTGCGCACCGGCTCACGTACCAACATTCTCAACCCAATCACCTCGGCACGTCTCCACACCGTCAACACGTTCAGTTTCATTTACGGCAAGGTGGAGGTGAATGCCAAGTTACCTGCTGGAGACTGGATATGGCCAGGTATGATCACGTGCAGACACGGATCTAGGGGGGGGGGTCTAGGGGGCTGCAGCCCCCCTCCAGAAATTTTGGATTTAACATGGGCAATATAGGCATTTCCCCCACTCCATGCAATTTTTTTTTTAACATTGGCCTTATGGAAGCACCCCTCCCGAATTTTTTTCTGGATCTGCGCCTGATCACGTGATCTGTGACGTAATTTTAAAGCAGATTTTCAAGGTATAGTTTTAATTATTTTTTGCAATTAAAAAAAATTGTTTAGGGTCATTCATAAGCACAAATTTATTCTATATGTTTAAGTAGCAAATATATTTAGATGATCTAAAATATCTTAGTTGAAATAAATTTCTTCTTTTATTCGCTATTATATAAGCTCTCGCCTCGTCTAATTCTCTCCTATTTTGCACCATTTTAGAGGAAAAAAGACGGAAAAATACGAGATTATGTCTAACTTCTTTTCTCTTACTGCATGATCATAAAATATTAGGAATATTGACTCCATTTCATCCTTATTTTAAGCGAGGAGGAAATAAGATTATTTTAGAGGTAAAAAGAGTATGTTTAGACGTGTAAAGGATGAGTTGAAGACGTGATTTTTCAACTATGGTTTGAGATCTATTTTCAAAGTTTTTTGAAAAAATTTGACAAAAATACTAATAATATATAACTCGAGTTTAATTCTCTACATCCAAATATGCAACAAAAAAAAATCATTTATCATTTTGTAACATTAAAAATTGTATTAAACGCACTTTTAACTAAAATTACGACGTTTTCAGCGATCTGGATGATGCCCCGCGACTCGGTGTACGGAGGGTGGCCGCAGTCTGGCGAGATCGACATCATGGAATCGCGAGGTAACCGCGACCTGGTGAGCGATGCCGGAGTTAACATCGGGGTGGAGCAGATCGGCTCGGCGATGCACTGGGGACCTCGCCATGACCTCAACCGTTTCGAGAGAACCAAGTGGACGAGGAACGTCGAGAAAAAGTCGAGCTTTGACAAGGCCTTCCATCGTTATCAGGTCGAGTGGACGCCAGGTAAGGACGAGGGACCAGAGTTGAAATAATAGAGTATCAACCTCAATTTTTTTTTTATCGCAGAAATGGATATAGAGCGTGCAAAGTTATGCTGACCCTGATTTTTTTCAGATTTCTTTCAGACGGGAACTATTTTTAAAAAAATGATTGAAAATCCTTTTTGTGACGTCACGAGGCGGCAAGTCTTATCTTTTTCTTAAGGAGCTGCGTCTCTCGTGACGTCACAAAAAGAATTTTCAATAATTGTTTAAAAAAATATAATAGTTCCGGTCTCTAAAAAATCTGAAAAAAATCAGGATAGCATAACTTTGCACCCTCTATCCATTTCTGCAATAAAAAAATTGAGGTCGATACTACAATGTCATCTGAAGCGTTGATTTTTCTTCTGTTATCAAATGGTATTAATTTATATACAAAATAAAAAAATTCACCTTTCCTATTTCTTCAATCATATATTTCATTCTTCTCCATAAAAAAAATTCACGACAGGAACGATTAAATAATGTATTATACTCTCTATGTTATGTAGTAATTAATTTTACTAAAAATAATAAATTCTCTCCCTCAAGAGTTCATCAAGTTCAGCATCGATGACCTGGAGACAGGACGAGTAACGCCGCCACTCGGTGGTTTCTGGAAGCTCGGTAACTTCACTGAACTAAAACTTAACAACCTGTGGATCAATGGAACTCACATGGCACCGTTCGACCAAGAGGTAATGAAGATTGCTTCGATAGTACCATGTTTTAACATTCTTTTATTTATATGCAAATATGCAGTATAATATAAAATTAGTGAATTTTATTACATATTTTGAAAATTATTTTGAGTATCGTTGACCCTATTATATATTTTGAGTATATTTTCTATATTTTTTTCATAAATTTCTCTTTCATATTACATTATAGGTATATAAATGTTATGAATAGTAAGGACAAATGATATTTATGAAAAATTTGAAATTTTTTAAAGAAAATAATGCTTTTTGAAGGAAAGTTTACATAAATTATTAATTAAAATTGCGTTTGAGTTAAGGCCACATATATATAATAATATATATATATTTTTTATTAAATTTCTTAAATCAAAATCAATCAAATTGAAGACCTTATTTTTAAACGTTACAGATAATACTAATTCAAAATATAGACAGTAACCACTCTCATTCTGTGTCCATGCAGTTCTTCCTGATAATGAACTTGGCGGTGGGGGGAGTCACCGGGTACTTCCCGGACACTGCCACCAATCCTGAACACAAACCTTGGTGGAACAACCAGTCTCCGATGGTGAGCATAATTATTCTGAATAGTTTAGCTAAATATATTTAAATTAGTAGTTTTTTTATTTTGGCAGACTTTCACACCTTTTCTCTGCTTTAAAAGAGACGTAGGCCATTTTGACCCCTTCCACTTGTGTGTAATGCTATAGCTATAGGGTTAAATCTGCATATTATGATTTTCTATGAAAAAAAATTTAATATACATGAAACTAATAATATTATTAGTCTTCACGAGCAATTATAATTATGTTAATAATGTACAATCTTCATAATTTTTTTTATTGCATATTTGGATTTAAGAAGCACGAGTTATGTCTTGTAATTTTTTTTCAGATTTTTTTGAACCTTCTAACACCCTCAAAATCGAAGGGAAAGATGCTGTGACGTCATAGTAATGAAACACCTTTCCCTATATGCTTGTGTGTTAAGTATTTGTATGACTATGACGTTATAAAATTTTACAGCATGATTTTAAGTATGCTAAACAGTTAAAAAAATCTGAAAAAAATTGACAATACATAACTCGAGGACCTCTATCCAAATATACAACAAAAAATCATTATAAAAGGTTGTCTATTAATTAACTCAATATAATTTTTATATGATTGTTTCTTCCATCCAGGCGTACACTGATTTCTGGGAGAACCGTTTCATGTGGGAACCGACCTGGCATAAGGACGGTTCCACGGACATGCAAGTCGACTACGTCAGAATCTGGGCTCTCTGAGAACCTCCACATCCAACCATTGTTTACTGGAGGATGGCCTAATTTTCAAATCAATCATATTTGCCGCCAAAGCGATGCCATGACGGATCCCTATTACCTCACGACGCTGATTTTCATAATCGCATTTGATTGGCTAGCCTAATTACAAAGGTGCTGCTTAAACCGCCAGCGCTACACTGTCAGATTTATTACATCACCACATAGACCATCGTGGCTCGTGGCTCATTTGGCGGAATTTCCCGAAGGCCAACGAAAATTGTCGACGTTCGTGAATTTGACGTTCTAGAGGCCATCCTCCCAGTAGAAAATCTTTGCTCTACATCATCACGAGATTTACAAGACAATGTTTGGTGAACAATTGTTTATTATTTCCGTAACATATTTGCCATGGATGCATTTCATAAAAATTAAATCAATATATCACATTTAATGCAAATTATTGTTTTTTTTTTAAATGATCCCTATTTCATGACATGTCCTTCCATTTCTTCATTACAATAAGTTTAAACATTTATGATATGTGTTGGGGTATGCGAGGAGTGGGGAAGAGGGATTTCAAATATTTTCTATTTAAAACTTAATATTTTATTATAAAAAAATCACTTATTAGACTAGCTGCAGCAAAAATAATTTAATTGCTATGAAGATATTGAGTTTTACAAAACGTTTAGATTCACGTCAGGCTATTGACATTAAATCTGACTCTCAATATCTCAGGGTAACTTCAGGTTAGCCATGACGTCATCTCAGGGTAACTCCAAGTTTGCTATGACGTCATCTCAGGGTAACTCCAGGTTGGCGATGACGTCATCTCAGGGTAACTCCAGGCTAGCCATGACGTCATCTCAGGGTAACTCCAGGTTGGCGATGACGTCATCGTACAGCAAAGTCTTGGCGTTGACTCCCAGGTTAAAGTCTGCGTGGACAAACTCAGGGAGGGGCACTCGACGAGTTGACCGGCAGTTGGAGATGAGCGAGCACAGCTTGTTCACGTTCTGAAATCATCCAGATAGTTTTTAATCCATTCAAATTTCATCTTTTGACATAGTTTTACCTGCAAGTTATATCAAATGGAGTATCGACCGCAATTTTTTTTATTGCAGAAATGGATAGAGTGTGCAAAGTTATGCTACCCTGATTTTTTTCACATTTTTTAGAGCCCGGGAACTATTTTTAAAAAAATATTGAAAGTTTTGTGACGTCACGAGGCGGCAAGTCTTATCCTGTTCTTAAGGAGCGGCGCCTCTTGACGTCAGAAAAATAACTTTCAATAATTTTTTTAAAAATAGTTCCCGGGTTCTAAAATATCTGAAAAAAAATCAGGGTAGCGTAACTTTGCACGCTCTATCCATTTCTGCAATAAAAAAAATGAGGTCGATACTCCATTTCATCCTCTCTATAGAGTTATTTGCTGTTTATGTTGAGACTCGGGAAGGGAAATAACAACGCAGGGATAAGGACTGTCTCAAGCGGGAGGGGGTAGATGGTGGTCCAACTACTGTGGCGTTACGTTAGATAGGAGAAATGAAAAAAAAAATGTTTTTTTGGAATGATGTTTCTATCGTGTACTGGTGTATTTTTACAGTTTTTTAAACCAGATTTATTTTGTGCAATAAAATAAAAATATTAATTTATAATTTGTTTATACTAGTCTTTGCATTTTGGCTCAACTTAGGGTAGCCTACTTATACATCACGTCAGTGCAATCAACTGATAATAATATATATAACGGAGACAGATTTTGTTATCTGGTGTACTCACGAACGTTTCTGCCAACTGATCTTTCTCGGCGTAGTGGAGGTAGACGGGGGCAGTGACCTTGCTGAGGTTATACTCAGGGGGCGTGATGGTGCCGTACCTCAGGGTGTTGTTCACGGTACCGAAGTTGTACTGCATGAACTTGCCTGTGGAGAAACGGAGAGTTAGAATGGAAAACGTACAGTGCATATTATATTTGTCTAACAAGTAAATGAATAAACCATTATAATAGAAACAAGAATTCTTTGTCCCACGTCCAGAATATTTGTTAATAATTTTTATTGAAGAATTTAGCTGCCTGGAGGCGTTTACCCCTTAATAAAATATAAAAATAAAAACGTTGCACACAAATGTATTATATTTGTTTAAAAAAATATTAATTAATGTATACGTTGTACAATAATATAATTGACATATAATATGGCATCATATTTCGCTGGTTTAGGCAACTTATTAAATAACAAAATGAAAAATCATAAGGTTGAAGATGGCACCTTACTTTGCTATATTTATGTGATTGTGAAATTTTGAAAAAATGTTCTCATGCAGCTTTGAAAACATGAAAGTCAATTTTAGGAACAATTTAAAAAAAATTCAACGAAACGTTATTTATTACGTAAAATAGTTTAAAAACTATATTTAGATATTATTGACGATATGGATGTGTATTTTCATTATTTTTATTATACTAAATTCTTGATACTGTCATCAATCATGTGGGAGAGCAAATTATTATATCGATACATCGAAATGCAACCCGCTTAACTTAGGTGCAAAACATGTTGCTTAGCCTACAGGAGAGAAAAATGCATTGCTATTTTTGAATGTCTGCAGAGGTTAAAAATTAATAAACAAATTAAAGTAATAATAAAAATGACAGTCTGGAAATGTAATGCTTCTTTCAGTTATATTTGTATTGAAAGTATTATATTACAAAGATGATGGGATCACACGGATATAGTATTGAATAATTTTATGTTCAAAGTTAGTGTAGATAAAACTCAAATCCTCACCATTAATATTTCCCATAAAATTGTTATTCTTTTTGTTAATTGAATTAATTAAATTTTTTGTTCATATAAATATTATAAATACATATTTTCAAACAAAATTGATACTTTAATGAAGGAAAATTTTCAATATAGAAAACATAATTTTAAATACGCTTATAACTTTCATAAAAGATTTGTTTGTTTTAGCACAAATATTAATAATTAATTATTGTTTTAATTAAAATATTTAATTAAGATACACTTTTTCTACAGAACTTAGTTGTTTTACGATGATATAAATAATTAAGTTTGTAAAGTTTACAAAAACAAATAATATGTATAATATTGAAAGGTTTGGTTTTTGTGACTTTTTTTTTATTTGTGTTAAAAGCAACTCCTTTAAACATGACGTGATAAAAAATCACGAAATTCAATGTTAAAAAAAAAATGTTTATAATACTTCATGGAAAATCACCGTATTTACGTACTGTAAATTGAAGTATTAAGACACCGACCTGATATGAGCAACTGATAGTAGTGGTGCAGGGTGTTCATGGAGGCTCCTGACGGCAGATGACTCAGCAGTACCGGCAGGTTCGTCTGAAGGTGAGATGAAAAACACTCTTAAATTTTAAATATTGAAATTGAAATTAAAAACAATTATTTTTCACTCTACTGTAAGGATTTATTACGATTCAGTTCATTAATTGGGTTAATTTCATTGAACCTTAGTTTTTCATACAACCACAAATTATGTGTACAAAATTTTTCCTTACATTGAGTTTATAGAAATTTAGTGTGCAATCATGTTAATAAAATTAAGCAATGAAATTCGGAGAATATCATCAAGACGTCCTTGTCTTATGGTCAGAGAAATTACCAAATTAAAGCTAAAGAAGATGTCAAGGTATTGGGAGGGTAGCTTGGTGTGATTGAATTAATTGCTAAATATTATATAATATATTATTAAATTAAAGGAATTACTAGGGGGAGGAGGGTTAAAGCGACCGGCCCACATCTCATTTAAGGCGGAAAAAGGTGAAAAAAAAACGTACTAGAATAATCTGAAAAAATTATTAATCCTTTATATTAATAATATATATTATATAGTATCAGAAGCAAGAAAGCAGACTTAATTCAGCAAACCAAAAATAGTAAAATAAAATAATTTAAAATAGTTACTGTTTACTATTTATATAAAATCATTAAACTAGCTAGTATATAATTGGTAATTTTTCCTTGCCTTGATGATGCATAGGAGAAAAAAACAACAACATAATTTTCTAATTCTAGCTGCTATATTTATTATAGAAAATCATTCTAAAATTTAAGGTAAGGTCAATTTAAATCTCTTAATTTGTTTTGATTAGATAGTGACGCACCAGGTTGAATTGCTTGGACTCCCTGATAACGTTGATGAAGTAAATGTTCTTGCAGGCCCCCACGTTGGTAACGTCCCTGCAACCTGAGACGGCGCTGGCGAGGTTGATCAGAGAGTCTTCGGGGAGGTACTCGCCCCACACCTTCTGCTTCGTGAACTGTGGACAAATTATATGTGACCCGTCCCTCCTCATTGTTTTTCCTCTTCTTTTGCACCATTTTCGAGGAAAAAATGTGAGATTACGTCATTTCCTCTTAATCTTTGAAATTGTGTCTCAATTTTATCCTCACTTTGAGCGACGAAGAAATAAAATTTTATGTTTTTTTTTTTTTTTTTTTTTTTTTTTTTTTTTTTTTAAAGGCGTAACAAGATTTAGTTTCAACTTTTAAAATATGAGTTGAAGACGTAATTTTTCAACTAGGGGATCTTTTAGAAATGTGTAGTTACTCATTAAACTCTATTTGTTTTCAGACATTGGACAGCCTTAACTGCAACTTCACCAGTGCACATGTTGGTGGTTGATCACATTGTGAATGGGCATTTGCCTTTTTCAATCCACCATTTGGGTTATTTATTCTTTTTTTTCTTGTCTTTCCCTCCCATTTTATGTATTTCTTAACCCAATAAACAATTATTATTATTATTATTATGTTTATTTGTTTTCATCTTTATGATGTATTCAATGTTTATAAAGTATTAAAATTTGCTATTATATTGTACATAATATAGTATGTATATAATATATATATATATATATATATATATTATATTATATTATATTATATTATATTATATTATATTATATTATATTATATTATATTATATTATATTATATTATATTATATTATATTATATTATATTATATTATATTATATTATATTATATTATATTATATTATATTATATTATATTATATTATATTATATTATATTATATTATATTATATTATATTATATTATATTATATTATTATATAATATAGAGTCCCAGGTTTAATATTATGGACATTTTTCATATTGTAAATAAGGTATTTGTTTTAACTTCAGATATTCACTAATTCTATTAGTATATTTTAAATTTTTTGATCAATATATATGTATTGTCTTCCTAATAAGTTTCTCTGGTGGACATGATCTGGGGGTTTTTCAATCAAGTATGTTGATGATTATGTTTTGTACTGGAGTGCTCTAAAATTGAGGTATATATTGTGAAGTTTTTTATTCATGTAACTGTTTTGATGATTCTTTTAATTTTATTGTTATTACTATTAATTAAACACATTTTTTTTTCTTTTTGTTTTTGTTGATATGTGACTATATATGTAATTTGACGTGCTTATATTGTTATCTACAATCGAAAAGCAATAAATATTATGAATTATGAATTAATACAGTTAATGACTATGGCTAAATTAATTACGGCTGTGCATAATGATTACAGTGTTGTAGTATTACATTATATAACATCTTTCGTATAAGTTACATAAATATTAATTCCGTAAAAGAGTTTAATGAACTCTTTGAGTTTATTGTTCAATTCTACGTAATATGCCATATAATCTGTGTTTATGAACAAACAAATATATATATTTTTGTTATTATATTAATTCAGCTACTAGAAAAACTACTTTTAATTTCCATTTATGTATATACATCAGTGTGATTACGTGCCATACATTCCCTAATACCCATTTTTCCAACTCGAGCTCCAAGATAATATATCCCCATTATACAGTTTAGTGTGTATCCCTTGTAAAAAAAAAATATAATTATATGAAGTCTCTTCATAAATAATCGATTCTTTCTGATTGTGTATTTACGAACAGACCTATATATGGTAGGTACAAACTTACGAAGTTCGATGTGAAGAACCACCTCATCTTGAAGTGGCTATTGAAGGGAGAGCCAATGTACGCCACGGGGGCGAGGGCTTGCATCTGTCGGATCTTGTCGTTGTAGTCCGGTCTCTGTGACGTCATCACCCAGAACATGGTGGTGCCCATCGAGTAGCCCACGTAGTTCAGCTTGGCCTGCCCCGTGGTGCTCAGAATGTAGTCGATCACGGCGGGGAGGTCGTACACTCCCATCTCGTGCCACCTGATAAACATCAGGTTTATGAACTTCGTAAAAATGAATAATAAATTTTCAGAATGTCACTTGAAATATTTTATTGCTTGTTCATTATGAATAAATTTAGTAATTAAATGTGTGATCGAGGTAACTATTAAATATAATTTTTGATGGTTGTTTTCTTTGCGATGTAACAAATTAAAAATTATTGAATGTTCTTTAAAAAAAAATATAGTCATATTAAAGTAATACCATTATTATATACAGAGTGAACCACAATTCGCGTGCCAACTTTTTTCTTAAATTTGGTATTGCAAAAATTTTCGTACAGACTTCAAATTTGGTACACTTGTAGCTGAGGGTTGTAAAAATTGGTTCAGGGTGTTGAAATTTTTATTGGACACCAATAACACCCCTTTCGGGGGTGGTTTTTAAAAAAATTATTTTCGCCTTATGGAAATTCAATGTTAAATTCCACTTTTTTTGAAATCATTGGAATTTTGCGGAGAAAATTTCTAGCATAAGGTAATCGATCCTCCTGAACTCAGAATTAATTTTAGATTTTTTTTCCGACGCACCCCTGAGGGTGGAGAACTACCCCTAAAATCCATTTTCCTTAAAAATTGTGCTAAAATTATGAAATTAATTCTCAAGGGGTAATCGACCCTCCTAAATTCAGAAATAATTTTAGATTATTTCTCCGACGCACCCCTGAGGGTGGAGAACTACCCCTAAAATCCATTTTCCTTAAAAATTGTGCTAAAATTATGAAATTAATTCTCAAGGGGTAATCGACCCTCCTAAATTCAGAAATAATTTTAGATTATTTCTCCGACGCACCCCTGAGGGTGGAGAACTACCCCTAAAATCCATTTTCCTTAAAAATTGTGCTAAAATTATGAAATTAATTCTCAAGGGGTAATCGACCCTCCTAAATTCAGAAATAATTTTAGATTATTTCTCCGACGCACCCCTGAGGGTGGAGAACTACCCCTAAAATCCATTTTCCTTAAAAATTGTGCTAAAATTATGAAATTAATTTTCAAGGGGTAATCGACCCTCCTGAACTCAGAAATAATTTTAGATTTTTTCTCCGACGCACCCCTGAGGGGTGTATATATGGTAATACTATTTCATTTCTGTTTCTTACTTTATATTCTAATGGATTCAGCATCAGAATCTACATAACTATTAATCTGTCCTATCCATCCTCTATATTAAATGAAGAATTTGAATCTATTTTCCTCCCCATGTAACATAACTCATCATCCATTTTCTGGCAACTCAACCCAGCAATAACCTGGGCCTACTTAAGAAATTACGTTTTCAACTCGTCTTGTACACGTCTAAAGTATTAAGTATTTTTTTTATACCTCAAAAATACATCTTATTTCTTCCTCGCTCAAAATGAGGGTGGAAAAGAGTGAATTTTTCTGAAATTTCATGCTCAATAAGATAAAGGAAGATGTAAAATCTTGTCTTCTTCATCTCTCTGAATTAAATTATTAAAAACAGGAAAAAAAGGACAGGAGACACGTTAAAAGTGAATAAAAGATGAAAATTATTTCAACTCGGGCAGGGCATGTTATAATAATATTTCTGCAATAAAGTACAGTGCAGTCCTGATGGCTCAGCTACAGTCAAATTTACATGGTATTCCTTCCGGAAGTAGTCGGAAGTGTGAATTTTGCAGCTCTTCTGTTTGTTATTCAGTTTTGAAACTTTAAAGAGTGGTTTGAAGTAGAAGTACTGATCGACCTATGTGTGAAATTGGAACGTTGAAATACCAATACGAAGGACAAAAATCTTGTACTTCCGGCTACTTCCGGAAGGAATATCAAATTAATTTGACTGTAAGTACTCACGAGAACTGCCAGAAGTTGATGTCCGAGTTGTTCATGGTCACGTGACTTCTGGAGTATTTGTTGCCACGTGCATTACCGAGCCAAACGTCGTAGCCCGCGTCAAACAGCAGGTAGCCTGGGGAGTCAAGGGCCATTAATTTACTTAAAAACGAATCCTTTATCATAAAAAACAAACAAACCATATTTGATTTTGTCCATCGCAAAGGTTAAATATTCCATGTTATTTTTGTCGTTTGATAGACTAGTATATAGTTTGGACAACAATGTATGTTTATTTTTTATATTACATATTCGGACAGAGGACTTTGAGTTTTGTATTGAAAAAAGAAAAAAATATATAATTTTGGTTAAAACCCTTAAAATAATGCTATTTATGACATCATAGTATTTAACATACAACTCATTCAATTATAAGAAGTATGTACAAGTTAAGTATATAATGGGAGTATCGACCTCAATTTTTTTTTATTGCAAAAATGGATAGAGCGTGCAAAGTTATGCTACCCTGATTTTTTTCAGATTTTTTAGAGCCCGGAAACTATTTTTAAAAAATGATTGACAGTCCTTTTTGTGACGTCACGAGGTGGCAAGTCCTATCTTTTTCTTAAGAAGCGGGGCGCCTCGTGACGTCACAAAAAGAACTTTCAGTATTTTTTTTTTTTTTAAATTGTTCCCGGGCTCTAAAAAATCTGAAAAAAATTCAGGGTAGCATAACTTTGCACGCTCTATCCATTTCTGCAATAAAAAAAATTGAGGTCGATACTCTATTATAAATATATGTTGCATGACAATGATGCCACAATTTTTCATTTACCCCTAGATGAGAAACGTTCATCATTTTATTAAACATAGTCACACATCCAATTACTAACCACTCTCGACGTTGCTTGACTTCGGTGATCTGACGAGATCCGGTCAAGCGTGCTGTATTTTTCCTGCAGTTTATAACTAATCTTTTCATAGCTTTTATTTTTTTAGTAATGAAATTGTTATTGCGTAAATTTTACATTATATCACACGTATACGGCGAGATTAAACTTTTTTTCGTGCTTATTTTTCTCAC
Source organism: Siphlonurus alternatus (assembly GCA_949825025.1). Classification (NCBI taxonomy): domain Eukaryota; kingdom Metazoa; phylum Arthropoda; class Insecta; order Ephemeroptera; family Siphlonuridae; genus Siphlonurus; species Siphlonurus alternatus. The sequence continues at coordinate 10,612,106 of OX463783.1, read as the reverse complement.
CTAACGAGTTGTTGGTCTCCATGATGACCCAGTCCGATGAGCTCCCCTGCATGCCGTGCTGAAGGAACACCACGGGCCGGCCTGGCTTGGCGATGCGGTGGAAGTTCAGGATGTAGCCGTCCTCAGTGGTAACCGTGTGACTTTCCACAGGGTAGCCACGACGGGCGATCATCTCGGGCTGGAACATAGGGAGTTACACCTTATTACAATGTGTCTGTGTACTCTTAGTCTCAGATCACCTGAGGAAGAGAGCGATTGAAACGTCGTGATGTGATAGTACAATGTAAGTGCATGATAGGGACGTGCATATATATTCAATATATTGAGACTGCATGAGAATTATAAGCTTTTATTGAGACTAAATTTCAAACGCTTTACAAAGAATCCTAAAAATAATAACCATAATAATATTTATTATTCATTTTAAAATTTCAAAATAAAATATAATATACTTTTTAGAGAAAAACAGTAGTGTATTAAAATTTGTCGAAAAATATCAGTTATGGTTTCAGATTATATTTTATGAACATCGAGAAACAGAGAAAAATACAATTTAATTATGTTATATTATTATATATAATTATGCATACACATTGAGCATAGTCATTCACATAAAACACAAAATTTTATTTTTATTTATTAATTTTGAACTTTTACGGTTGTACAGGTCTACAGGACAAACATATGTTCACTTGAAGTTTAATATTAATACATAACAAACACGCACAATATACAACACACACTTTACACTTTAGCATAATGACTCATAATGAGTAATCAAATAGGTAATTATTATCGTCAAGTGACTCCAAATATTTTCCTAACAAGTTTTATTTACATCTTACCGTGGTCAAATTCAAATCCGGAAGTGGTGGTTTGGGACTGGCGCTTAGCACGGCGCCAATGTGACACAGAAGCGCCAGCAGCAAAAAGGGGCGTGGCAGCATCGTCTGACCAGAGAGACGTTGTTATTAATTAATGAAGTTACACGAGAATAAAAAATTAAAAAAATGCTGAACTTAGTTATGTTATAAATAACATCATATAATAAAAATATAAATTATATGTAATAACTTATTCAATTTATGCACTACAATTAAAACAAAAATAAGTTTTATTATAAAATGAACTATAACTTTAAGTAATAATTATATATTATTAACATAATGTATTTTTCGTTCTATATATAGGCTCCATTTAGTCACATGCACATAGTAGCAATAAAAATCATTTGGACGCTTTAAAAGGCTTTTTTTTTTTAAAAAAATCTGTTTCAATGTTTTCAATTATTATATACTTCGAAAAGTTCAGATAATTAATTGATTAATTAGAAAGTTGAAGTATACAATGGGAAATTCTCTTACATTTAATGTTTTTACAGGTGCTCTATATTTTAAAAGTAAATGTCTCAAAATATATGAAGTGTCTATTTTCGAAATTGGAGACGTAGGATCTTTCTTTCTTCCCCCTTTTTTATATTTAACGTACTTTAATTTTTGCGCTAAAACGTGGCGTAAAAACATCAGCCAAGCATGCGATTTTCTCATATCATAATTTGATATTTTCGATTATAGCTTTTACAGCGTAGTAAATTGATATTAAATTAAACTACTGATTTAGATCAGAAAAACTAATTTATTTCAATTGTTTAACTGAAAAAGTTATCCAACCATTCTATGACACTCAAAATGTATCAAGCTAGAGTTGCATGTTAGATGCACTATTTCTACGACCCAGATTGGGGGCTTGCATGCGGATTGCATACGTTGCCCTTCTAATATTTCAAATTTACTCTAAAACTTATTCATAAAAAAATCACCTATCATAATTAAATGAAAATTTATGTCGTAAGAGAATTTCCCATTAATTGTGGTTTGTTTAAAAAAATACATACTTACTTATAATTCAATACGGAGCTAATTTGAAGTATTTTGTCCGATGTCGAAGAGTACACTGGCAAATTTTCACGAATGTACGTACATTATAACGGCTCGTTATCTAACACTTTGCGTGTCTATTTGTCCCATATGTTCTACTATCTTGAAATTGTGTGGCAAAATTTACAGACATGATGCGGGTTGTTAATGTTACTTCACATTCTAATTATATCATCAATATTATACCCATATTGAACTTTGATTTGTTAAATTTGACCCTCAGCAATTATATTGTTTTATTTTTAAAGATCTTTATATAATTATGGTTGTGTTAATTGATCATGAATAATTAAAAAAAAATCTGCTGGTTTGTCATGATAAGTCAAAATTAGCGTGATTGTATTTTATAATATTGTATAGTATATTTAACGTGATATACTGCAATTTTTCTAATTACATCTAATGATTGTTGTGTTTATTTTTAATTATATGTGTTTAAAATAAATTTTCTATTCACCATATTCAATTATTATAATTAAATTGTTGTTTCTTAATTTACTTAATAAGCATCATGATGCAAAAAAAAAAAGAAAAGAAAGAAAAGATAATTTAGAAAAAATATCGAAGCAAATTGTAAATTTAAAATATTATTTATTTATTTATTTATTTATTTATTTATTTATTTATTTATTTATTTATTTATTTATTTATTTATTTATTTATTTATTTATTTATTTATTTATTTATTTATTTATTTATTTATTTATTTCAAATTTAATGTTTGAATGTGATAAAATTTAATTTCTTTTAAAATAAATATATATTAAGATGTGTTCATAAGAATAAATATTATGACTATAACTATTTTACCACATATTTCTATACAATTCAGAATTTTGAGCACCAAAATTAATTAACTACAATGATAGATACATCTAATGATGAACGGTTACAACATATTGTAACATATATTATGTACCTATATATTGTATAGGTGTTAAGAATTTTAATTAATAAAATGAATTATAATCACAGTGTATAATCTACCATAATTCTATATGATATGATTATCATAAATATAATTAATTTATGATAAATTATCCTACGTTTGTAATTATGATTTTCTGCCAATTCATGTACGTACATAATTAGCAAGTGACCCTCATCGTGTGTGTAAAATGTTACACACACTTTGAAGATAGTAAAACATGTGGGACACGGACTGTACAAGATAAACATAGTTCACGTCAAATAATCACTTATCACCAAAAAAACATTTTTTTGCTTCAACTGAACTCTGTTGTAAGGCACTGATCACAAGTGACTGGAATTTAAATTCCTGGCTCTTCGTAGACCCGAACTAGCATATTGCTTAGGGTTTTGTAGGGCTGCCATGGCTTATTAAGCATTTCATCCCAGCATTCACCTAGTTGTAACTGAGGAAACCATAGAAACCTCATTCAGGATGGTCGATACTTGATGGAGGATGCCATCAATCACCTCTTTGATGCACGAGTGGGTGTTCTTTAGCAACCGCCACTTATGAAAAGGGATCGATCTCACGACCATCCGAATACGAATCACAAATTAATTTAAAATATAAATTAATATGGAGAAAGATAACACATTGAAAGTACTTAATGTCACTATATTAATCTGAATATTAAAGGGTTTTTTACTATTAATTATAACAACACTTAAAATCGTGTGCTGAAAAACAAAACGCTGCGAAACATATAGTTATTAATTTAATGAAAAATAAAACGCACATAGAAAAAATTTACATGACCATAATACAAATACAAACGTATATAATACTGTATATAAAATGTATATATCTATAGCTTAAAAAGCAACAACAGTTAAATAACATGCATTTTGCGTCTTTTTAATTTACAAAATCTAAGAATTATATAAAATATAAAGACTAATAAAGCACAATTTTAATTGGTTTATGCTAATTTAATTATTCCCTTTGTTAATTTATCTCTGCGGAAATAGCCAGTGTGATTAAAAAGCTTGAGAAAGTTAAACATTTTTTTATAAACAATTTGGAAAGTCCACAATAAAAAGTTCATGTGCATAATCTCATAATTAACATATTGCGGCTGTAGGAAAATGATTAATTATCAACTTCCTGCACGATTTCCTCAAAGTTCTCTTACAAAACTCTGTGCTGTAGAAAGGCCATCAAATTTTAGTGGTTTTAATTTCTCTACTGTTCAAAATCATTGACCATCAAATTCAAATCATATCATAAAATTATCAAAATATCATCAAATCATCAAATTCATAAATCAGTGATAATATATTATCTCTTTACATACAATTTACTTTAATTTAATTTTAATTCAATTAAATTAAAAAAAAATAGTTAAAACTAGCAGCATTACAATTTTTCTTTTGGTCTCACTATTTTTTTTTTTGGGGGGGGGGGAAGTACGTTGCTAAAAATACGACCAAAGTGATATCGAAAGCCTTGGGAACCGCAACATAGTGGGTGAAAAGTCATGATATGAATTTACCCTCAGGAAGGGAGCAACGTAATTGTACACATGAAACGGTCACCCATCCAAGTATTAACCACAATCTATATAGCTTGACTTCGGTGATCTAACGAGAACCAGTCAATGCACTACGCCACTCTCAACCTCAGAAGCAATTACTTTTTGCTGAATCCATCTTCTTTAAGGATGAATCTCAGAGTAGATTGATATCTCGTAATCGTAGCGCCTGAATGCAACAAGACTTGCAGGGGACTTAGAGCTCACCATCAATACAAATACAAATTCTGAAGCTAATCTGTCTTAACAGTTTTGTGAAAACCGAGGTAGAAGTTTAACTTTGGCCTTATGGACGAAAACAGGAAAAATGGAGCTATTGTTAAGAAAACTGCAAGACTGAATTTGCTCAAACCATAAGCGATTAAGTATTAGAACATTATAAATGGAGTACCGACCTCAAAATTTTTTATTGCAGAAATGGATAGAGGGTGCAAAGTTATGCTACTCTGATTCTTTTCAGATTTTTTAGGGACCGGGAAGTATTGCTAAAAAGTTTTGGCGAGGTCGGGTTTGAATCCACGTCCCTTTTGGGTCCTATCTTTTATTAAGAGAGGCGGCAAGAGGCGTCACTTTTTCTGTACTTTCAATAATTTGTAAAAAATATTTGCCGGGCTCTAAAAAATCTGAAAAAAAATCAGGGTAGCATAACTTTGCACCCTCTATAATCCATTTCTGCAATAAAAAAATTTTGAGGTCGGTACTCCATTTTTTAAAATTTATTTCATTCGATTCGTTTGCAGGGAAATATTCTTTGACTCCAGCAGTAACTGAGATTAATCGTTAAGAGAATGTTTCTTATCATCTTCGGTCTCTAACGCCCACTATTATAATTATATAGCGGAAACTATTTGCTGCTGATTTGAATATGAAACTCATATCACTTTGAATGTCGTTCAATGTGAGTTAGGAGAGAGGGACAGCGTCCTTTGTATCAGCTTGAAATAGTACATAATATATATTCTCACGATTCAGGCTACCTATAAGCGGTTCTCTGTTTTTGATAAATAATGAATATGATAAAAATTAATGAATTACAGCAGTGTTTCCCAGTGTTTATATATTTTTTCCTCCTATATATTCTTAATCGTTTTTGCCTTTACAAGTAGATTCGAAAATCGTGAATTTTATAGAAATCATGTTCCCACGCCCATTAGTACGGGTACATAAGGACATTGAATGATGAATATTGAGAAGAGTTTAATTAAATTAGACCTGTTTGCTAGTACCAGTATATAAATATGAAGTGAGCTAATTTTACATTATAGCTATAATTTCTAATTAAAACCTGTTTTAATAAATAACTCTCTGATAATATATAATTGAGAGAAATTAAAAATAAATTCAATATAATATTTTTAATTCAACAAAAACTTCAATTATAGCATCTTTGATTTTGTCCTTACTCTGATATTTCGGTCACATTTTTTTTAACATGCACTGCTGAATTTAGACGATTGCATGCAGGCTTTATTTATTGATTTGGGGTACATTACAATTAATTTAGAACGACTTTTTAGCCTCTCTTTTCTTACAACCCCTAGAATTGTAAATCGTTGTGTTTATGTGTCTAAAAGCTGCAACTCTATAGCAAAACATACTGGGGTAAATTGTAAGCCATATAAATTATTATATACCTTAAAACTTCAAATTATATGTTTAGAGATTGGATTAATCTAAGTTTTTATCAAAACAGGAAGAATTGTTATCATTGTGTAGTGTTAGAGCGTTATATAGTTGTTCATAATCTGCCCATTAAATTTTAACACTGGTGGCATATTGTATATATGACAATTCTGTGTGAAATGAGCTTCAATTTTCTGAAAAATAAGAAATTTTATATTTCTTAACATTATTTTCTGATGAAGACAACTGTGTAAAATTATATACAATTATATCGAATAAACTGAACAAAAACTGGGGTAAGTTACGTACATGTTTTTTTACTATTCTTCTTGTTACTCTCTTTCCACTATATGTTTTATTACGTAAGTATAAGTCTAAGAAAGGCTCATAGCGAAATAAAGATTGCAGATTTGGTATGTCAGAAATAATTATTTTAATATTTAGGGGGGCATACATGATCAAAATGTGTCAATTGCCCCAAAATACCAACCAATCAATCATAAACGAATTTCATATTTTTTGTAATTTGTTGTTTATATAGCAAATGAAGATGGCATTATTTTCAATGATACGATTAAAAAAGTTAAAACCAAAGCATTTCTTTCTTTGCTTAATATACTTCTATGCATCACAAACAGCATTGGCAATTGACTTTATAGAACGTCAAGAAGAAATACCTCAAGTCTTAAACATTACAGATAGTCATATCGTATCAAATAAAACAATTGAATGTAATTTTGTTGGCGTAACGCTTAACAGTGATGGTACTTCTTCATCAGTAAGTATTAACTTATTCAGGGCATAATCTCCTTTGCAAATATAAGATTTTATAAGGTTAGAAATTTATTACTCTTATTCATTTGAAAAATGTGACAGTTGCAAGAACTTATTAAGCAGAGGTAACTGATTTCGGACGTATGCATTTTTTTTTTTTTTTTTTTTCTTCAACTTCTCATTGAGTAGTTATAATTTTCATTTTTTTACCACAAAAATTCTACACGTAATAGAAGTGTATTCCAAATAACTGTTTCGGGTTAGCAAATATTCTTAGGTCAGACCATGGATTCTACCGTATATAAGTTCGTATGTTTATACATCTCTCTGCATTATATTCTAAATTCTAAATTGGCTGCCCACTGATGCATGGAAAAAAAATTATAAACCTCCTATTTATGTCACAATTATATACCTTGCACTCCAAGGGACAACCTGCATGATTTCTTTTTATTGCAGAAATGAATTGCTGCAAACGTATGATACGACTCTGATTTTTTTTTTTCGAGTGCCTAATATATATATAATATATATATTATATAAAATGTGCAGCCACGCGCGTCAAAGGCCTTTATACCAGGTTTAATAATAATAACGGTTTATTGAGCAAAACGAAAATACAATATAATATTATATGCAAACGGCATAGACCAATAATAATATTTCGCTCAAAGGATGAAAAAAAAAAAAAAAAAAAAAAAAAAAGCAGAACCCATACACAAAAGTTTAGGCGTTATTCTTTTTATTAAGAATCCTAAGAATCCAAAGAATCCAGAGGGGGATCAACAGAACTTTCAGAATTTTAATTATTTTTAAAAATATTTTCAGGTCTAAAAAAAATCTGAAAGAATTTTAGTAACATAATTTGGTACCATTTTTTTTTTTTTTTTGCAATTAAAAAATTTCATGCAAGTTGTCCATAGTTCTACACGTACTATTTTTTTATTATTTTTTTTCACGCAGACCAAAAACGTCATTTGTTACTTCAAATTTTTAATTTTAAACCTTTCTATAAGTTATTTGGACATGAAAAAATAGATAATTAACGATTCTCCTTCAATGTACAATACAACATACACAATTGTGACTTAAGACGGATTCAGATGGCGACAACGGCGACGCGACGCGATTTTGTCACACAAGCTGTGAAATCCTATGCGGCGAGTGAATTCGCTTGGTTGCGGCAGCGAAATCGCGTTAATTGCGATGCTCTTTTTCTTAATCTCCAAATATGGCCTCCAATGAATGTCACAGCAAGTGCGCATTATTCGCGTCGCGTCGCATTATAAAAATCGCCATATGAATCCGCCTTTATTTGTTTATAAATTTACATGTAGGTTTAAATGTCCTATTGCAGTAATTTACCATTTTCCCTTCCATTTGTTTACCTTAACATTAAAATATTTTATGATCCTCTGGTCAAAGCAATATTAAAATTAATGAAAATTTCCAGATAGTGTCATTTAAATTGAATATGAGTATTTTTAAATCACCAACACCTGGCACATTCTCAAAATTTATAAATTCAACTGACAATGAGAAGAAATGGATTTTAACAATTGATTCTCTGGATATCAAAATGGATCCTAAACCTGAATCTACGTTAAGAGATCCAGTGGACACAACCCCACCGGTATGTTGATTTAATATCTTGCTTGGATCACCAAAGAATGTATATAGAAGTCTTCCTTCAATAGACAACCTGCATGAAAATTTTTGATTGCAGAAATGAATAGAGGGTACCAAATTATGACACTCTGAATTTTTTCAGAATTTTTTGAGAATTAGAACTATTTTTAAATAATTATTGAAAATGCGACCTCGCCCCCTGGAGGCGTCAATAGGTGTCTTATAGTCCCAATCCTTTTTATTAAGGATTCAGGGGTGTCAACTTAATTTTCAGAACTTTCAATAATTATTTAAAAATAGTTTCGTGGCAAAAAAAAAAAAGAAAGAAAGAAAACTAAAAAATTCAGGGTAGTGTAATTTGGTACCTTCTATATATTTCTGCAATAAAAAAATTTCATGCAGGTTGTCCATTAGCTTTTGTTTAATTAAAAGGATATATAATATATACATACACTTGAATTTATATTAATGAAGTATGCTAAACTATTTCAATGCAACAAGATAAATTGTTTCGTTAACCACGAAAATAATTTTTTATACCTTTATTTCTAACAATTTTTTGAAATTTGAAACTTGTGCTACTCGGGAAAGTCGATGATAAGTCGTTTGAGCAAAAGTTATGGTACTATATAATATCTATGTACTAGGGTACTATAGATAATATTACATATGGCCCAAAGTACACCAAAAAAACAGTGAAAAACAAAGTGGTCTTCAAAAATCCATGAAACTTATATATGATGGACATGTCACCTCATCAAAGAATACCCTAATTTTTGTTTTTGAAATTTTGATTTTTTTCCCGGAAATTTGGGTATGTGAAGTTCCGCTTGGTATCCTTGTTTTTTATGCTTACGACGGGCATAACTTTTTTTCTATGGCAGCTATCTACAAATTTCTTATACTTTTTTGATGCCAAGAATATGCTCTTTTTGGGAAAAAATACTGCATTTTTGTGAATATCATTAATTTTTCCGGGTTTTTTTCAAAACACGACATTTTCAAAAAAAAAAAAAAAAACCCACTTTTTTTTTTCTTTAAATTCGAGTTTTCAATAAAGGACAATGTTTATTAAAATAAAATGCAAAGTTTACGAGGTGCAATTCATAACTTTTTTTTCTATGAATTTTTGAAGTTGACACTCTCGCTCCTCCCTCGAGCGTGCGGCTAATCGCGCGTTTGCCACCCGGCGCGGCCGATGCTGCTGCAGCAGTACATAGTAGTTCCTTTGTTCTTTCAGTGATTTTCATAGATATAGAACCTTGGAGATGCATATACAGTTCATCCAATATAAAATTACGACCGGAAGTGGCAGCATTTTGGCCTTACTAAACACATTGCATTATAATATTGAACTTTCTAATATTATATTTTCTCCCTTTAAATTTTGAGACTAATCAAAATATAAAAAAATAAGATGACGAAAGGAATTGATCCTGACACTTCCGAGAGTAATCAACATTCGATAAACTGTACAGTAGAATTAATAAACGGCCGAGAAGCTTTGCCTTTGCCATCAGATTTTACCGACTTTTTACAAGCAGTGTTGTGAAATAATTATTACTCTTCTAGCGAGAGAGAAATTTTACTGATTTACAATTCATCGATGTAATGTATTAATTAAGTAACAAACTTTTAATTTTTTATCCGACATTGATAATCATTATGCAGCACAAATAATAGAGATAATGGATTATAATTCTGCACTCCTACATGTATATTCAATCTACATCAAGCGTTGTAGTACTTTGAAGGTGACCGTTTGAAGTAAAAATTACGTGACTCCCTCCCTGGGGTAAATTCAAATATATAGCTTTCCTTCCAGTGCAGTGAGTATTTACATGTGGTTCCATAGGCATTGGACATCATCAGTAGATCCATTGATAAGAAAAATAGAAGTCTTTGTTCTGACTGGAGGTTTTCGTTTTCCACGGTTCCCTCAGTCTCTTCTCAGTGAATACTAGGACACGTAACAGGCCTTGGCCATCATCCATTCCCTCCTTTATCCTTTATAGTTATCCCATAACCTGCATGCTCAAGCTCCAAGCTCATGGGGTTGTAATCTTGTAAAAAAATAATACCTGCCCTATTTATTTGTGCCACATAATGATTATCAATGTCGAATAAAAAATTAATTGTTTTTTACTTAATTAACACATTACATCGATAAATTGTAAACCAGTAAAATTTCTCTCTCGCTAGAAGAGTAATAATTATTTCACAACACTGCTTGTAAAAAGTCGGTAAAATGTGATGGCAAAAGCAAAGCTTCTCGGCTGTTTATTAATTCTACTGTACAGTTTATCGAATGTTGATTACTCTCGGAAGTGTCAGGATCAATTCCTTTCGTCATCTTATTTTTTTATATTTTGATTAGTCTCAAAATTTAAAGGGAGAAAATATAATATTAGAAAGTTCAATATTATAATGCAATGTGTTTAGTAAGGCCAAAATGCTGCCACTTCCGGTCGTAATTTTATATTGGATGAACTGTATATGCATCTCCAAGGTTCTATATCTATGAAAATCACTGAAAGAACAAAGGAACTACTATGTACTGCTGCAGCAGCATCGGCCGCGCCGGGTGGCAAACGCGCGATTAGCCGCACGCTCGAGGGAGGAGCGAGAGTGTCAACTTCAAAAATTCATAGAAAAAAAAGTTATGAATTGCACCTCGTAAACTTTGCATTTTATTTTAATAAACATTGTCCTTTATTGAAAACTCGAATTTAAAGAAAAAAAAAAAGTTTTTTTTTTTTTTTTTTAAAATGTCCTGTTTTGAAAAAAAACCGGAAAAATTAATGATATTCACAAAAATGCAGTATTTTATCCCAAAAAGAGCATATTCTTGGCATCAAAAAAGTATAAGAAATTTGTAGATAGCTACCATAGAAAAAAAAGTTATGCCCGTCGTAAGCATAAAAAACAAGGATACCAAGCGGAACTTCACATACCCAAATTTCCGGGAAAAAAATCAAAATTTCAAAAACAAAAATTAGGGTATTCTTTGATGAGGTGACATGTCCATCATATATAAGTTTCATGGATTTTTGAAGACCACTTTGTTTTTCACTGTTTTTTTGGTGTACTTTGGGCCATATATTATATATTTATAATATATCTATAGTTACATTATAAGTATATTATATGTATACAGTGGCGTAACTACAGAGGGGGCCGAGAGGGCCAGGGCTCGATTATTGAAGAAATTTCAATTGAGCGTGAAAAAAAAAACAAACTTTAATCCAGGCATTTTTTTTTCCGTATCGTATGTATCGATCATGATAATGTTGATGAATGTGTTACAAATTAATATAAAACCGTTTCAATACTTAGACAGCGACATATTTTTATAATTTCAAATGTAAAACCTTCAGTATATATAGTGTTTTCTAATACGATCACTTAAACAATAAAAGCATAATATACATAATAAATGAAGTATACTTCACATGCAAGTATAAATAAAGTTTTTTTCCAAAAATACGATAAGAATAAGATACGTAAAAAAGCATCCATAGGCATGAAATTAATTAAATTATTTTAAAAATATTATTTTTTTCAGCCACATATATGACAGCGTATAAGCACTTAAATTCTAAACTTTTTAAAATATATAACGCAGATTGAACCCTCACTGCTAATTCAGGATACATAAATTTTTAATTAGGAGCGCACAATTATTTTTAGCACCCAAAAAATTAATTGAATGCCAAATACTTCGGAACTGGAGATATAAATTAATAAGAAATTTATAAATATTGCGCAAATTTAATTTGATTTAAATGTGTTATTTTCTTAATTAAAAAAAAAGTGCCACGCCCACTTTTCCTAAAATTTTTTGACTCCGGCGGAATTCTCTCTCCCCCCGCCTCCCAGAGCAGCCGCTTCGCGGCAAAGGGGCTCAAACAGGCCTCCGGCCCCCGGGCCCACATTTTGTAGTTACGCCACTGTGTGTATATACATATATATATATATATATATATATATATATGTATATATAAAAACATAATATACTAATAATGTAACTATAGATATATTATAAATATAATATATATATATATATATATATATATATATATATATATATATATATATATATATATATATATATATATATATATATATATATATATATATATATGTATATATATACATATATCTAATATTATCTATAGTACCCTACTAGTAGTACCATAACTTCATAACTTTTGCTCTACCTAGCTACTAAAGATTACTGTTGGTTTTATAAGTCGGTGTGTTGCAACCAGAGAATATTTATTTACGTTAAATATAATATTTGCGTCGGTGCAGAACCATGAGGGAATCTCTTGTATATATATATATAAGGTTTATGGGAATATGTTAATAGAAAATAATTCTGCGATTGAGTTTAAACTTCCTCTAAAAAAAGCTAGTATTTGATATTTTTACCATGGTATTTTTATTAAAAAATAAATACATTGATTTTGACCCTGTTCCATAAAAACAAATATCCATCATAAAATGCACATTTTTATTTCCTGTTTTATATTTAATTAAGCGTTGTGAATAAGAAAACCTTGTATTTATATTTTTTCCCCCGTTTCTCGTATTAATGCCTTACCCTCGCCATGTAAGACGAATAAATATAAATAAAAAATATATAAAATAGATTTTTTTTTATAGTGGCATACAAGTTACATTATTCCATTCTTTATGTTTATATTTTATGTTATTATAAAATATAATAATTTTAAGTTTAACTTTTTATCTGTTTCTTATAGAGGAAGTATAATAATTAATTATTTATGCTATTAATTGATAATATTTTTTTAAGCGATTAAAGTGAAATTAATTTAAATTAGCTCTTCAACATAAAATTCGCAGATTACTAAGTGTATTTGTTCTTTTTAGGATTTCAAATTCATATTTCCAGATATTTATATTTACTATTTATATATGATAACGAGGTTAAATTTACTATTGAATTATGATGTCAAAGCATACGATGGAACTGTGAATTTGCCTGCAAATTGTGATCCAGAAAGGTAAGTGTTTACTTTAAATCTTAAAATACTCCTATTATCAGTATTATATATAACAGCGGCTTTCAAACTTTTTGACGAAAGTCCCAGACATTAGCGAGGCCAACGACCACGTCCCAGACCTTCCATACCAACTCTTCTCCCCCCCCCCTCCTTCCCCCGCGTCCTACCAATTAATTTCTTCGTAATATCTGCCGCCGAGGTAACGAAGTATTTATTTTTTTCGTCAGTTCTGATGTATGGAAATACTGGTAACAATAAAATTTTTAGGTACTTACCATTTTATTCACGTGTGCACTACCTACTGCGAGGAGTACGCCTGACTTTTTGTGATGAAAATCTGGCTTAATTGAACTCAAATTACCCCACATATCACCTTCTGCATAAAGTTTATTCCTATATATATTTTTTTAAACCCTATAACGTTGGTAGAAAATCCACGCTCACACAAATGAGTTGTACACTTAACTTTCCATTTCTTTGCTAGTTAGAGTTCATGTTTATAATTATTAATAATTCACGATACACTTATATATGTACATCGGAAACATTAATAAAATAAAAAAGCAAAATAAATATGTCAGTAATGCTAAAAAATTATTAAAAACTGTACATTTGAAACACAGAGCGATTTGCACTGTCCAAGAACTGAACAAAAACTGAAGCTGTTGACTGGTTGTTGTACCCAAGGGTTGTACCTGCTGCAACCCAGCTGTATGAATCATAAAGTCATTGCTGGCGGTACTGTACTATGCACGTGACACCGCTGTGTGATGGCTACTTTTAGCTCCAAAAGCCGCTGCACACGCTCTTTCTAATAAACTCTTTTACCCGCTTTTACCTGCCTCATGTGTTTCGCGGGCTTGTCCTCATGTGTTTCCCGGAAGAATGCACTATTTTCTATCTATTTTCAATTTAGTCTATTGTCATTTATATTTAAAATTTTATAATGCGCCTCAGAATGTAAGTAGAAAGACATTTTTATTATTCATATTTTATATTGACGGTACCGCTGGCCAAGTACGATAGCCGTCTGACGCCTATAGAGCTATAATCCTCCTTTTGTAAAAACCACACTAAAGAGAAATTTTAGCAAACGGGCGAAACCATAAAAATATCAAAAATTTACAAAAAAAAAAATAAATTAATAAATCTGTCTTTGTAAAATATATTTATTTTTTTTCTCTCCATTTTAACAAATTTTGCTTCGAATACTGCTTTGGCCGCCATTGCCCAAATTTCATGGAGTCCCACATGAAAATTCTCACTGTTCCAAATTTGGGACGCGTGTCATAGTTAGAAAACCGCTGATATATAAAATGATTTCTGTGAAATTACACTCACTTATTTCTTTAACAATACATATTGGCCTTTAAAAAAAATTGTTTATTTAAGAAAAAAGAATATAATATATATATATATATATATATATATATATATATATATATATATATATATATATATATATATATATATATATATATATTACACAATACAAAATAATTGTATAATATACCTCAAGAGTTTAAAGGAGGGGAACCGTTTTAACTTTTATGTTTTTTTTTTTAATTTTATAAATAATTTTAAAAAAATAATTGTACCAAAAAGAAATTCGTCACGATCCGCCTTCTATTTTTTCCGGACAGTTCTACTTCTACGGTTGACGTTCAAAAAGAGCGCCCTCAAAAAGGGGCAGTCTAGACAGAGCGAACTTGATGATGGATGAATAAATACACGAGAAAGTGTTTAAAGTGATTCATTTTATTAAATTAACATATTTTACTGTGCTGATCACTGCTTTCCTAATAGTGCTTGTTCTTGTCACTCCTATGTATTGCGTATGAAAAGAAGATGGCGGCGCATAAAAGAAAGATGGCGGAACTTCCGCGGTGACAATAATCGTTAATCAATTTATCAATAAAAAAATGAATATATTTGCGTAAACTAAACCATAAGTGCATGCATCGTTGTTAAAAAAATATTACTGATAACTTAATTTCATGCCTTATAATAATGATCACGCTAATAATAATTATATTTATTATCATTATAAATATTACTACTATTATTATATCGTACATTCGCTTACGGAGAGAGGCTGCGCGCGGTTTGTCATCCACTTTGCAGCGTTTGAACTATCTGGCGATTCTCACGTGGAAAGCGGATTTTAGCGTTCTGCACATGCGCCTTAAAGGGGTTCCAAAGTGTTTACTTTTTTTACATATTCGGGCAGC
Organism: Siphlonurus alternatus; assembly: GCA_949825025.1. Classification (NCBI taxonomy): domain Eukaryota; kingdom Metazoa; phylum Arthropoda; class Insecta; order Ephemeroptera; family Siphlonuridae; genus Siphlonurus; species Siphlonurus alternatus. The sequence continues at coordinate 10,596,378 of OX463783.1, read as the reverse complement.
TAAGAATTATTCTGATATCCCTGTATCTCAATATTTTCGTACGATGCCTAGTTATTTCAAAATGAATTATTTAGTTTGAAAAGTGAGTTCAAAAGCCGTTGGTTGATTCAAGTCGGTGCGCGCCCGCAGCAGCCGCTGATACGACGAGAATTTCCCGCGAATCATGGGAACCTCCTCCCGCCCCTTTCTTGTCGTATCACCGACCGCTGTGGACGGGCATCGGCTTGAATCAATCAACGACCATAGAACTCACTTTTCAACCTAAATAATTAATTGTAAAATAACTAGGCATTGTACGAAAACATGGAGCCACAGGGATGTTAGAATAATTCTTAGCTGCCCAAATATGTAAAAACTGTATTCACTTTGGTACCCCTTTAAGCATGCGCCGGTGTGAGGGTGTGACGACATATGCCCCTTTTTGTGCGGCGCTCTTTTTGAACGTCAACCATAAAACTGTTCGGGAAAAATAGAAGGCGGATCGTGATGAAATTTTTTTTGGTACAATTCTTTTTTTTTAAATTATGTATAAAATTAAAAAAATATAAAAAATGAAGCGGTTCCCCTCCTTTAATAGTAAACTCGTGTCAGGGAACGTCATTAATACATTTTGTGGCAAGATAATTTAAATTTATTTCATTCTTAGAATATAAAATATAAGCGAAATTTTTTCACACGAAATAAAATAGATTAATTATATTTAAATACAAATTCACTTTATAAGGGACACACACATTTTTCACATTCCTTTTATTAATTGGCCTTTAACGATTAATCTCAGTTACTTCAGAGTAAAAAAAAAAAAAAAAAATCTGACACAATTAAAGAATTGAATAAATTTTAAAAATTTTAGAACGTTTTAAAACCTATAATAGCTTTTTCAAGCAAATTCAAGTGGGGGGTTTCTTTTCAACATTGCAGCTCCAAGTGAGCTCCATTTCCGGTTTCTGATTTCTTTTGCATAAGGCTCCACGTTTAACTTTCACGTAAATAATGTACCTTTAAAAGCATTTACATTTATATAAATAGATAAGTATCTTGTACAATCTAATACATTTTTTTTTTACATTAAAATGTACCTTGAAATGTACACTCGTTGCCTTGGAAAATTTTCCATTGCAGCCTTGTTATACACAATAATTACCATGCCCTGTGTTATTCTTACAGGACATTGTGATTAACAAGGCCGCAAAGGGAAATGTTCCAAGGCGACGACTGTACAACGTACAAGTATATTTTTTTTAATAGTTTTACTTTTCTCGACGCGTTTTAGTTTGAACACTACAGTTTGCAAAGAAGGTTTTCCTAAAGATTTATTAGTTAAAGTACCAATACCAATAAAAGATGTCGGCAAAATAACTGTGAGTATGATATATATATATATGAGTTGGCGACTGAGGAAATCGTTGAAAACCCCCATCAAGATGGTCGACTATTGATGTAGAATGCCCACCGGATATACACGAGTGGGAGGTTTTTTCAGCAACCACTTCTTGTAAAATATTTGGCGGGGCCTAAGATCAAACTCATGATCTCATGATCAGCCAATTACGAATCTGGGGGTGTTCAAATACCGCCAATTAAGAATTTCCGTAAAGTTACGCAAGAAATTAACATGTAAATTCTATTCTTAAATCTTGCGTATATATAATAAAAAATAAATAAAAATAATTCATCATGAGCACAGCTAAAAACAAATAATATTTTTGTAGCCAAGTTACTGATGAATAACATCAGTACCTTCTTTTCATGTGATTGGTTGACTGTATATAGCAATATCAAGTGAAGAAAATTCATGTGACTTTTGATAGCAGTCGTGATCGAGTTCAAACTTCAATCGTGCGTTCTTGCAATTGGTAAATTCCCTAGAAAAATTACGTCTTCAATTCATCCTTTATAAGTTTAAACCTAATATTTTTACCTCTAAAACACATCTTATTTCCTCTTTGCTCAAAGTGAGGATGGAATGAAGACAACATTATTTCTTACATTTTATGCTCAAGAAGAAGAAAAAATACTTAATCTCGTCTTTTTCCCTCTTTTTTCCCCTAAAATGGTGCCAAACAGGAGGACAAAAGACACGAAAAGAGCTTAATGGACAATTAACATACATAAAAAAAATATTGCAGAAATGAATAGAGGGTATCAAATTATTCTACTCTGAATTTTTTCCGATTTTTTTTTTAGACCCAGAACTATTTTTAAATAATTTTTGAAAGTGCGGCTACGCCCCCTGGAGGCGTCAATAGCCGTCCAGGCACTATCCTTTTTAGTAAGGATTCAGGGGTGCCAACTGAAATTACAGAACTTTCAATAATTATATTAAAAATAGTTCCTGGTCTCAAAAAGATCTGAAAAAATCAAGAGTATCATAATTTGGTACCCTCCATTCATTTCTGAAATGATTTTTTTTCATGTATGTTGTCCATTAATAACGAAGAAAAGATTATTATAATTATTTTTCAACTCGGAAATGCTGACAATACTGGCTGCATCATCAGCTGCATGAGTTTTTCATTATTTCCCCTTTGTTACAAGTACAACTAAACACATGCTGGAGACGATTCCATGATTTTGTTAATTAACTAAATTTAAACCTCCTTTACTAAAATTAGCTAGGCCTCCATCTCAACACAATAATAAAAATTCTAAGATCGGAAGAATAAAATACTCGTCGACAGCCTTAGTTGATGCAAATCAAATTTATTGAAATTTGATGTTTGCAAATAAATATTAAATTGAACAATAAATTATAATAAAAAACTTCCTGTGATATTATTATTTTTTAACTTTATCAAAAACAAAATGTAATGAAATATTTTTAAGTCCAGTGATATTAATAATTTAATATGTGTTTGTTGCAATTTATTAATTTTCTTTCTATTTTCAGCTAAAAGATTTTATCTTTACCAATAGAAAACCAAGAGTTACCCAATTAGTATATTCTTTTCTATCTCTAGATATAGTTTACAATTTAAAATCAATTGTGGAGTATTTACAAGAAATAGAATTATTAGATATAAGAGATAATCAACTTGACGACGTTGCTCTTGATTCAATACTTAATATTCTGATGCCAAAATTAAAAAATTTAAATCTTGCAAACTGCCACTTGAACAATATTACGAAAGGTAACTTTAAGAGTTTGTTTGAGAAATTTTGATGCAAAAAAAGAGACAAAGCAAATATTATATTAAAAATACATAAATTGCATTAATCGGTAGATTACAAAAATGATCGACCTTCTTCTTTTCTTTTTTTTTTTTTTTAATAAAAGGACAAGTCGACTCTCCTACCAAATTTTTAATAAAAAGAGTTTTGAATATTTTTAAACTATTTTCTTTGATCTGCTGGAAATATCTGAATCTGAAAAAAACAAAGGTAATATTACTTTGGTTTATCCACTCCTGAACAAAATTGTGCATTTTACTTTAAAAAACTCATGATTTTTTCAACTTTGTAATGTTTTTAAGGTAGAGATAATACGGATCAGCTGGCCCAATGCTAAAAAAATCCCATTCATAAAAATTATTCTCCATGTTAAATTAGTCAACTTTAAAAATTAATAACTCGAAAACTAGCTCGTTTTTGTATACCTGATATTTTACCTACTGATAGGGGATGTAGAGGAGAACATTTTAAATTTTTTTCAGAATTTTTATGAATGGGATTTTTTTAGCATTGAGCCAGCTGATCCGTATTATCTCTACCTTAAGGAGGGATTATTTTTCACTAAAATTAAGAAATTGCTTGCTATAGTCATCAACTGTTTAAGGAGTAATAATTTTTACAAATTCCATTATGTTATTTTAGGTGTATTTTGCCCGCATTAAAAGATATGTCGGTCGTTTTGACCCTACCCTCCTTTCACTTACTATAATATAGTTAATATTATTAGTCTTTTATTAAACACAGAAAGTGTACATATTAACAGCACTAGAAACATACATTATAGAAAAACATTACAATAGAACACATAAAACATACATACAAAACATATATAATAGTTACAGAATAATAGAACAATAGAAAATGATAATAAAACAATATAAAATAAAATAACAGATGATACTAACAGCCTGTTACATCATAATAATAATATATCATATATATAATCACATATATATAAGACAAAATATGACATAGAAAATAGATAGAATAAAAAAAACTTATTGCTTCATTGCTATTCAAAATCTATAGACTATATGAAATCTCCCCTGGCATAATCGCTAATAGACTTAATTCTAGATTTACAGATATTTAAATGATATTGGCTACAATATTCATTACATAATTTACATACACAAGATTGTTCAGCTTTATGATAACCAGAAGATTTACAAATTAGATAGTGGAAGCCGTGAACAGCCTGGCGAGTTAAAACATTTCTAACATTGGATCTATCCAATTGGGGCAGACACCAATATTTACATGTCATAGCATCAGTGCTGTAAAACTCAGGATTAATATCCTGAGCTTTTTGATTCCTGACAGCTATAAAATTGGAATATTGATCTGTCGTTGGAAGTTTAAACATTTCTTTGATTTCTGTAATAAAATAATTGGAATCTATCAGTTTATAGGCCAGTCTAGTTTCGGTAAATTTTGACAGACACAGTAATCTTTTAACAAACATGGCTTTTACTGATTCTAATTTATCAAAATCGGATACAGATAAATGAGGCCATACAATTTCAATACCATAAGTAGCCACAGGGGCGACTTTTAAATTGAACAGTTTGAGCCCTGTTTTGACGGATAGACCAGACAGCCCTGAGATAGTGTACATAACAGTGATAGCGTTCTTACATCTTTCTGTTATATGTTTAGAAAAAGAAAGCCCTGTCATTTGAAGTATTATGCCAAGATATTTAAATGAATTTAGAAATTGGTTAATATTAATGGTATATAAGGGTTAATCGTCTATATATACTTTATGTTATCAATAATTTTTTAATCTTATCCTTGCAATATATATAAAAAAATCTACTTTATTTAACAAATATATACATAAAAATTGTCATACACAGTGATGCAACGCTTCGCGAAGCTTCGCGTGAAATTTCGTTCGCGAATATTCGCGAAGTTTCGCAAGCCAAGTTTCACGAAAGTTTCGCGCGAAACTTCGCGAAATTGATATATTTGAATTTCCCGCTCTACTTTTTCGAATCGTATTTAATGAATACGCCGTTTTCTTCCTAATTTTGCTTTAAGGGTAAGGTAACGCCACCAATGTTAAAAAAAATTTAAAATGTTCTCCTCTACACCCCCTATCAGTAGCTAAAATATCAGGTATACAAATTCGATCTAGTTTTTGAGTTATGAATTTTTAAAGTTGACTAATTTAACATGGGATTTCCATTTCTCCATGTTAAAGTAGTCAACTTTAAAAATTCATAACTCAAAAACTAGATCGAATTTGTATACCTGATATTTTAGCTACTGATAGGGGTGTAGAGGAGAACATTTTAAATTTTTTTCAGAATTTTTGTGAGGGATTTTTTTTTAACATTGGTGGCGTTAATGACAGGTTTTATGTCATACATATCCCTCATTGTTAGGGGCGGATCCAGCCCACGGCGTGGGGGGGGGGGCATTGCCATATCCCGCAATGTTAAAATTTGGGGTGGGATCGAGGGGGGCGACGGGTGGGGGTGGTAACACCTTCAATGTATTTTGGGGGGTGGGGGGCGATCGCGCCTACTCATTGTGTATTATATACAAAATCAGAACGTATATTTAATTAATATTAAATTTTAAAATATTTTCTAGGTTTTCTGTCACAAGTAACAAATGTTGAAAAACTTTATTTAACTCAAAATTCATTTACATCGATACCAGAAGGAATTGAACAACTGACAAACTTAAAAGAACTTCATTTTGATAATCAGTATTTTAAACACTTTTGGATGCATGAAATTGACCTTCGTCCGATGGAACTTAGCAAGTTACGATCACTACAAAAACTAATCAGCAGCACTGTGCAAATAATGATACTATCAGAGTAAGTCTAAATTTAATTTATATTATTGTAACATATGGGTGTGAGTATTTTTACTGCAAACCAACCACTCACTCTGCAAAGTTTTGAAACTGAATAGCAAACAAAATTGCTGTAATCCACACACACACACACTTTAGACTAATACATTATATAATATAATATAATATAATATAATATAATATAATATAATATAATATAATATAATATAATATAATATAATATAATATAATATAATATAATATAATATAATATAATATAATATAATATAATATAATATAATATAATATAATATAATATAATATAATATAATATAATATAATATAATATAATATAATATAATATAATATATTATAATATAATATAATATAATATAATATAATATAATATAATATAATATAATATAATATAATATAATATAATATAATATAATATAATATAATATAATATAATATAATATAATATAATATAATATAATATAATATAATATAATATAATATAATATAATATTATATAATATATATATATATCTACACACACATATTACATAGTGGGGGGCATTCACAAAGCACTTTAACCCTACTTTAGCACCAGGGATAAAAATTGAGGCTAAAGTGGGGGCTAAAGTGCTTTGTGAATGCCCCCCACTTATATGTTATATCTTGTTTTCCATGATTTCAGAGCGAAGTTACCATCATCAGAAAGTTTAGAACACCTTGATTTTTCCGTTGGCAATCTCAAATATATATTAAAAGATAGTTTTAAAAATTTGCCTTCACTAAAAGAAATATTACTTTATGATAATAACATAAAATACATTTCTCCTAATGCATTTAGCTGCTTAAAAGTATCATCTTTTATCAATTTAAGGAAAAACCATATAAGGAATCCATTAAACCTTAATTTGTCTAATGATTATCACTACGAAATAATCTTGTCTGATAACAACATCACTGATATTACATCAATAATTTTATCTGGAAATATAACACACTTGGATTTAAGTCAAAATAAAATACAAAATTGGACAAATAATTTTCCTTTCCTTACAGAAAATTATAAAATACATTCCGTTAATTTATCATTTAATAACATTTTATCAATTGATAATGAAATGGGTGAATCACTGAACGTATTTAAGTTTATAGACTTGGGTGGGAACCCATTTGATTGTTCTGCATGTTCGTTAAATGAATTTAAAAAGTGGATTCAAACAAATAAAACTGAAGTCCTAAATGTCGGAACAAATGATTCTCTGCGCTGTGACACCCCAACTAATCAAAAAGGACACACTATATTAGATGGTATTTTTATATCAGAATTTTGCAAATCAACCAATTTTTACTTAACCATTGCATTACCATTAGCTGGTGTAGTACTTCTTACCAGTATTATATTTTCTGTTTTTTATATTAATCGATTTGAGTTGATTCATATTCGTCATATGTGGAGCTTGAAGAAAAGAAGTGAGAAAATGTAAGTATTAAAAGATTCAATCCAGAGAGGTCCTTGTTCATAAAAATGCCTCTGAATTGTTATTTATGTACTCATGAAGGAAATATAATAAAATAAAAATAAAATAATAGTTTCAGAATGTTTTTTTTTTCGTATTGTAGCTTCAACATCTATAAACGCTTCGGTAGCTCAACTTTAGCGTATACGTCCCATGGTGAAAAGCATAGGTCCTGTATTAGTGACTGGAATGTATTGGTCAATTTATATACAGTATATTATTATATGAACCACACTATTGAACGCATGTGTGAAAGAAATGCTATTGGTGCTACCTTGTCGAACCATTATCTTAGCTTTTGCTAAACTATGTCTATTAGGTTAAAATATCTCTGTGTATATGGATTGAGAGCGGGGAAAGAAGGGGAGGATGAAAATATCTTAATTTTAATTTAAAACAAAGTGACCTCTAAAAAATTCCAGAACTCTTATATGTTTAAAATATTAAATATAACATAATTTCGTTTTAAATAATATGAAAAATGATCATTTTTGAGTAACTTTTAAATTTTTACCCCCTCAGTGATCGCACGGAGGACTGTAAATTCGACGTGTTTGTATCGTACAGCAATGAAGACAAGCCTTGGGTATTCGACAACCTTGTCCCCGCCCTTGAAGAACCCCTGGAGGACACTCACAAGTACCGTCTGTGTCTGCACGAGAGGGACTTCCCCGCCGGGTCATACATCGTGGAGAACATCGTCAGTTGTATCGAGAAGAGTCGTCGAGTGTTGCTGGTGTTGTCTCCAAACTTCGTCCGCAGTCAGGTAATTATGAACATGATGAATGTTTAGGGCACGAATATTGCGCATTTCATTTTATATATACTGTATATGGAGTCCTATATGATCTTCATTAATAAGGCAATATATAGTATCATAGTCTTTACTTTTCAAAGTGTCTTGAAAACCAGCACCTCAAAGCAATGCTGTCAAAAACGTATCGTTATTATTATATATGTTTTATAATTATACTATATTAGTTATTATATTTCGAACACTCTAACCCTAGCATTACCATGCAAATACGTTTTTTTTTTGTTTGTCCCACGCTATGTCAAAGTGGAAAAGAGTTCGTGCCACTTCGGCCCCCTGGTAATGCTAGAATGAATATCCTTGAGGAAGAAAAAAATCGATGGATAGAGAGAGGGAAAGAGAGAGATGGAGAAAGAGAAGAATATTATATTATTTACCGTAAAAAAATAGATTGTAAGACCTATTTTCTAGAAAAAAAATTTAGCGATATTTAGATTTATTTATAAAAGTTCCCGCAATTGCCATGCTCTCCACATTTACTCTCTAATCTCCTAATTAATATACATCCTGCATTCCAGTGGTGTCAGTGGGAGCTCCGTCTCGCCCAACAACGTATGTTTGACGGGACCGGCCGCGACTTCCTCATGTTGCTGGAGTTAGAACGTTTGTCTCGCGACACCCTGCCGGTAAATCTGCGCGTGCTGATGGTCTCCCGCACGTACCTCGAGTGGCCCGCACTGCCGGCAGACGAGCGTGCGATCGCCGGTTTCTGGGAGCGTCTGAAGAGCGCACTTGGAGCACCGCTGGAGCTGCCACCTGACGAGAATGAAGAGGAGTTTGAAGACGAAGAAGACCTAGAACTGCCATGGGTTTAATAAATTCAATTTTATAATATGTTTAGGAATGTATTCTTTTGTTACGTGGGTAGAAATATCACATTTTATATAAAATAGATTAATCACCATGGGGGACATTCACAAAGCACTTTAACCCCCACTTTATAGCCCCGATTTTTAACCCTGGTGCTAAACTATGAGCTTAACATGGTTAGCCCCTGGTTTAGTACCATGTTTAGCACCAGGGTTAAAAATCGGGGCTAAAGTGGGGGTTAAAGTGCTTTGTGAATGTCCCCCCATGTTTATAATTTTTTTATAAATGTTTTTAAAGGGGTACCAAAGTGAATACTTTTTTTACATGTTCGGGCAGCTACGAATTATTCTAACATCTCTGTGGCTCCATATTTACGTATGATGCCTGGTTATTTTACAATTAATTATTTAGTTTGAAAAGTGAGTTTGAAAACAGTTGGTTGATTCAAGCATGCCCGCGGCCGCAGCGGCCGATGATACGACCCGGATACGACAAGAAGGGGGCGGGAGGAGGCGGGGAGGAGGTTCCACCGATTCGCGGGAGATTCTCGTCGTATCAGCGTATCAGCGGCTGCTGCTGGAGCGCATCGGCTTGAATCAACCAACGGTTATCAAACTCACTTTTCAAACTAAATAATTAATTGTAAAATAACTAGGCATTGTACGAAAATATTGAGCCACAGGGATATCAGAATAATTTGTAGCTGCCCGAATATGTAAAAAAAGTATTCACTTTGGTACCCCTTTAATTGTAATAACCATTCAGTGTATGGTATTCTATACATTGTCAGTTTATGGAACGCGTTTATAAATCTCTCGTAGGCAAAAAGATTGAACTAGGAGCCCTTATTTCATCTACTGTAGCACGTTCATAAGAATGTATCCATTTCTTGCTTGAAGTGCAGAAAGTGAACATAAATGACAAGAATATTTCATTGACGCGCGAACAATGCATATATTATGAAATGTCGCATAATGTTTACGTGTACTCTGTATACATTTGTAAATAACATAATTACAACACAGAGCTTTGTATGAAAACTTCAAAGAAGTTATTTTATATCAAAATTGATTTTCCCCTCATATTTTGTACAATTAAGTTAATGAAATATAATATATTCCATTAACATAATTGTAATGCCACCTGACATTAGTCTGATGCTTCCTGATGCCGTATGAAGTCAGGCTCATACAATTCTGTCTCAGGCGGCATCAAGCCTGATGCTTTTTTATCGTAGGAGATAACAATGATTTATCACCCTATACTATAATTATATTATTTAATATGAAAGCTATAATATAGCTGCAGTTCATATATTTTTGAATATATATAATTTCTTCCTTTTCGTTAGTCTAATAATACGTAGAAATTATTACAAATAGTCAAAGTTATTGGGACATTACGCACTGCACCAATGTTGAATTCAGTCGTTTTGATTTTTTATTGCATTTATATATATATTATACATATATATATATATAATTTCAACGCTCTAACACCCTTAAAATCTAGCTGAAAAACGCTCTGATATCATAATATATACTGTATATAGAGCCATTTAAAAAAAGCGTATTTCCTTTTTATTTTGAAGGTGTTATAAAATTTTCCAAGATATCTGAATTTTTTTGACGGTACATATTATAAATCAAAATTCTTTATCTTAATATGGAATAAAAATCATGTAAATTGATCTATTGTATATATATTATATTTATTTTTCAATAAAATTATAAATAATATTATTATACAATTAATAAAATATTATGGTTTACGAATTTTGGAGCAATATATATAGTCATGGCATTCAAAATAATAATAATAATAATACGGGTCATGGGGGACGGGGGAGAGGGTGCAAAGCTCAGTCATGGCGGGGCTGATGGTCACTGCGGTGACACTTTCCATTTGTTTAAGCCCGGGGGTATTGGATCCGGGGTGAATAGATGTGATTCCGTGGAGGCTGCAGCATAGTTGAAAGTCTGGCACTCCAATTGGGGAGGGGAAAAAAAATTTTATTATATAAATTTAAATACTTAAATTGTAATTACACATTTATGTTTTAAATATTTAATGCATAATTATTAAATTAAAATTAATATATCTTTATTTAATGTTATAATTTTACTTATTTTTAAAAATATTATTGTATGGTATTGAGTGAAAAAAGTATGTAATGCATATGTATGTGAATTTAAAATAATAATTATTCATTCTGCTTGTTTTAATATTAAAATATTTTAGTATTAAGTATGTTTTTAATTTATTATCCTTGTTATATGCGTACATATACTGTATAAGGTATATTCGTAAGCCCTGTGAACAGAGGTCGATCATATTAGGCAGCAATTTTACAGTGCTGTACACCAGGCAGTCTTTACAAACATGCAGACCAAATTTTATATATTAATTAAAGTGAGATGATATTGTATCAGAAAATATTAATGTCTAATTTTTGGACAGCTTAAGTATTGAATATTAGTTTTTATTTTAGAGAGCACAATACTAATTTTTTAACGTTTATACTTTATTATATTCTTATCATTTACTTTTCGAGCTGGTTTTTAAAATCATACTTGATAATTTATTAAATAATAAACCGGTATATGAAATAAATATAAGCTATTTGATATCATAATCTTACTTAAAAAAATTGTTTAATTTCTTCTCTGGCAGTAATATCATTCATGGTGTTTTTCAGTTTTAATCAATGAACTACTATTGGAAATAGCAATACATTGAATGCTTTGTCTGCACTGCCCTTTAATTAATGGACAATTTGTATAATTTTTTTTTACTTAGCTCAATCGAAAGAGGAGGTCGAAAAATAAAACTGTGAATTTTATGAGAGTTTTATTTGTAATTCATCATGGCTAAAAGTGAGATGTAAAGAGGTCACGTGACCTGGAGGCGGCGCCCGTGACGCCTATGACGTCATTGAACTGTTTGGTCAAACAAACGATCGACTTTATAACACTTGTAAACAGCCACGTTGCTATGGAAACAAGCAACAATTAATTTGTTGTTTACAAGCGTTATATAGACGATCGTTTGCTTGACTATAGACAGTTCAATGATGTCATAGGCGTCACGGGCGCCGCCTCCAGATCACGTGACCTCTTTACATCTCTATTTTAGCCATGATGCAGTACGAATAAAACTCATAAAATTCATAAATGTATTTTTCGACCTCTTTCGATTGAGCTAGTAAAAAAAAAAAAAAAACAATTGATGCAAATAATTTTTCATTAAGGGCAGTGCAGACAAAGCATTCAATGTATTGCTATATCCAATAGTTTAAACTTATGATCATTGATTAAAACTTAAAACACCATGAATGATATTACTGCCAGTGAAGAAATTAAACAATTTTTTTAAGGATGAATCTCAGTATATAGGTTGATATCTCGCAATCGTACCGCCTGAATGCAACAAGACTTGCAGGGGACTTTAAAACTTACCATCAATTGGTGGCATACAAATTTTGAAGCGAATCTGTCTTATCAGTTTTGTGAAAACTGAGATAGAAGTTTAACATTGGCCTTATGGACGGAAACCGGAAATGGAGCTGTTGTAAGAAAACTGCAAGACTGAATTTGCTCAAACCATAAGTTTTTAAGTTTTAGAAAATTATCGATTTTTTAAAATTTATTTCATTCGATTCGTTTTCAGGAAAATATTTTTTGATTCCGAAGTAACTGAGATTAATCGTTAAATAAAAGTAAACTTTTTTTTTGTCAGCTGTCCCGAGGTACACGAATTGGCATTTCAAATGGAGTATCCACCTCAATTTTTTTTTATTGCAGAAATGGATAGAGCGTGCAAAGTTATGACACCCTGATTTTTTTCCACATTTTTTAGAGCCCGGGAACTATTTTTAAAAAAAATTACTGAAAGTCCTTTTTGTGACGTCACCAGGCGCGCGGCAAGTCCTATCTTTTTCTTAAGAAGCGGCGTCTCGTGACGTCACAAAAAGAACTTTCAATAATTTTTTAAAAATAGTTTCCGGACTGTACCAAATCAGAAAAAAATCAGCCCCCTCTATCCACATCTGCAATAATAAAAAATGAGATTGATACTCCATTGTGAGTTTAGAGCCGGATGTAACGCCGTTACAGGAAGAATGGTTATCTAAAAACCACTTATCCTTTGTTTGTGGTAATGACCTTATTAAATTTTTGTTGCTCGTAGTAAGATGTTGTATATTTCTAAACTTCTAAATGCTAATTCTGTGTACAAATATAAGATATTGTTTTTGCATCATAAGTTTTGAATTACTATTCGTTTTTTAAGGTAACTATGAAAGATATTTAATATTATATTAATATTATATCGATATAATTGAATATTAATCCATTTATTAAGATAGTTTTATTTTGTGTTAATTATAATTTATTTTAGCATGTGGTTCCATTTTTTCATTTAGAGTTAAATTTTACTAAAATCTGACCATCCATTTATATTATATAATTTATTAACATATTTAATTTCATTCACTAAAAATATAACATTAATTTTAGTTCATTATATTTACTATTATGGCAAAAACATTTCATGTAGTAATTAGTTTTAATAAAAATTAGAGCATGATGATATGATAAACAATCATTCAAATTAGTGGTAAATAATTAAAACTCCTTATCTGCACTTTTATATTAAACGAAACGAAATTTTAATTTTATTTACTTTTTAAATTCGTTGAAAATTTTTCTTGTTGGTTTGCGTGTCGTCATGCTAGCAGACAATCTTCGATGTAAAATATTCATCGGATCATCTAGGGATTGTAGTATCTGCCTGCGTGCCAAAATTAAAGGGTTGATTAAATAATTATGTAGAATATCATAAGATTCATAAGTGAAGGTTACAACAAAATAACATTGCAGATTTAAAGCTAAAATGTTTTATTTAAAAAAAATATATTTATGTAACCTTTTTTTTTTTTTGTAATTTATTGTTGACAGCATATGAAGATGACATTATTTTCAATGATAAGATTTGAAAGATTGAATGCAATGCATATTTTAGTTTGCTTTACATACTTTTATGTATCGCAAACAGTATTGGCAAATAATATTAAACATTTTGAACTAAATAAATTTACAGACATTAATATTACAGACAGTAAAATCTTATCAAACACAACCATCGAGTGTTTTTTCGAAGCCTTATCACCTCACATTATTGATATTCGCATTCCAGGACAGGTAAGTATAATTCCATGCCTTAATTGTTTGTAAAAAAATGTAACCCTTTATAGAATTTTTAAATTAAATAATAATTTACTAAAAAAAAAAAGAGAAGAACACTTAATAAATAATTTCGTTGAGGTTTTTTAAATTGTTAATAGCTGATAAAATAAATTGAAAACAAAAATGAGACTCAATACAATAAAATCTAAACGGTTGATTTAAGATTAATCATACATGATTGTGTTAATATCCTATTATGCGTTTTTGTAAAACGATATATAGTTAACTTTACATTTTTGAGGGGTAATGTCATTGTTCTTACATTAGCTTAACGAAAATCACCTTGAAAATTAGAAATTTATCCTCTTCTCATTTCTATAGTTATATAAGGATAAGGATATTGTGTTATATTATAGTTCAGTGGGATATTGCCACTAAAATTGCATATTTAGGCGAGGTTTTTAACTGTAGGATCTGCTTTATATATTATTATAATCTTGTTGAAAGTTTTATGCTTCTTTAAAAAAGTAACAATAATTTCCAGACTGTTCTTTTCGCCTTGCAAATGAGTATTTATAAGTCAACGGTCACTGATAACGACTCATTAAATATACCTTCAACAGAGAAGAAATGGAACTTGACACTTAATTCTTTAAGAATTGAAGTTAGACTTGGACTAATCCTTAATAGAGTACAAGATCCATTGGATACAGTGGTATGTTTTAATGTTTTTATTTCTTCATGCAAGAAAAACGTTGGCTTTTTAAACTATTGTTGGTATAATAATAGAATCCATTTACACAGGAAATTACAAATTTCATGCACGATCAATAAAAATAATATTCTAATCTCTTTCACGTCTAATTTTGTTTCTTGTTACTTTTAATCCTTATCACTTATCAATATACTGTCGTCACATTCGAAAATTTTCTTCTTGCAACCTTGTTCATCACCATGTCACCATGCCCTGTGTTATTCTTACGAGGCATGGTGAACACAAAGCTGTAAATTTGTTGCGAAAGTTGCAGAGAGAAATTTTCCGAGGCGACAAGTGTATACATTGATTTATCTTCCCTAAAACAAAACATCAACAATAGATTAATATCATGCTTGTTTTTACCCTTTTTATCAGTTTCAGTTTTCAGATATTTACACTTATTATTTAATTACATTAAGGATGTTTTTGATGGAATTAAAATATAAAGTCAAAGCAATTGATGGATATGTTACCTTGCCTGCAAATTGTAATCCAGAAAGGTAAGCGTTCAATTTTATTATTATAATATTTGTAATTTAAAAATTGTGTGTTATGAAATTTCATTCACATTTTGTTTTGTGTACTCTGCATTATAATAGAAAGCATATTCAAATTCAAAATTCAAATTAAAAATTTTATTCATCTTCAATATTCTTGTTCTACATAATTCTACAATAAGTTGCATGGGTACATATACTTAAAATATTGATTTTAATTAATTTTGATTACATATAATATACAACATGAGACCTTTTTTTCTATTTTTTTTTTCCTCAACGTGTTTTAGTTTGAACACTACAGTTTGCAAAGAAGGCTTTCCTAGAAATTTATCAATTAAAGTACCAATACCAATAAAAGACAATAAATTTGTCGGCAAAATAACTGTGAGTATATTTAATATTACTATTTTAAAAGAGGGGTGTTTCAAATACCTAAAATAGTAGAAAATAAAATACATGCAAAATTCGTTACCAAAATAAAACAATTTAAATTTTTTTATCACATTATTTTATCAACATAATAATAATAAAAAAAATCGCATGAATATAAAATTTTATCACACAAAATAAAAGAATAAATAAATGAATAAGTGAATTATGTCTCTTTCACGACTATGCACATGGATATTTTATCTCCATTTAATTCCCCAAAACTTGAATTCTGGAATCTCACAAAATTCAAGTACATTCACATTAAATTTTTAGATACTGAATTGGTTTCAGTACTTTATTTCAGTACAAAATTGCTCAAATTTCTTCTTATATCCAGCACTTGTGACCTATAAAACACTTAATCCAAGTACAAATTTGGTACTGAAAAAAGAGAATCAATTTTTGGTACTTTTTTGACTCTCTTTTTTCAGTACCGAATTTGTAATTGGTGTTTTATAGGTCAAAAGTGCTGGATGTAAGACGAAATTAGAGCAATTTTGTACTGGCATAAAGTACTGGAACCAATTCAGCATCTAAAAATTTAGTGTGTTGTATTAATGGTAGCGTAAAGTGCCGCAAAGTTAATTAAATTTTATGTTTCTGATTGACAGTAAATTACAACACAAATGTGATTATTTAAAGGAAAAAAATATATACTTAATGCAATATTATTTTCTAAATGCCAGTCACTATTGGCCATTAAAATGTAACATTCGTAATACATTAATTAATATTTTATTTATTAATAAAATATTAATTTTCTTTTCGCAGCTAAAAGATTTTATCTTTACTGACAGAAAACCAAGTATCACCCGACTAGATTATTCTTCTTCAGATATGGTTTACAGTTTAAAATCAATTTTGGAATATATACAAGAAATAGAAATGCTAAATTTTAGATCAAATAATTTTGAACGTGTTACACTTGATTCAGTAATTGACATCCCACTACCAAAATTAAAATTTTTAAGTCTTGAAAACTGCAAGTTGGATAATGTTACGAAAGGTAATTATTTATATAAATTTAAAATTAATTTAACAAAATTTCTAGCAGCTGTAGTTAAAAAATTTGAATAGGCGCATGAAGTAGAAATCTGAATCTTTAACTATTTTAATTAAAAAATTGTATTATAACTCTGGTAAAAATAATAATTTAAATTGTTTTCATTTTTGGATATTTTACGTATTTTATTATCATATTTTATTTGTACATAAGAATTAGTGGTCCTCGGTTAGAATAGATAGACTCATTTTCGGTAGATAAAAAAAAATATAATATTTGAAAAGTTTCAGTTTAGCAATTAAATACAAGAAAATTTAATTAGTCATGCTTTAATAATAATTTGTTATTAATTTGTGTTTACTTTAATTGCAATCAGTTTCGATTCAACCTAATATTCCTAATAATATATTTTTGTATCTATCATGTTCTTTTTATTAAATAAATTTATTTACAAAGAGTAAATAAAATAAACATTTTCTTACACATTAAACCCTTGTATTACACACAAATGTATTTATTTTAAAGTAATTTTTAGGTTTTCTCGCAAATAAAACCAATGTTGAAGAATTGAATTTGACTGGAAACTTATTAAAATTGATACCAGAAGGAATTGAACAACTGAAAAACTTAAAAAAACTTAATTTTGGTAACCAGAAATTAGTCAATTGTAGTACTTTTGAGGTTAACCTTCGACCCTTGGAACTAAGCAAATTAAAATCGCTTCAAATACTAGTCGTCACAAATTCGTCATTACAAAATCTATCACGGTAAGTCTAAATGTCATTGTTGCATCTACTAGCAGTTTTATTTACCATTAGAATTCGCTTAAGGGCATTGAGTGTAGCACCGATAGTTGGCAACACTGATGTATCTTCACCATGTTAATTTTTTATCCTTGCTCCTCAGAGTAATTTTTATGCTAGAGCAAGCTGATTGCTGTAGTATCAAGATAATTAGTAGCCCAAGTGCACAATTTGGCTAAATAAAGCCTGATTTAAAGAAAAGTATTTTTTAGTAATTTTAGAAAAATGCATGTAGATTTAAAAAATTACTAAAAAATACTTTTCTTTAAATCAGGCTTTATTTAGCCAAATTGTGCACTTGGGCTACTAATTATCTTGATACTACAGCAATCAGCTTAGCTCTACATTAAAAATTACTCCGAGGAGCAAGGATAAAAAATTAAATTAACATGGTGAAGATACGCCAGTGTTGCCAACTACCGGTGCTACACCCAATGCCCTTAATTTATAAACCTATGCAAAATATGAACTCTTAATCTTCAACATTAAGATAATGGACAATTGGACAGATTGGACTTGAATATTTTTTATTGCAGAGATGGTGTAAAATAATATTTTTTAAAAGTTTTTTAAATATAATTTAGAACTTTGTTTTTAAATAGTATTGATAATACAGAGAGAAGCGTCAATGGACAACATACATGAAAAAAATTATTGCAGAAATGAATAGAGCCAAATAATGCTACTCTGAATTTTTTCATATATTTTTGAGACCCGGAACTATTTTTATATAATTATTGAAAGTACTGTGATTTCAGTTGGCACCCCTGAATCCTTAATAAAAAGGATAGTGACTGCATGGACGCCTATTGACGCCTCAAGGGGGCGTGGCCGCACTTTAAATAATTATTTAAAAATAGTTCTGGGTTTCAAAAAAATCTGAAAAAATTCAGAGTAGCATTTATAATTTGGTACCCTCTCTCTATTCATTTCTGCATTAATTTTTTTTCATACATGTATGTTGTCCATAGGCGTTAATTTTTATAAAAAAAAATATAGAGTAAAAAGGGCGTGGGATTCAAACATGAACTTTGCCCAACTGAGAATCAGAAAAAATTGAAAAAGGACACATCAGCACAATTTATTCACTCAGAAATACAAATATTATTTTCATTTAGGTTGTCCATATTTATTTACGTATGGGTCTGAAATGATATAAATATTATGTTAGGTAGTGTCTTTACGTAAATTTCCACATTTTGGGAAGCAAATTAAAGCATGATGTGTGATGGGTACATGATTATATACGTAATTAACGTAATACATCAAATTAATGCTTAACTTTGTATACATTTTTAAAAATTGAAACTAAAAAGCATTGCGTGGACTTGTCTTTCATTATTAAAAAATAAAATTTGTATGTTGCTCTCTGGATCTCACATGAAACAATTTACATATACATGAATATACATTTACATGAGCCTGTCACTCGGCGAAGGATGCAAAAAAATATATATAATATTAAACATGTATTGTATATTTTGGGTCGTAATATTATGATCTTTTTTTTTTTATGATTTCAGAGACACCTTACCATCATCACAAAGTTTAGAACACCTTGATTTTTCCGGTGGAAATCTGCAATATATATCAGAAAACAGTTTTGAAAATTTGCCTTCACTAAAAGAAATATTACTTAATAATAATTATATAAAACGCATTTTTCCAAATACGTTTAGCTACTTAAAAACAACAGCAGTTATTAATTTAAGTCAGAACCAGATACAAAATCCTTTAAGCCTTAACTTTTCCAATGATTATGAATACGAAATCAACTTTTCTGGCAACAACATCACTGATATTACAACAATAATTTCCTCTGGAAATATAACACAATTGGATTTAAGTCACAATAAAATACAAAATTGGACAAATAATTTTGTTTTCCTTAAAGAAAATTATAAAACATATTCTGTAAATTTATCATTTAATAACATTTTATCAATTGATAATGAAATGGGTGAATCACTGAACGTATTTAAGTTTATAGACTTGGGTGGGAACCCATTTGATTGTTTTGATTGTTCATTAAATGAATTTAAAAATTGACTAAGAATAAATAAAACTGAAGTCCTAAATGTCGGAACAAATAATCCGCTGCTTTGTGACACCCCAACTAATCAAAACGGACACACTATATTAGATGGTATTTTTAATTCAGAATTTTGCAAGTCACCAAATTATTTACTGACCATTGCATTGCCAGTGATCTGTGTAAGTGTTGTTATTCTTATAATAATAACTGTTGTGTATATTAATCGATTTGAGCTTATTCATATTCGTCATATGTGGAGTTTGAAAACAACAAGTGAAAGAATGTAAGTATTGCACATCAAACAGTAAAAAAAAAAAAAAAAAAACATATCGTATATAAGCATTTAACACAAAATCAATACTATAAAAGAAGAAAATAACAACGACAACAATGGAGTACTGACCTCAAACTTTTTTTTTGCAGAAATGGATAGAGGGTGCAAAGTTATGCTACTCTGATTTTTTTCAGATTTTTTAGAGCCCGGCAAATATTTTTTTAAAATTATTGAATGTACAGAAAAAGTGCCGCCTCTTGCCGCCTCTCTTA
The DNA here is from genome assembly GCA_949825025.1 of Siphlonurus alternatus. NCBI lineage: Eukaryota > Metazoa > Arthropoda > Insecta > Ephemeroptera > Siphlonuridae > Siphlonurus > Siphlonurus alternatus. The sequence goes on along the minus strand of OX463783.1, from coordinate 10,575,978 downwards.
ATAAAAGATAGGACCCAAAAAGGACGTGGATTCAAACCCGACCTCGCCAAAACTTTTTAGCAATACTTCCCGGCCCCTAAAAAATCTGAAAAAAATCAGAGTAGCATAACTTTGCATCCTCTATCCATTTCTGCAATAAAAAAATTTGAGGTCAGTACTCCATTATATTTACAAAATTTAAAAATAAAGTTTGATAAGTATATACGCTGTTTAAGTTAAACAAGTAATTAATAAAAAATTTCTCTCGTAGAGATCGCACGGAGGGATGTGAATTCGACGTGTTCGTATCGTACAGCAGTGAAGATCGCTCTTGGGTATTTGACAATCTTGTCCCCACCCTTGAAGAACCCCTGGAGGTCACTCAAAAGTATCGTCTGTGTCTGCACGAGAGGGACTTCCCCGCCGGGTCATACATCGTGGAGAACATCGTCAGTTGTATCGAGAAGAGTCGTCGAGTGTTGCTGGTGTTGTCTCCAAACTTCGTCCGCAGTCAGGTAATTAAATGATCGATAGAAACTAAGAACAGGCAGTCAAGCTTGGTAAAAAGTATCCACCTACTCGAAATTTGTTAAGAAAGAATATGATGGCTGAGGTTTTAGACATTTACCAATAGTGTGAAATTTTTTGTCATAAATCAAATTAATGAAATTTATGCATTTCTTTTATTCATATCCATAAGTACATATTATAATATATATACATATACATTTATTAATTATAATTTATACATCTGTTTTGCTTTACATCTATGTATTGTAAATAAAGTATTAAGAAAAGTATAATAAATAACAAAGTATTACATGGATATTAAAACACATCCAGGAAGCAAAATACACAACGCAATTAATTTACTAATTTCACTGCACTCAGGTTTTAACATAATATTAATAATTAATATATAAAAGAGATACATTTTTAACTACTAGTATAAAATCTTCATATTTTTGTAGAATTTGTAATGATATTGTTCTCGAGAAAATTACGTACTTCTCTACAGCTCTGTAAGATTCTGGAGGTATTTATTTAATATTAATTTTTAAACTAAAGAGAAGAATGATTTCGGAATCTAAACCATACATAAATTATGTACTTGCATCACAATGGAGTATCGACCTCAATTTTTTTATTGCAGAAATGGATAGAGAGTGCAAAGTTATGCTACCCTGATTTTTTTCAGATTTTTTTGAGCCCGGGAACTATTTTTAAAAAATTATTGAAAGTTCTTTTTGTGACGTCACGAGACGCCACTCCTTAAGAAAAAGATAGGACTTGCTGCCACGTGACGTCACAAAAAGGACTTTCAATAATTTTTTAAAATACTTCCCGGGCTGTAAAAAATCTGAAAAAATCAGGGGTAGCATAACTTTTCACCCTCTATTTATTTCTGCAATTAAAAAAATTGAGGTCGATACTCCATTGAATGTAATTTATTGAACGAATCTAGGATATATTATATATACTTATTAAGACAATTATTACTTATGTACTGTACAGAGTATGTTTCCAATTTATATACGACTGGAGTTGGTTAGTTGCCGTGGCCATCTCAATAGCTTTATAAAAATATATAAAAAAATAAAAAAGTACGCCGGCAAATCGTAATTATATTAAATAATTCACCAGCGGAAGTTACCCAAAATTCATATATTATAATTACAGTCTAACAGATCTTAGAATGCCTGTAGACTCTATGGCGTCTAGCTTTCCAGACTGTTGCTATCCTATTCTGGCTGAGATAGAAAGCAAAAGACGATCGCCACGAGTCGAATCTACACGTAAACTATAAGATCTGTAATACTGTATACATTATTTTAATATTCAATATATACTAATTTATCATTCTCTATATTCCAGTGGTGTCAGTGGGAGCTCCGTCTCGCCCAACAACGTATGTTTGACGGGACCGGCCGCGACTTCCTCATGTTGCTGGAGTTAGAACGTTTGTCCCGCGACACCCTGCCGGTAAATCTGCGAGTGCTGATGGTCTCCCGCACGTACCTCGAGTGGCCCGCACTGCCGGCAGACGAGCGTGCGATCGCCGGCTTCTGGGAGCGTTTGAGGAGCGCACTTGGAGCACCGCTGGAGCTGCCACCTGACGAGAATGAAGAGGAATTTCAAGATGAAGATGACCTAGATCTTACGTTTTTGATATAATTTATTTAAAATCATGAATTAACTTCATGGAAAATTGAAGTATATAATGTTGGTCGTTAAATTCAAATTGTAAATAAAGACATTATTCGAATTAAGTAAAATTTTATACTTTATAAGCAAAGATTAGTTAACTTTCATCGAATTTGATATTTTATAATATACAACATTTTTGTTTCAAATTCTCATTTAATTTGTGTAGTTGACAAATTTTATAACTTCAACTTACAATCATTTTTCGATAACACTAACGATATAATATAATTCCCATGAGAATCAAACTAGTTTATTTCCAAGCAAAACTTTTGGATTGAACTTATGATCCCCCAACTACATCAACAATAATTTTTTCACAGCACTTTCAAACTTGGATTCAGAAAGGCAAGTATATTTTTAACTTTCCAAATCCAGGTTCAAAAGTGATGACAAAAAATTATTGTTGATATAGCTGAAATTTGTAATGAGTAATTATTAATAATAAAGAAGTGATGGAACGGCTTCAAAAATTGAAATTCAAAATTCTTTGTTCAATCCATTTCTCCTGCAATACAATCAATATATCAAACAAAATAGACTATATTTGTTGAAGTTAATAAGACAGCTGGTCATGTACGCAAGTAAGCCAGAGGAGTATTTTTTTTTTTTAACTTTTAATGTTATATAAATATTTTAAATTTAAACTTGCACCAAAATGAATGTCACCACCCTCCCTCCATCTTGTAGAAGATTCAGCAAGTCATGAAGGTTGACGTTCAAGAAAGATGCCGAGGAAAGTGGGCTTTCTGTCATCGTGATTAATTATGTCAAAATAAAATTAGTATACTGTTGCCTGCAGTACCAGCTAGATTCTTGTAAAGTGTAAATAGTTAGTTCTGTCGCTGTTGTCTGTACTGCATGTTATTGAAATGGGAATTTTTTTTTCGTTGACCAATAATTTTTTTTTTTAATTGTAAATTTGTGCCTAACATATATAATAACTATTTCTTTTACTAGTTCTAAAATACATTCTACATAGCTATTGAATATTATGTAATAAATAAATTTCCTTTCCATATTATTTACAATAATTTGTAAGTTGTATTAAAGAAAGATCGTTGCTGTAACTATGGGCGCGATTCACGAAGAAGTTTAGTTAGCTAGATTTCTAACCACGTTTAACTAGGTGGTTTAACACGTATAACAGGTATAGTTAAACGTGGTTAAGCTAAACGTGGTTAGAAACGGCTAACTGTTTCGTGAATTGCATCCTATTGTATAGCCAAGATTCATACTACTGTAGAGGAATCTTATTTATCATTATTTTTTACCGTGTCTTTAGGTTTTTAGTAGTTTTTAATATAATCGTTATAACATAACATTATATAAATACTTATAAGTTAGTTTTGTTAAAATATTGTGTTGTCATAATTTAAGTTCTATAATTTATCTTGTTCATTTTTCATTTTTCAATTATATTTCATTTATAATTTTATTTAATTAAAATGTAAATTTAATTATAATAATAAAATAATTATATTAATTTAAAAAATGCTTTACCATGATGATTCGTTAATAAAAATAAAGTGCAATGGAAATATAATGGGTCTCATTTTTGTTTGTTTACTTTTTTTTTTTTTTTTTTTTTTTTTTTTTGCCGGAGATGATGACGTTAGAAAATTGACCTTTCTCTTATTAGAAGAATAAATTAAGAACTGGAATTTGGCATGTCTTTTTTATATATATGATTATGACTTATCAATGGAGGCTCTTAAAGTAGAACCAATTACATGTCTGATTCCCCAAATTTTGTTAGTTAGCATTTTCTAAAAATATTTCTAGTGCTCCACTTTTAATCAATAGATTAACATTTGTGGAAAACAGTAAATTGAATCGGTTTACCAAACGGAGTAGTACAGGAATTAATATTTACTTGAAGCGGCCAAAACCATTCTACACTGAAGTACGATCAAAGATATGCTTGACTTTGGTGATATAACGAGAACCTCCCAGCATACTTCACTGCAGCTCAAGTGCGGATCCAGGGGGGCTGCATCCGCCCCGAAATTTTGGATTTAACATGGGCAATATAGGCATTTCCACCACTTCCAATATTTTTTAACATTGGCCTTATGGAGGAAGCCCCCCCTCCCCCCGTCGATTATTTTTTCTTTTTTTTTTTTTCTGGATTACAGCCTGCTGCAGCTATTATCTTTCGTTATATATTGTTAAATTGATATCTGTAGAGGAGGAAGCCGGAAGGAGAAATGATTTTACATCCTTGTTTATGTAGGAGCGTTTCGAAGCGCTATTATAGTATTTTATATTGTATATATAATATTGTAACACTGTGGACTTACATTGTAGATTTAATACATAGTAGCAAGAAGCTGCGTGGTTTCACACGGGATTTTATAACTTAGGGTTATCTTTGAAAATGGTAAGCAATATATGGCAGCCAATAATGAATAATGTCATTGAAAGCAGGCAAACAGGGCAGAAGTACCGTAAATTTAATTTAAACTGATTTTGAATTAAAAGCTTCAATAGACAATGAAAATAATTCTAACATGGTGACTTTTATGGAGAAAATTGAAGAATTTCATCACAAATATTAATTATAAATAAAATTATATACTATTTTCATTGTGTGTCTAGAAAAAAATACGTATAGTATAAATTAATATTTTTTTTTTTCTTTTTTATAGTTGTAGCCTGAGCCTGTACAGTAATATTATAATTTATATATTTCTGAGCTGCGGCAAAATCGCAATGATTATTTTATGTTTCTAAAATGCTATGTGTAAAAAATTTATTCGTCTCCTTGCCAATTTATCAGTGTGGAAATGCATGGCTAGTGCAATCAAAAGTTAAATAGAAATTTCCTGAATTCTTTCTTAAAAAATTAACAGTTTATATTGTTTATAACTTTAAGGACGTTAATTTTCATGTTTTTAATTTTTAGTATTTCAAAATCAATATAACTTTTTTAAACTAACATTTTATAATAAATTTAAAAAAAAATACATATATGATTTTGCTTAAATAATTATTATTATCACATAAAGAGGAAGGAAGTAATATAAAATATTATAATTGCCAGTGAATTTAAAAGGGTAGAAATTGAAATGATGAAAATATAGAATAATATTCTATTTTCGTGATATTATTCATCTTAATATTATACAGGAATAATTTTTTAGTGAGCTTTGTGGAAGTTTATATTTTTAATTTATAAATATTTGAAATATTTCCTTACTTATGCAATCAATTTGGAAATTTTTTATAGTAAACTATTTAAAAAATGGAACAAAAAGTTATTGTTACAATGATTTTTTTTTTTTTTTTTTTTTTTTTACCAAGTTCATAAAATATATACCATATTTCCAACTGTGGTTCAAGTTGATATTTTTGCATTTCCGCGTTTTGTTTATTGATAAAAAAATTCAGTAACAAAACGTAGTGAAAAATATTAAAATTTATGTTTCATATTAATATGGAGTCAATTTATTATATATTTCAATTGGAAGTACCTGGTTATGTACATATATATATATACGCGTATAAATAATATATAGTCATATCTGTATCTATATATAATATTATAATAGGAGTTTTTTTTAATAATTCTTAAGATGTCAGTAAGTTTCCCACTTACAGCTACTTCTGACAGGATTATAAAATAAATTTGACTGTAGAACTCTTATTTGTCAAATTTCTAGCCATGGCATAAGACACGGAAATCTCTGATGGTAGTATAATATGTTAGGCAAAATATCGACAGTAAAAACAAATTAACTTCAACATTTTTTTATTTCACTGTACAACATAATTTCAACAAGGTAAATCAGGTCCGGTTTTCAAGGTCGCCTGTTCTTGCTGCTGAAGTACTGCAGCACCTCGTCCCCGTGCGCCTCGTGCCACGTCAGAATCTCGTCCAGGGTGACGAGGGCGGACTGCACGTCAGCAGCCGCCTCGCCGAGATCCGCCGAGTTGGCGTCCAGAAACGTCTGAATCTGTAACACAAAACGAGGGGGTACTCTTTGGTTCATGGTGGCTCTATTTACCATGGTGCAGTCACGATCGCCTATTTTCAAATTTCGCGTGTTTACTGTTCCACTTTTTATCCAATCACCGGGCGTAATTGCTGTCACGTGACAAAAATTACGCACTCTGATTGGCCGAGCCTTATACATGGGTCTTATCCGTGTCACTTCCCCTCCTAGGTCTCTAGCTTCCCTGCTTTGGTTTAGAGAAGGGGGGGGGGAGGGGGTTGGAATGGTCTTCACAGCATATAAGGTTATAACCGAAAACCATCAGAGATGACGTATCTTATGAGTCAGTTATGACCAGAACATTAGCATAATTTCTATCTTGGCTATTAACTCCAGTACACTATAGTATATAGAGATCATGATTATTATATTGGTCACAAATTGTTAACATTCTAAAAATAATAAATTTTAGATACATATATTTTTTTTCCATCTTGTCAAAAATTGATCTATGTTTATTTTTTTGAGGTGTATTGTAAAATTCTTTTTAAAATGGCATATATATATATATATATATATATATATATATATATATATATATATATATATATATATATATATATATATATATATATATATATATATATATATATATATAATGTTTTTTGTTGTTGAATAAAAAAATAAAAAAGACTCTCAAAACTCTCAAAATAATATAATTCATCACTTTCATCAGTTATTATAATATAATAATTATACCAAATTTGTATTTTAAAACAGAAAAACAGAAATAAAACATTATAAATAAATAAAATTATATATTTGATGTCCCCCCCCCTCCCCCCTAAGTTAATACGGAAAGAATAAAGTAATAAACTCTTCGTATTTCACGTGACATTTTTTTTTACAACTGTACTTATAAAATTATCGTAAATTTCTTCAGTAATTTTGCGATAATTTTATAATTGAATGTAAAATAATGTATTTTTTGTGTTAGAATTTTAATAAGATTGCCTACCTTGTCTCGCTGTTCAACGGTGTTCAGCTTAGGGGCGAGGTTGATAAATGTTCGGCCAATACCAACCAGTCCCCCGTACCTGCATGAACATCAGAAACGTATAATTTTATTAATAGATGAACAAACGCCGAGTAGCTCAATTTTCATTAGTAACTTTTGATTCGTTTGTAGTAAAATAACAAAAAATATAATAATATAGATCTCGATTAAAAGACAAAGCTTAAAAAATATAAAAAAACATTCCAACAAGAAATTTATTTATTAAAAAAGCTATTTATACTTTTTGTATTTATTTTAATTAAATTATATATATATATATATATATATATATATAATTAATAAATCAATAGCTTATGGAAAAACAAACATGTATTTTAATCATTGTGAGAATAAAGGGTTTATTAAAACAACAACAAAGACATCTTTGAAGCTAGTTATTGGAACATTAAAAGTATAAGATATATATTTGTTTATTAGTTCATTTTAATGTTATTTTAAGTCGAATCATTCCACCTTAAAGTTTGACAATATTTTAGCAATAATATTACATGATGGCATTTTCAAGTCTTATATATAATCTTAAAGGCCTTATTTTGATAAGAAATTAACCTGCTTTTATTTAAAAACAAGAAATTTTCCATTTATTAAAGGTGATAGTTTCTTTGTCTCGTTCATAAACCACTTTACATCGTTCATAATAACGAAAGTTTTGTCTCGAGATTTATGACTCACGTGAGCCTGGCTGCGTTCCAGTTCTGAATAAGGAAGTCGAGGGCCAGGTCGGTGCCCAGAGGGTTGTCGCTCACTGCGTAGTGGCAGAAGCGGCCGTTCAAGGGCGATTGGCGGTCAATGCTGGCCTCTAGGTACCTGGGACACAGGGGCAGATAGGTCACCTGACTTTGTCTACTGTGAAATGTAATTAATGTATTCCGGTAGCTTCATAATTAGTTGTGATGTAAATAGAGAAGCCCATAGCAAAACATAATAACTACTATAACTTATAATTAACCAGTTTTTGAAATCACATAGTTAAGTTTTATTGTCTAATATATTGCCCGAAGTTATAATAAAATTAAGTAGGCAACGTTAATTAGTGAATATCCTGTTAATTAAGTTATTTGTTACGAAGATAAAAGATGAATTTTACTTAATTAATTATTATATATTTTTTTAAGAATGTGCATTATTTATTCGCTACAGTATTTATAGAATTCTTATTGTTAACAGAGACAAAAATGCAATAGTAATTTAACTATAAATAACAAATAATTTCATGCCTTACGTATGTTTTGTTTTGTTTTCTTATTTACAAATTTAATTAGCTCATTATATTACTTAATGACATTGACAATCAAGCAGTATTATGAATCTTAATAAAAGTTATTGAAAGAAGCTTGTGGAAAAAATAGAAACTTGTGACAAGAGCATCATGCATGCACAGAATGCAAAGCACTTGTCCAAATCCTGAGATATTTAAAAAAAAAAAAAAAAAGGAACCTAGACTGGATTCAAACCCATGACCTTTCTCATGCGAAGTTTGTACGTAGCACCCTTACTGTGTCAGTAGGGCGACGTTGGAGGAGCAGCCAAGGGCCGTCTCGATCCTCTCCTGTTCCACGAAGTTTTCTGCCGGCGTGTTGGCGTATCTCTGGAACAGAAAGTCGTACTCCGCCTGACCTCCCGCCCGCATGCCGGCGCAGTAGGTCACGTCCTTGAGGTCACCGGCAATCCTGCAAGCATTCGTACAACACTTGTTGAAAAATATTACCACTGTAGGATTTTTTCTATATTTATTTTTATTGATCTACAGACGGTATTTCACGATACAATTTTGCATTGTACAATTTTTCCATACAAGAAAATTTCATCTCAATACAAACCAATGGAAATTAATTTTTTTAAGGAAAAATTAGATGCGGTGATTAGAGAAATTGTATCGTGTAATAACGGATTTGCGATAATATTACTAAAAATAGTACACCAATCCTATATTGTTAATATTGAGAGAATTTTTCTTAGGAAATAACTCTACCATTAACTTAATTATGCTCGTCAATTAAATGAAAAATAGCATGTAATTTTTATTGCAATAACGTAAATTAAATCACAAATTAACCTCTAAACTTTTTTTTTCTTTTTATACATTTTTTTTAACGTAATTTATTTTATTTATTTATTTTATTTATTTATTTCACCCAAGATACACACATATGAATACACATTGAAGCAGTTTCCGAGTTTCTCCACAATGGATCTCTCAAATACTCACGGATTGTTGTTGTCTGGATCCGCGGTGGCTACCCACGCCTGGAAGTTCTGCGCGCCCACCAGTCCGCACTGCACGTGACCCAGCTGACACGCCCACTTGAGCACCAGAGGTCGCTTCAGCAAGGTCACGTGAGAGTCCGTGTCACTGACCGTGAACCCGTTCACACTCCAGAAGACGGCGTCCAGTCGGGGAACCATGTACGACTAGCGAAATATTTGCTGTTTAGTACACTCATATATTTAAGAAAATTAAAATAGTAATCAATTCTTCCCAAATTTAAAAAAATCCTCATCGTATTCCAGAGATACGACCTAACTTTATAATACAGGGTGTCCACAGAAATTGTCCCGAATTGGCAGTCAAATTAAAGTATGAAGCAGGATGGTAATATGAACATGTTATACATCAAATTAAAGCTCAACAATCAAAATTTTCAAAATTGTGAGCAAAAAAGCATTGTGTGGACTTGTTTTCTTTTGAAACGAAAAAGGAACAAAAATGGCCGTTTCTGAGCTCCAAACTCCGCAGAATCAGCTGTCATCTCAAAGAGATTGTCCCTATTTAATTATTCGCTTGAATAAAAATTTACCCACACAATTTACCACAAGGTTTCTCCTCATGAGCACCGACCGTTGGTAAACCCGGCACACGCCCGGACAGGCCTCCAGTTCTCGCCACACGTTGCCAGAATTGCCGGCGTGATTAATCTGATTGTTGTGGTGATGAGAACTGGAGGCCCGTCTGGACGTGTGCCGGGGGTACCAACGATGCTCATGTGGAGAGGCCTTGTGGTAAATTGTGTGGGTAAAATTTTATTCTAGCGAATAATTAAATTAGGACAATCTCTTTGAGATGACAGCTGATTCTACGGAGTTTGGAGCTCAGAAACGGCCATTTTTGTTCCTTTTTCGTTTCAAAAGAACACAAGTCCACACAATGCTCTTTTGCTTACAATTTTGAAAATGTTGATTGTTGAGCTTTAATTTGATGTATAACATGTTCGTGTTACCATTGTGCTTCATACTCTAATTTGCCTGTCAATTCGGGACAATTTCTGTGGACACCCTGTATAATTTGGCGTACTTATTTCTATTTAAAAAACAAAAACAAATATAATTTCATCCTTAATAAAATTGAGGACGTACTTTAATAATTATATTTGTTACAAGTATGGCTATACACTTAAACAATAGTAAACTGCAGTTTGCAGTATTCAAATTTGAGTTTTAACTTTCAAAGTAATTGCCTATTTATTTTTTTATGATTGCACGATTGCACGTTAGATAGTTACAGGATTACAGAATTTTGCAGCATTAATTTTAACATTGAAGAAGGTTAAAAACAAAAAAAAAATGAAAAAAATTTGAAGATTTATAACTTGAGGTCTCCTATACAATTTGCAATAAAAAATACCAAGCAGCAAGATTGTTCAATTGTCCATTGTTGTACCACTGGCCTTATATAGATTACAAAATGCATTTTGTTAGTGAAATTGAAAAGCATCTTTTGTCAAGTTTTGTTTTTTTTTGTTATTTATTTAACAACATTATATTCCATCATTTCGTACCTCATAAAGGCCCCTGTGCTCATCATCTAGGTTCATCCTCAGGTTGACATAGACAAGATCGTCGAGGGCGACAGACCAGGGCATAAAGTCTGTCTCCTGGGCCAGGTAGTCTGTCATCTCGAGGGCGGCCGCGAAGCCCAGCTGTTCATTACGGGCCAGGTTGAGGGCGTCGTTCATCAGCTGTCCACGGTTGATCTGGTGGAAGGAGGAGGGCGAGTCGCGCAGTCCCGCGGCAAGCAGGGCCCAGTTCTGTAGGTCGTAGTTCACCCGGTAGTAACCTGTGTAGTGTATACATAGGCATGTGGAAAAATTGGTGAACCTTATTCAACAAGGTTGACCCATTTTTGTGTAAATGTTCTCCTTGTGACGTCACAGAACATATATCAGCTGGTCACAATAAAATTGATATCATTCAGTGTGCCATATATAATATATATATATATATATATATATATATATATATATATATATATATATATATATATCGCCTCTTAACTACAAAAAATAACAACAATAACAAATAGCTGTAAGCGTATAGGATTTGATTTATGTGCCCAACTGCATAGTGAATATATTGGGGGAGAGAGCAGTATATAATAGGACCCCTAAATAAGTATAGACTTAAGGTAGAGATAACGTCGATCAGCTGTTCGACATAGTCCCCTCTGATTAACATATAAACCTTAGCAAATTCACAAAAATTTTGAAATTTTTTTGAGAGGCAGATATTTATAGTGCCTAAAAGCCATAGAAAAAATTTCAAAACAATTTAACGAGCTGATTTTTTAAATTAAGTTTTTAGTTTGTCTCTCCATGGGAAAACCTTATGCTGAAAATAAAAAAAAAAATAATTAAAAAAAATCGTCTCGTTAAATTGGTTTGAAATTTTTTCTATTGCTTTTAGGCACAAACATCTGCCTCTCAAAAAAAAAAAAAAAAAAAAAAAAATCAGAATTTGTGTGAATTTGCTAAGGTTTACATGTTAATCAACGGGGACTACGTCAAACAGCTGATCGGCGTTATCTCTACCTTAATGTAATATAATTATCGCACCGTAATGAATAGCATGTTTTGCTGATAGGGGTTTACTGATTTATTAAAAGTGTGTAATTGGGTGAGGAAAGTATCCAAGAACTAAATTATTTTTATATTAATAAAAACACTTTGTAAAAATTAGGTTTACTCATATTACTTATTAATCTTATTATATTTGCTTTATACAATTATACAAAAGTTAAAACATTTACGCATCTATTTGAGCTGTTGCACAATAATAATGTACTGCGTATATTGCATGCAGGACCAGGATATTGTGGTTGATATCTAAAATATATACAAGGATCATGCGACTTTACTAATTGGATTAAAACAAACTTCCTAGCTTGTGCATATCAAATTTATATCCTGCGTCAACTTGTGTTAAGATTAAGAGTCGGGATAACATATAATATATTGTGTAATATAATGTTTATAATTAATGAATATAAAATAATAGGAGTTTAGCTTATAAATAATATGCGCCGAGGGCTTATATAAATTAAAGATTAATCTCAAGCAGTTGATTGAGATCTCGGAAGGTACTTTAAACTTGCTATCAATGGATGACATAAAAATTTTGAAGTAGACCTGTCATACCAGTTTTGTAAAAATTGAGGTAGAATTTTAATATGAAGTCTTATGGACAGACATTGAAAATGGAGCTAAGCGATTAAAGGCTGGTTAACGCACACATAATTTTTTTTTCACGTTAACGCAAAAGTTGAACAGCATATATATATATGTTATCTTATGGGATGGCTTACGCATCAAACGCAAGATCTGCTGATGTAAACGCAAAAGTTGACCGAAGTTTAATAAGTTTTAGAACATTCTTCAATTTTTTTAAATACATGCATTGTATTCAACTCCTTCTTAAGGCGGATTCAGATGGCGACAACGACGATGCGACGCGATTTTAACCTAAAAGCTGTGAAATCCTATGCGGCGGCGAATTCGCTGGTAATCGCGTTAATTGCGATGCTCTTTTTCTTTTAATCGCCCAATATGGCCGCCAATGGATGTAACTGCAAGTGCGCATTATTTGCGTCGCGTCGCATGGTAAAAATCGCCATGTGAATCCACCTTTACAGAAATATTATATGACGTTTTGTCTGCCAGGGAGAACGACTCACCGACTTGCTTGAGGTTGACAAGCAGCCACTGTTCGGCGGTGGCCGGCACGCTGCCGATGGTTAGCTCAGGTCCTCGCTGCCACCCCCACACGCTCAGATCATTAAAGTCAGGGCTGGCTGCAGAGGTCAAGGTCACGGGGACAGTGAACTCCTCGGGGAAGAACCCGTCAGAGTCCGTCACGAAACGTTTCTGTAACATATGGGGTATTTTATTGGCAACCTGCGTGATTTTAATATTACATATAATATTATTTATATGCCATGTATAAAAGACTTCGCACTAATATGTTTTATCTTTAAATTATTTTAAATCCATAAAAACTACCTTAAAATTGTGCTGGGTTAACGAAAAGCCCGGAAGTTTTAAATTCAATCACTTGTCAACATGCATTAATTGTCCTACCCTACAACAGAGTTTGTTTAACGAGAAAAAATGGAAAAATCCTGCAAAACGCTAACGTTGTATTTATATAATCACGCAACGTCTTTTATTCTTGCATGACTATGACGTCACAGTATTTTACAGCATGATTTTTTGTCAACAAAAAATCTTTAAAAAAATCGGCAATATAACTATGAAACATAACTTCTATCTATAGTCTATAATGCAAAAGCTTAAGGAGACTTGTAATAAGAATTATTACAATAGCTAACTATATAATTTAATTCTGTAACAACCCACACTAAAAGTAAATAAATTACTCTAGTCTCTTCTCAGGGTATTCGTACCTGAGTCACGCTAGCACTACCCGCAGCATAGTCCCTGGTAACCCTGAGTACAGGGTAGCCAGCCTGCAGGGTCCAAGTGTCCATGACGTCCTTGAGAGAGGCGTCTGAAGGTAGCAGGCCGGGGGGCACCGCGGGGGCGAGTCCGGCCCATAGGTCATCCATGTCGGCGTTGGCGAACTGACTGGAACGAAGAACATTTTACAACATTGGAGAACCTTTGTGACATTAATTTGTATTGCATATAGTGGAAATGATGAACTAGTAAATGTAATTAATTTTCAATAGATTTTCAAATTAATTGGATGTTTTAAATTGACAGTAAACAATAAAGAACACATTTACTTACTTGTTGGTAAGGTAAGCTCTAATTCCAGATCGGAAGTTCGCCTCACCCATCAGGCTAATCAAGAAACGGACCATGCAAGCACCTGAGAGCACGAAGACAAACCATAATAGAACGCTCTCCATTGGTAACCAATTAAAAATAATAATGATCTGAGTAATTATAATTTCAAGACACCGCGCCCACATTCAATCAAGACTACAAAATCAACTGATATGAAGCTTATTACTCGAAATGTTGTAAAAATTTCACAGTTTTTATATCAAATTAGCATTGCAATTATGTGTAACACTTGAATATAATTTCACTCATTATACAGTTCTGCTATTGTTTGTTTTTTAATACCAAAAATATTTGAAGAGCACGCGTATTTTTCTTAAAATAAAAACTCAGAGAATTAAATATTAAACCTGTCCCACCTTTGCTGTAAGAGATGCCGTCAAACATGTCGTATGTCTCTTGGGGAGAACCAATGTCGTTCCCGAGAATGGGGTGGGTGGTGGATAGGGAGTCCTCGAGGAACACGTAGTGCATGCGCTCGTACACGAACCGTTCCTCCATCTGCCATTCTGGCTCGATCTGGACCATGCAGAGAGAAGGTTATTATTAGACAATCTGCATGATTTTTTATTGCATATTATTTGGATAGACGACTTCAAGTTATGTATAATGTATATTTTATATATATTTTTTTACGCTATAACTCCTAAAATTAAAAGTAAAGCCTAGACGCCATGACGTTCGTAGTCATGCAAATGCTTGAGTGTTAAACGTTAAACATTTATATGACTATGACGTCACAGCGTTTTGCAAAATGATCTTAAGAGCTGGAAAAAATATGGTAAAAATTGTCAAATGTAACTCGAGGTCCTCAAATATGCAATTAAAAAAATCATACAGTTTGTTCAATCGTACAGATTTTAATAATCATATTTTTAAAATTCCCTTACAACGACTCACGTCAGTGGTAAGGGCGTTGTACTCGAAGTAGACCGCGAACCCCTCGTTGAGCCAAAGGTTATCCCACCATTTGGGGGACACGAGGTTTCCGAACCACTGGTGGGACAGCTCGTGGGCCACGATCGCCTCCTGGTTCTCACGATCCTGCTCAGTTGAAACGCCAGGCTCGAACAACATCAGGGGCTCCCTGGGAGAAAAATTATATACAGATATAAAATAGATATTGAGTTACGTATAATTTTTAAGTAAATAAAATAAATGGAGCAACTAAGTATTATAATTTAAATATTAAGAAATTCCTCTGAAACTTCTCATTAATGTCCTAAATTTTTTAATTCAGGATTTTACTTTCCTATATAATTAAAGTTACAGTAGTAACTGATTGTAAAGAAATCAATTTAATTTTTATTAAAATATAAATGCTTAAATTCTACACATATATTGAATATATAATAATTATATAAAAAAATAGTAGTATCATATTTTGAACAATAAAATTATAACGAATAAATTTAAATTAAGACCAATGCAATAGTTTAGTTATAATATTATAATTGCTCTATATTTTAAGTACATTTTTATTTTCAAGTTTTCAAATCCCAGTCTACATATACAGAGATAAAAAAAATGCTATTGCAGAACGCTGTCGATCATATTGTATGATATATTATATAAATAATATATTATCGACTAATATATAATAATTGTTGTCAAATAAAACAAAAAAACGCAGGCTTCAATATATTAAAAAACTA
Source organism: Siphlonurus alternatus (assembly GCA_949825025.1). Classification (NCBI taxonomy): domain Eukaryota; kingdom Metazoa; phylum Arthropoda; class Insecta; order Ephemeroptera; family Siphlonuridae; genus Siphlonurus; species Siphlonurus alternatus. Next base: position 10,560,044 of record OX463783.1, on the reverse strand, counting down.
AGTAATAATTATATATTATTTACTATTCAGAAGTCTTATATAATAATAATGTCGTTTCTTTGTTGGAGATGTACTATATCATGTATCCGTAATATGACATTTCTGTATTGGATCCAATAAACAAATCAAATCAATATTTAAATGACATAAAATAATATTCAAATTATTGATGCTAAATATAAAATTTGGACCTTATGTCACATGGTAATAACGTCCACCACTCACTTGTAAGTGACAAGCCCCCAATTCTCCATCGCTCCGGACGCAAAGCCGGGCACTGCGATCTGGTCCAGCTTGGGTAACGTGTACAAGATGCCGGTGAAGTCCTCCATGTGTTTGATTATCTTGGGGGACACGTTGTCTGTGTACACTGCCTCCTCGACCCGGCCTGGCTGGGCCCAAACCTGGGGGAGTGAATTGTTGACAATTTGTGGTAAAAAAAAAGGAAATTAACAATGAAAAACAATGAATCTCGACCAAGGTCGTTTAAAATGAGCTCTTATAGTTTGACCATGCAGGGCGAGTGAATTAAATTTTAAATACTTTATTAAAATCAATTTCGTTCATGCAATTTAGAATAAAATTTTATAAATAATATCATACGATATAGGTATAACAGTAACAAGTTCAGTTTAGCATAAATGAAATATTATATGCATGGAAAAGATACTTAAAAAGGGCAAGTTATCCATGCATGATTTTTTATTTTAAAAATAAAAATAAAAAAAATAGTTATTTTTAAAGGAGAATTTATTGTTTTATAGTTCGACGAAGTTCATGGTAAAAACTACGGTGATAACGTTTGAAACACTGGATTCTATAATTTATAATTATTTACAAAATTTTACAATATTTATGAAATAAAATTTCAAATTCATTAATAATTATTTAAATACAATATCTTGTCTAGAAACTTACAAATATTTCATCATATAATTATAAATACCTTTTAAAATATCAAATTAATTATTTTCAATGTTAAAACAAAAAATATATTATGATAACATTTTATGACACTATAAAACTGCAATACATCAAAACAACATTGATGCACTTCACCATTAACTGCATAGTAACTATTTTGAGTTATCAATATGTAACTACAACTATTATGCATTTAAATAGCGAAAGCTAAAATAAAGATCATTTCATTTTATCACAAGGTCCAAGTCACTACCAACATGAATAAATCAGCAGCTACCTTGAAGCGAGGGTCCTCGGCGTTGGTCTTGCTGACAAACTCGCTGACACTGAAGGCCACCAGGTAGGACGACATGGGCACCGACTGTTGGAAGTGAGACCACTGCCAGCCCAGCATGCCCTGCCTGTGACGTCATCAAGTCATTTAACAACAGGCAATGTCGAGGGGCTATCTAGTTACCAATTTGTTAAGTTGTATTAAGGGGCATTCACAAAGTCTTAAGGTCACATTTAAGGCTAGATAATTTAAAGCTTGATTTTAGACGTGTTTTTAATTTTTTAGACCCAAAATTTCTGGTCTTAAATTATTGAGCCTTAAATGTGGCCTTAAGGCTTTGTGAATGTCCCTTATTATTTCAATTGTTTGTGTTGAAAAATGTTGTAGTATATAAAGTAAATTTTTTATGCAAGTCAGGGTAATTTTTAACCCCAGGATTCGATTAAATTATTGACATATAGCTATAAATCTATATAGTATAAATACTAAATACTGTGATTTAATATTTTGAACTACACTTAAAAAAAAATGTTAAAAAAGATTATTGGTAATTCATTTAATATCTAATTTTCTACCATTTTAATTATAAATTAACTTTTTACTGAATTTACAATTAAAATTATTTGAAAGCGATATATATTTTTAAAGCTATATAAAACTTACAGCAAAAAAGTTTAAAAATTAAGTGGTCTAAATAAAAATTTAATATTTATATTGCTGATAAAATAATTTATATAAATTTTTATTTGTCATGCAAAATATAATCATTTTAAAGAATAATACAGTGTAAATGTGTTAAAAAAATAATTAAACAACATATGCACCTTTAATTTTCTAGTGAAAAGAATTTATATGCAATAAAAGAGAAATTATATATTGTGGGCTAAAGAAGACTCTATAGAGTTAATCACCATTTCTATACAATGCATGGAAAATGTAAAAGAGTGAGCGTTGAGGTTGATTTTACATTCATGTGAGCGATTATAATTACAATGTGAGGCGCGCTCATGTTTTAAGCAAATTAGCTGCCTTGTTAGACTAATATCACATTGCATTCATAAAATATCGTCATTTAAAGATTGCTGCCATAGGATTGCAGCGTAATATTTGCATCATATCTCATATCGCTCTAAAAAATACCATATAATAATTTAAAGAATGAAAATACTCACGTAAACCCACCTTTACATTTAAAATTCGATACGCTACTTACACGGGGGTGTCCGGACCGTCAGAAGGCATGTTATTCAGCACGTTGTGGTCTCTGCCGTGGGCGATGTGCATCGTGAACTTGGCCTTGAACGTAGGCTCGTCCCAGCAGGGGAAACCTCGTCGTGCGCTCACTGACTGCATGTGAGTAACCGCAACCCACCTGTGGAGAACAACGAGCAGTGAGCAACAGTATATACAGTATAAGTGAAGGTTGATGTTGATTAGGAAACTAAAAATCATCTGGAGATATGCTGCAATTAATAACGCACTTGATAAAAACATTCAAGCTATTTTTTTTAAAGATATAATGCATATAAAAACAAAATGCACCTAAATAAAAAAAAGAATAAGTCAAATTTTGGTAGTGAACGAGAGTATTAAATTATTACTTTATTTATTACCAATTTTTGTATTTGATACTCTGCAATGAATAATACATTATATGTACTTTAATTAAGGAGATAAAATTATACAATACATTTGATTTTAGCTATTTCAGAGTATCATGGCAACCTTCTAATTCTATAATTTTTTATTGATTTAAAATGTATAGTTCCCCACAAAATTAAAACATCAGTTTTATAATTTAATTTAATTAAGTGCGATATAATAAAATGTTTCGGTTAATCGTTTATTGCGGTGTCTAATAATATGATTGTCATTTGTTTTCTGCACTCACTTGAGGACACCCTCCTTGTTGACGTAGCTGGTGCGGTAGAATCCCTCAAGGTCGTCGTTGAGGTGACCCCAGAACTCGATGTCCACGGTGTACCTCGCGTTTTTCACCAGAGAGGCGCGCAGGTTGATGTTGAGGAAGTCGCGGTCATCTGAAGGGTCGGCCTGAACCACGCTGGACACTCCCACCTGAGAACGCGGGGGAAATGTTGTAGTTTGAAAAATTAAATTGTTGCTCTCGATGATTAAATTATTAATGTGTTTCAATAAATTATTTCAGTATTATGTGATTAGTCTTCGCCTCGGAATTTTTTTTCCCTTTGTGGCCTTGTTAATCACCTGCTGCCTCGTAAGAATAAAAAGCTAGGACATGGACCATGGACATAGTGATTAACAAGGCTGCAAGTGGGAAATTTTCTAAGGCGACGAGTGTACATATGATCGAGGAGCAAAAGCATTTACAAAGTACGTTAGCCCTATTTCTCCAATAGATATTTTTATCCAGGATTTAATCGAATACTATAAAATATAAATACTAAACCTGTTAAACAATTATTGTACTAAAATTTTGGGCTAAATTGGAGCTATATAACATTGCTAGCTCTTTAAAATTGATTAACACAGCTTCAGAATATATATATATATATATATTTTAAATATTACCATGTTCAGTTTCGAATGTCATAAAAATTTAGGATAAAATGAAACTAAAGTGAATAAATTATTGAAAAAAAAATATATATATATTACATTGATTACATTTTTGTTAAGGATTTTTTAAATGACATTTAATTCTTATTTTAATATTAGTAAATTACGATCATTAACTTGCATTAAAGTAATGCACTTCAGTATTGTATGTGAATATTTAATTTGAAGTATGAAAACATTGTTGCATGTGAATTTGATACAGGCTACAAAAAATTCTTTCGTTCTTCAAGTTATCACGTATTATAAAACAGGGCTTTATAAAGAAACTCACCTCCGCCCCGCCCACCAATTTAACCACCACTGATGACTTGATGACGTTGAGGTCATACCCCGCGTGAAGACGGATCTGATTGGTCGCCTCATCTTCAGCCTGAAAATACATGGTTATGAAATTATATAGTCAAATTAATGTTATCTCCCCTCCGGAAGTGGGAAGTTTATGGCCATTCAATTTGGAAAATTTCTAGAGATGTGCCGAGTAAGTATACTGACGAGCTATAGAGTTCATTGCACTGACGTCATGCCCTTGTAAGTTAGGCTGCCCTATGGAAGACCAAAATGCACAGACTAGTATACAAACAAATTACATAATGATTTTTTTATTTTTTTATTTTTTTCACTTTATTAAACAAAATAAATCAGATTTAAAAAATTGTAAAAATACACCAATAAACGATAGATAGCATAAAAAAAATCGCATCATTATAGAAGAATCAAATTTTTTCTATTTATTTTTGTCATTTCTCCTATCTAGCTAATGCCATAGTAGTTGGACCTCCACTTTCTCTTTTCTACCCTCCTGACCGTCCGTATACTATACTATGCTATTTTCCCTCGTAAACAAAAACAGTAAACACCTCTATAATCTATAATATTTGAAAATGCAACGCTGAAATATGAATAAGAAGATCAGAAACCTTTTACTCCCGGAGAAAATATCATCGCGTCACCTCAAAATATAAGTGCCCTAAGCACCATGAATTTTTGATGCAAACGTAAGTCTTATGTAACAGTAGCATAAGGCTCACATTTGCATCAAAACCTCTTGTTCTTAGGGCACTTATATTCTGAGGCGACGTCATATATAAATTGTATCTTACCTCAATTAAGATCTGCATGGTTCCATCAAAGGTAAAGGCTAACGACTCAGGTGTCTCAAAGTACGGAATCAGGTTGATGTCGTACTCCAAGGGTCTGATGGTCTGAGGTAGCAGGTAGTCCGCCATGACCCTTGAGGTGGTGGTGGAGTTCGGTCTGGAGGTCACCCTGGGTCGGGGGTGATCCCTCGCTCGGTTTCGAGGTAGGGGTGAGGTCAAGGTCATCGCCAGGAGGACCAGAAGGACCAGGCAGCGAAACATCATGGTGGAGCCTGGAGAGAGGGGTGTTGGGTTAGACTAATTTAATAAAATATTAATTAAAAAATATATATTAATGGGATCAAATATTTGAATATTAGTGTATAAATTCTTTATTATTAAAGTTCATCAAATAATGAAGAGTAATGGTATATAGCCAATAAGTAACAAAAAAATATTTTTTAAAAAATTTATTGATTTAAATATTTAAATTACTATTTAGTCTAGAAAAAAAGTAATTTTAAAACATTGTTGCATGATATTTTCAATTTAAAAAATGCATATAAATATTATATAATATAACATGTAATGTAATAAAAAAAACAAAGATATATAATTATTATTTGTATTCAAACAACCCATTTTAATATATTTGAGCTAAAATTAAAATCAAATAAGTCAAGAATTATTTGAGATTACCGTCCACCGTCCTCCCCTAAAAATGGACAACATACATTGTATGAAAAATTTTTATTGCAGAAATGAATAGAGGGCACCAAATTGTGCTACTCTGAATTTTTTCAGATTTTTTCGAGACCCGGAACTATTTTTAAATAATTATTGAAAGTCCTGTGATTTCTGTTGGCACCTCTGAATTCTTAGTAAAAAGGATAGAGACTGGACGCTTATTGACGCCTCCAGGGGGCGTGGCCGCATATTCAATAATTATTTAAAAATAGTTCTGGGTTTAAAAAAAAAAAAAAAAAAAAAAAAATGAAAAAAATTCAGAGTGGCATAATTTGGTACCCTCTATTCATTTCTGCAATAATTTTTTTTTTTCATGTATGTTGTCCATTCGCTGCATTATTTTGCGAAGCTTAATAAAAATGATACATGTAAAATGGCTCTGTAGCATTAATTTTTTAACATTGTATTAATATAATTTTATTTACACTGTTGTGGTTTCAATAAAGAATAATTTAAAAAGAATGATAAGTTTATGTTGTTTGCGATATTATGTTATTATTTTCATAAATCTTCAATGAATAAATAAATATAAATGTTGCTCACAGAGAGTGCTATATAATTAAAAAAAAAATCTCTAATTTTCATTTTTATGCCTTCAACAATTTAATTTCAATTTAATCTGATAGAACATAGATAAACAATCTGATGATAACTTTCATGGTGTTTTATATTATTAGTCTTTTATTAAACACAGAAAGTGTACATATTAACAGCACTAGAAACATACATTATAGAAAAACATTACAATAGAACACATAAAACATACATACAAAACATATATAATAGTTACAGAATAATAGAACAATAGAAAATGATAATAAAACAATATAAAATAAAATAACAGATGATACTAACAGCCTGTTACATCATAATAATAATATATCATATATATAATCACATATATAAAACAAAATATGACATAGAAAATAGATAGAATAAAAAACTTATTGCTTCATTGCTATTCAAAATCTATAGACTATATGAAATCTCCCCTGGCATAATCGCTAATAGGCTTAATTCTAGATTTACAGATATTTAAATGATATTGGCTACAATATTCATTACATAATTTACATACACAAGATTGTTCAGCTTTATGATAACCAGAAGATTTACAAATTGTGTTTTATATAATTATCATCCACTTGAGATTAGCAATAAAGGTGGGGCAGTTTTTATCTCAAGTATTAAATACTTATTGTTAAGAAAGTGATGGAGCGTGTACTGTTATGTAAGAAAAAGTACTCTTATGTAGCAAATATCAATCTGCAGAGTATTAACTCATTTCACTCATTTGTGTATATTATCTGACGCTTCAAGTCAATTGATTTTACAGTCCAGATAAATGCTGGATATATAAGTGCGCTCTTATATACATAATGATTTTCTCGAGCGCCACATGATGATGTTTAGAGGGACCATAAGAATAATATATTATTTAATATTCATGACGTCACGAAAATGGTCACGTTATTATAATGATACGCGTAATTTTAATGAGTTTCTTTCAGTTTTTTTCACCTTATTTGTATCGATATTATGTAAAAAGTAAATAAAGAATATCTGTGATTAGCATAATAGGGGGGGGAGGGGAGGAGTTAATTCTTGATTTTAATTTAGAATAAAATTAAAAAATGGAGGGGTTGGAGATTAAAAATTTTAGCTTGAAAATAATTCCATTTATATATATAAATAAAATAATTTAGTATTTTATATTAAGCTAATATCGAACTATATTTACATAAATAATTTTTTATTAATATATATATATTTCAATTTACTTTTAACTTTTAAATTATAATATGCCATGACTATTTATTTACATCTAGGCCAATTTATAGGTTCCTTTTCTTCACTGTATTTAATTTAAAAACAGCTTGCTTCATATAATAATAATTTACATTAATTAATTTATATTTTAAAATAAAATGACAACAAACCTTTGAAAGTAAATTTGTTTTTCTCACTCGTTCCCAAGTGTAGATTATAATTTTAGAGACGCAACAGCCACGCCTCTGCAAATGTCAAATCTCACAAGGTATCTCTGGTTTTTATACTGTCTGATTATCATACTTTATTATCATCTTGATTGTAATCTAGAAATTATTATTTCGTAACGTGTTAGAAATACCCAAGGATAAGTTACTCAAATCTGCGTTATCATTTTTAATATATTACAGTCGTTTTGTATTAATTTTATTAAATGTCTTTGTGGCATATATCTTAATATACATTGTTTTTATTTTTATAAAATAAACCACAAATAAATCATGTGTGCATGTTTTTAATACTGAAGCAGATGCATATTAATACATATTCTTAATTATTATGCCAAATGTGAGCCTTTTTTTTATTATTATATAATGTCATTTTTACCTCAGGGTATAAAAATATATACGCATGCACCCTTAATTAATTATGATCGAGCTTGAATCTCGAGGCAGCTATGTAAGGGTAAAAGGTGTAAATAAGGGAGATTAAAGGGAGGAAAAGGATTGTGGTTATGGCCTGACTACTATACGAACTAATTTAACATTAAACCACTCAGAAAATATAAGATCTTTCTCTCTCTGTTGCTCTCCTCTAGCAGTTCTATAGCTACTCGTCGATCTGCTCTGCGGCTGTGATACCTTTGTCTCTCTTCATTGTTATGGTTCGAATTTATTGTTAAAAAATTGGAGCCAAATGCAAAATATCGACAATCGAATCGAAAACAAAATGGCACCCGAAAGTTTCATTAACGTGTGACATTTATATTTTTATGTTTTTTAAGCTTTATTTCAGCTTTTTGAGGAATTTCTTTCATTTAATAGCAGTGGTAATTATCATGGTAATCTGAAGTAAAGGCAGTATGTACTTCGGAAATTTTATTTTTAACGTAAAGTGGAACATAACTTGGGCTATGTTCCCTGGCAGCAGTATTTTTTGTTTTTGCCTTTGGTTTACATACAATTTTTTATGATCAGCAGCTTTGCCACAACATTTATCATAATAAGGAGGCAGAGCTGGTTGGAGGATGGTGAATCCACTAATAAATAATACGCATGTACTGTACAGTGTATGCACTATGTACTATAACACAGAATTTTGTTTTATGATTCCCGGACAACTCAGAGCGGGGGCAACTGGGAGCCGGACGGCTCGGAGCCAAACGTGTTTGCTAGGACAACTCGGAGCGCGGACAACTCGGAGCGCGGACATCCTGGAGCCATGGCAGGACAACTCGGAGCGTGGACTCGGAGCACGGACAACTCGGAGCCATGGCAGGACAACTCGGAGCGCGGACAACTCGGAGCAACGTATAATATACATATTCGGATCAATTTCAGCTATTTTCATCGGTATCCGGAGAACTCCCGCTCCGAGTTGTCCGGGAATCATTTTCATCATAATGTCATTATCAATATTTCTCTGCATGCATTCTTATATGCACATAAAATATTCTATAGCAACCATTTATATGTAATTATATTTTTCTACTTAATTTATCCACTTAATTATCCACCTCATTCGTCGTTTTAAAGTTCCTTGTGTATCTAATATTTGAAATTAAATATTAATTTCAAATATTAATATTTGGCCGGCAGGTAAGGAAACGACACCTATCTGATTGAACATTTTATCAATCCGCATTATAAGCATAATACAAATAATATAATAATAATAATAAATTATAAATGGTTGCTATAGAATATATGAAACTTGATGTGCATATAAGAATGCAGAGAAATATTGATAATGACATTATGATGAAAATAGCTGAAATTGATCCGAATATGTATATTATACGTTGCTCCGAGTTGTCCGCGCTCCGAGTTGTCCGCGCTCCGAGTTGTCCGCGCTCCGAGTTGTCCTACCATGGCTCCGAGTTGTCCGTGCTCCGAGTTGTCCGCGCTCCGAGTTGTCCGCGCTCCGAGTTGTCCTAGCAAACACGTTTGGCTCCGAGCCGTCCGGCTCCCAGTTGCCCCCGCTCCGAGTTCTCCGGATACCTTGTTTTATCTAGGACTTCTGTGGTATGCCGTATGCATATATTATGGATATTATGGATGATAGCATATTATTCACGTCATAAAGTTAGTAGCGAACCTGGTGGTAACAGCTGGAACTGCGTGCGTCTGGCGAAAATACATTCATTAATTTGGCTGTTTAACATTGTAAAATCATGTAAATAAAATGCTCTATCAGCAGCAGCCACAGCATAATTTTACAGAAATGACAACACTATAATTACACAAACATTTTGACAGATCATCACAATAATACACCTGCTCCTTCCATAATTCTTGCTCAGGGCTAAAATCCTTTCTTGTTTTGGTATATAGTCATCTCCTTCCTGCTTATAGAGGCCGAATTCTAATTCTGATTGGTTTCAAAAAAAAACTTTTGTTGAAACGCCCTCCTATTGGCTAAAATATGTTCATAAAATTAATTGTTACAATTTTTTTTATTAAGGTAGAGATAACGTCGAACAGCTGTTCGACGTAATCCCCTTTGATTATCATGTAAACCTTAGCAAATTGACAAAAATTCTGAAATTTTTTTGAGAGGCAGATATTGGTGCCTAAAAGCCATAGAAAAAGTTTCAAAAACATTTAACGAGCCAATTTTTTTAAATTAATATTTTAGTTTGGCTCTCCATGGGAAAGCCCTATGCTGAAAATTAAAAAAAAATTAATTAAAAAAAATCGGCTCGTTAAATCGTTTTGAAATTTTTTACATGGCTTTTAGGCACTAATATCTGCCTCTCAAAAAAATTTCAGAATTTTTGTCAATTTGCTAAGGTTTACAAAGGGCATTACGTCGATCAGCTGTTCGGCGTTATCTCTACCTTAAAGGGAGCGATTGTACCCTGGTAAATGAAGGATTAGTCCTGTTTTTGCTGTAATATATGTGGTAATCATTGACAATCCTCACGAGAGTAAAATTTAAATTTCAGGCTATGCGGACACCGTGCAGTATTCGAGGCTGCAAGAGTGTTGATGGATATAAAAGGTTCTCTAAACTTCACTTTTACTACGTCAAGAAAATTAGAAGGGACCCAAAGAAGTAGGTGTAGTATTATTTTAGGACACCATAAACTTTCCCATTCCTCTGTTGTGTTAATTGCTACGTAGAAGCTGCATTTTAAGACAATAGAGGCATCAAGTGTTTCCCCGCGGGAAAATTTTCTCCATAAGTCTCCATGTGAGAAAATTTTAATTTTTTCTCGGTAACTATTACAGTAATCAATTTGAAAACATCTCCTACCTCCCCATTTAGGGGTGTTCTGATAATGAATTAAGAACTTATTTTTCTCTAAAAAACTTTCTACCATGCCAAACAAGTAATTTCATTTTTTTTTTTTTTTTTTTTTTTTTTTTACATAGGTTTAGATAGGACGGTAGGAACACCTCAAAATCAGCTGACTTGAAGCCTCTATATAATTTAATTCTATTAATCTAGCAGGTACAGGCACACTACACTCACTAAGCAGTGTCAATTTTGACTTACCAGAGTTTACTATAATGGACAACCTACATTGTATGAAAATTTTTGTATTGCAGAAATGTATAGAGGGTACCAAATTATGCTACTCTGAATTTTTTCAGCTTTTTTAGAAACCCAGAACTATTTTTATATAATTATTGAAAGTGCGGCCACGCCCCCTGGAGGCGTCAATAGGCGTCTCGGTCCTATGTTTTTTATTAAGGATTCAGGGGTGCCAACTTAACTTACAGAACTTTCAATAATTATTTAAAAATAGTTCCGGGTCTGAAAAAAATCTGAAAAAATTCGGAGTAGCATAATTTGGTGCCCTCTATTCATTTTTGCAATAAAAAATTGTCATGTAGGTTGTCCATTTCTTATAGCAAATGACATAAAACTGCCAAATAATGTCAAAGTTTTTACTGAGGATATTACAAACATATTGTAAACCAAACTAAGTATGACTCAGTTCGATTTTGATACTAGGAATATTTGTTATTTTTTTTTTATACTTGGAACATTAGTTATTTAAGTTATTTTTCCCACGAAGATAGGTTGTGACAAAAATCATGTTTCCAGGCTAGAGAGGTGGCGGGTCGCTTTGAACTACTCTCACAAGGAGATGGACCAGATGGAGTCGGTGTGCTCCCTCCACTTCTGCAATGATGACTACTTGCCTGGCAACGTGATGAAGAACAAGATGACCTCCGGGCGACACCGAGCTCCCAGACTAAAGGATGACGCAGTCCCACACCTCAAGTTGGTGCCCCGCGGAAGGAAAAGTAAGAATTTGGGCCTATTTGTGAAGGTACAACCTGCATGAAGAAATGAAAAGAGAGTGCCAAATTATGCTACTCTGATTTTTTTTCACATGTTTTTAGATCCCTGAGACTATTTTTTTTTTTTTTAAATATTGAATGTACAGAGAGAGGCGTCACTTCTTAATTAATGGATAGGACTTAAAAGGAGCATGGGTTCAAACCTGAACTTTAAATAAATTTCCAGTAATTCTTTTTACCCTCTATTAATTTCTAGTTTCTGCCCTCTATACATTTCTACAATAAAAAAAATCTATGTAGGTTGTCCATTAATTCATGAATTAATAATTCATCTGTACAGGGGAGATAAGAAAATATTACAGTATGCATATTCTTAGCGTCATTCTTTAGTGTATTTAATTAAAACATACACATTTAAATATATGGTACTGTATGGTAGCAATTTTTTACTTTGCCAAGGGTATTGATAAAGGGTTAGAGATGTGGTGGTGGGAGGGGTTGAGGGGTCTACAAAGATTGCCACATTTAAAGTATGGTAGCTTTGATTTTACAGTATACATTTTGGGAGTCATCACCAAGGATTTTCTATACCATGGAGAAAATAGACAGGAGCGCACTCTATTGGAATCCGCCATGTTATGAAGGGAGATAAGAGTGTTAACCGATACTAGCAGCTCTCGCGGTAGATTTTGGAAACAGAGAGGCTGACAAGCGCGCCATCTCTACGTGATGAAAGAACTGAACCTAACATTGTAAAACAATGTTAACTCCGGGTTGCGAGATCCGAAGTTCGATGGACGATTTACATTATTTTTTATTGCTAGACAACAGCTCAAATCACCGCGGGATGAAAAATATTCTCGCATACCTTATTAAATTTCCAGTCTTCTACATGTGTTCTGGATACTCCAAGGCACAAATTTCACTGCCAAATAATTTACCGAAATAGCTTGTGTATTTGCAGGATTGCACCTATATGCATCACCCACTTATCTATGCTGTATTTAATTTCTGGCGTGATCTAAAAGGACAAAAAGCTCCTTATCGTTAATGGTAATTAAGATTGAAGCTAAAACAAAAAAAAAATTGCACAATCAAGCCAATTTATTGAGCAAATGGAAGGTAATTAATTGACGTACGTGTTCACGAAAACTTCACAACATAAACATGTGAGCGGAAGGCTGGCGGCAGCGAGCGAGCAGCCGGAGCAGCGCAGCAGAAGAGGTGAGGTAGAGGAGGGAGAGAGGCGGGAAATGTTCTACAGCTGATATTTTGTAACATTTATCAAATTTTATTTTCGTATTCTTAACTGCAGCATAACAAAATAACCCTTAAAGACAAGCTCTGTTGAATTTGTTTGAATATTAACAAAGTTCAATGACTTAATGTGTTTGTATTTGAAGTTCTTGTAAATATTTATGTAATTAATATAGTAATAAAATTATTAAAAAACATTTTTCATTGAAACAAATATTTTTACTACATCGATCATGATTCCGCTCGTTAATTCATTTTGATGCCTTTCATAAAATCGATCGAAGTAAGATTCACACTATATTAAGGTCGATTTTCCTACCGGTTGCCATGATAAACTAGCATTATATAATATATGTAAATATATGTGTGTTTTGGATACTCATTTTCACTTTCCATTTAATGGTAACGTAATAACGTAATAAATAATAAATTTTGTGTTAATTTTAGTGAAAATTTTTTTCACTAAAAAAAAAATATATGTTTATAATTTTTGTGTACTGTCAATTTCATTAAATGAAAAATAACTTTAATTGAAAAAGACTTTAAAAATTCCATTCACCATAATATATTATATAATGCTAGTTTATCATGGCAACCGGTAGGAAAATCGACCTTAATATAGTGTGCATCTTACTTCGATCGATTTTATGAAAGCTAGGCATCAAAATGAATTAACGAGCGGGATCATGATCGATGTAGTAAAAAAATTTGTTTCAATGAAAAATGTTTTTTAATAATTTTATTACTATATTAATTACATAAATATTTACAAGAACTTCAAATACAAACACATTAAGTCATTGAACTGTGTTAATATTCAAACAAATTCAACAGAGCTTGTCTTTAAGGGTTATTTTGTTATGCTGCAGTTAAGAATACGAAAATAAAATTTGATAAATGTTACAAAATATCAGCTGTAGAACATTTCCCGCCTCTCTCCCTCCTCTACCTCACCTCTTCTGCTGCGCTGCTCCGGCTGCTCGCTCGCTGCCGCCAGCCTTCCGCTCACATGTTTATGTTGTGAAGTTTTCGTGAACACGTACGTCAATTAATTACCTTCCATTTGCTCAATAAATTGGCTTGATTGTGCAATTTTTTTTTGTTTTAGCTTCAATCTTAATTACCATTAACGATAAGGAGCTTTTTGTCCTTTTAGATCACGCCAGAAATTAAATACAGCATAGATAAGTGGGTGATTCATATAGGTGCAATCCTGCAAATACACAAGCTATTTCGGTAAATTATTTGGCAGTGAAATTTGTGCCTTGGAGTATCCAGAACACATGTAGAAGACTGGAAATTTAATAAGGTATGCGAGAATATTTTTCATTTCGCGGTGATTTGAGCTGTTGTCTAGCAATAAAAAATAATGTAAATCGTCCATCGAACTTCGGATCTCGCAACCCGGAGTTAACATTGTTTTACGATGTTAGGTTCAGTTCTTTTATCACGTAGAGATGGCGCGCTTGTCAGCCTCTCTGTTTCCAAAATCTACCGCGAGAGCTGCTAGTATCGGTTAACACTCTTATCTCCAGTTTGGAACCCTTCTTGGGAATCCTTCTATATATTATCCTTGTTCTATACTATGGATAGGTGGGAGCACTATTGTTAGTGAGGCAAGGTCGTGAGGAGGAAGTGGGTGGTAGAACAATATGATATCTGCCATCTTACCATGGCCTGTAAAGCCAAAACAATACAAAATATTGCGCTCGGCAGCCATGATACCATGACCTTTTGCTTCAGCAGCTATAATGCTATTGATATAGGCCTAGCCTATCCATATAGTACAAGATCCTTGGTCATCACTTACAAAGGAGTCACCATAAAATGAGATCAAACATGTGTGAATTACCCTATAATAACAATCCTTCATCAACCAACTGTCCATAAATGACTAACTAAAGACATTTAAAACATGACCATAACTACATTCATTAAAAAATGCATAGGTAGTATAGTGTAGATCCCTTTAGTGCCATTATTTTCCTGCATTAGTTATCTGAAATTCTCCAGTTCAGCTACTCCCTGCTTTCTCTCTGTTGCAAATAGTACTTTGCTTCGAGGATACTATTACTAACAGCCTGTGTCATATTTTCTATTTACAAACAGTTTAGGCTCATTCCTTTGTCTTCCTGGTTATAGGGAAGGCTGATAAGACGGAGAATGAAGGATGCAGCACCAACTTTGAGCAGATCTTCATGCCAGACATACAGGTGAATATACAGGGAAGGTGTGATGGATGGAGGATAATTTGTCAATATGATGCTAAATTTTTTATTAATAAACATTTGAAATATTGTCCAAGATAAAAAGGGGAAAAATTGTACTGTAATTTAATAAAAATTTGATAAGATTCTATAACAAAATTTATCAGAACTGTACAGGACTGAGAGTGAGTAATTTGTTTTATCGAAATATGTGCTGCATTAATAAAATTAAATAAGTACTACTGTATAATAGCGGCGATACTACATTACACAATGGTTACATTTTTTATTCCTAAGCCAAATATCTAGATATTTGCTTTCCCCAGCACTACAGATATCTGACAATGTTGGAGGGTAGAGAACTGAATTCTTCAAATATCCCTAGCGCATGTGCAAAGACGCTAATGGAATAGTATCTGTGGAGGGAGGGGAAGCAATATCAAGATATTTGGCTTTGAAAAAAAGAAAGAAAAAAAAAATTGTAGCCAAATTTGATATTTTACAACACAAAATATTTAAAATTTCTCACACACCAAATGCTTGAAAAATGTATTTTACACATTTTTTTTCATGCTTACTCGCATTTCCATGTCACTGTGTTACACAACTGTGTTTATTAGATGTCGTCAATGAATTTGTATTAAACATTGAACACTGTCATGTAAATTTAAGGTGTTATTCATTCAAGATAAATCTGGTTGTTACAAATGTATGATTTAGTACTGATTTCTATTTCTCTGCAGATAAAAGTGGAGCCTGAGGATATGCCAACTGAAGACATGCCAACTGAGGATATGCCACCTGAGGATATGCCACCTGAAGATATGCCAACTGAGGATATGCCAACTGAAGACATGTCACCTGAAGAGAGTCACTTTGCCTCCTTACCACAACACCCCATGGACTTCCTTCAAATCAAGCTTGAGCCTGAGGACTTTTCTCCTGAAGAACCTGAAGTCTCGTGTCCTGAAGAAACTTCCTACCCCCCACCACAAAACACCGTGGACCTTGTGGTGAGTTGTTACTGTAGAGTAAATCCTTGGTCTCGGTTTACCGTAGGTTTGAAATCAAGTGATCCATTAGATTGTATTGGTTCAAGACATTAAGTCAATGGCAAGACAATGGTGCTCATTAGAGTGGTTTTGGTGATTTTGCCTTTATTGTTTCTCAAAAAGACCAAGAAAAGGTTCAACATAGGAGATTTAGTAGCCAGTAGGAATAAGATTTTTGTAATTCACATCAATACATTGTCAGAGCCCCAATTTAACTTTTTTTTTTGTTTTTCTTGATTTTTTATCATTCAATGATGACTGTTTTTACATATTTTCTTATTTACATGTGCAATGCTTTTAAATGTTGTCTATTACCTAAAAAACTAATTACTATTACAGTATTATTATTTTTTTTTTTTTTGCAAAAATTGGGTGGGTTAAAAGTGTTAAAATTCTAGTTAGGGGTTGCATTGAATAATTGAATAGAGTATAAAAATTTATAGACCAAATTTGGTGTATATTATTCTATATAGATATTTTTTACCGTTATCCATTTGTTGCGAATGCTTTTTAATTTCTAATTAATTTGTCTTTTTTTTTGCAGATATGGACAGAGCCTGAAGACTTGGTACCCCAGGACATCCCCCCCGCTGGTTCATCACAAGACCAAAGTCTTGCAATCTTGGAGGTGAGCTTCTATGTTCTCTTTGTTGGAATTGCATGACAGTAATGTAAGCCAATACAACAACTTTTCAAGTCAGATGATTTTGTGGTGTTGATACCGTCCTATCGAAACTATCGTCCTATAGTCAACTTTAAGGGTAAGATAACACGAAACATCGATTGTTGTAGTCCCATTTGATTAACATGTAAACCTTAGCAACCTCATAATACAGTAATTCTGAATTTTTTTTGAGAGACAGTTCTTAGCATAAAAAAAAATATGGAAAAAATTTCAAAACAATCGGACAATCCCATTTTTTTAAATTGATTTCTTAGTTTCGGTCTCCATGGGAAAGCCCTATACAGAAAATTTAAAAGATTAATTTAAAAAATTAATTAAAAAAAATTGGATTGTCCGATTGTTTTGAAATTTTTTACACATTTTTTTGGTGCCAAGAACTGTCTCTCAAAAAAAATTCAGAATTTTTATGAGGTTGCTAAGGTTTACATGTTAATCAAATGGGACTACAACAATCGATGTTTCATATTATCTTACCCTTAAAAATTAATAACTCATAAAACTAGCATGTTTTTGTATACCTAATATTTTACCTACCGATAAGCTATGTAAAGGAGAACATTTTAATTTTTTTTCATAATTTTCATGAATGGGATTTTTATTAACATTGGGTGAGTTATCTCTACCTTAAAGAAATTTTGCGGAGGAAAATAAGTAGAATAACTGGGGGGAGGGGGGGGGGTAGAAAATTATTTCAAATTAATAGTTTTAATATTTACTGAAAAAAATACGTAAATAAAAATCTAACATTGTGACTTATGGAGAAAACTTTCCCCCCAGGGAACAGTTGAAGCCTCTATAAGATTTTCAGCATCATTAATTTATTAAACTAACTGAGAAAAACCTCAAACACATTTTGTTTGTGACTTTTTCAGTAACTAGTCAACTTTCACTACCGGTATCTCAACTACAAAAATGCAACATAACCTATAATTTTTTTTACAGGTTCCACCTCCTGAAACTTCTCTACTCATACCTGTAAAGTACCGAGATCGTACTTTCTGCTCCAACTGCCGTCGTATGTTCAAATCTTCTTTAGAATATGACAAACACTTTATGATGGATGATTTTCTGAAGTGCAAGTTTTGCAATAAGAAATACAAAAGTGCGACGAAACTGAGTTCCCTAATGAATCATGTCCGGAAAACTCACGGAAATCTACCATTCTGTGGATTTTGTAAGGAACACTTCGAAGATGAAACGGAATTAGAACAACATGTGACCAAGTGCAACATATGTAGGACTCGTAAGAAATATAATAAAAATTCTGCACCAGTGAAGTGTGATCTATGTTGGAGATCATTTAGAAGTAAAGCAGTATTAGCAATACATATTATGAGAGATAAATTTATACATTTAGAAACAATATGTAAAAAAGATATAAAACATTTATTATTTTATGAAAGATTAATTCTAAAAAATAAAATTTTTCAAACATGTATGTTTATGGTATTTTGTCCCCATTGCAAGAAAGATTTTTTTTATAATCAATATTTTAAATCTCATTTTTTAATGTGTTATAAAAATTGTGATGATTTTATATGTCCACTTTGTAATATACCAAAATCTCGTATTATGGAAAATATAGAAAAACATATTTACAATCATTTAGAAATTAGTAATAAGATTGCATATTGTGAAAAATGTAAATTTACATTCTATACAGAAATTAATTATAATTTACACATGGCTATACCACATAAAAAACATGACACAAGTAATCAATTTATCCTAAGACGTTCTCGCCAAGGATATCATTGTAAACCTAAAAAAATTCTTGTAAACGAGACAATTAATCCAATAGAATTTTCAGAAATACCAGAACCTGTAGATGTTAAAAAAGAAGTTGAAAATACTGCTGAAAAATTGCTACCACCCGTAAGCATCCTTCATTCCAATTCAGATAAAGGAAAACAGAATTCAGAAACCAAGACTTCTGAGTTTATTGTAACTGCTTGGAATCATGAAGAATCAATAGATAAATACTTTTGTAAAAAATGTAATAGTATGATACCAAAAAAAGAATATGCAGACCATTTGGGATGTCATGTTTATAGATGTTCGTATTGTACAAGATTACTTCAAACAGACTCTCGGATAAGATATCATCTCGGAATGACTACACAAACTTCAGTGAAACAATTTGAGTATTTGATCACCGAAGAAAATCGGTACAGTGAAAACGGACAGAAGGACTTCAAATCATTGATATTTAGTAGTACTAAACAGATTCATATTAAAGATCCTCCACTTTATTTTGGATACAATCCGACAAACTGTTGTAAGATATGTGACACTCAGTTTCAGTTCCATTGCCAATTATTATCCCATAACGCTAAGAAACATTAACTTATAGTGAAATTTAATATTATTGTTGCAGACCTAAAAAGGTTTGGTTGGATGTGATTGCAGAATGTTTGAAGAACAGAAGTGTTAAAAGTACACAGTGTAATAGAGAGTGCAGAAGGCAAAAGAGTGTTATGAGTATTTCTGAAGCAAGTGGAGTATGCAAGAATCGAGTGCTTTGGAGGGCAATTTGTAGACGTCCGAGGTAATAATGCTGCTGGCTTACCCCGTAAAGGGATATGGCGTCATGTTATGTATGTATGTTGTACATTTGAGTAACTTAAAAATAGATTAAGGGAAAGGGAACGCCAGAGTTGCGCCGCGATCGCAGCGCCTCTATATCAATATTCAAATTGTCCCACTCTAAAGATACCACGCAAGTCACGGCAGTTTTATATTCAATTTATTTATAAATAATGAGTTAAATAATAACTGTTATGGTTGTTTTATTTATAACACTTTTTTTTCATTACTATAAAACATTTTTTGAAAGTTTTTAGTTTAGGTGGAGACTGGTGGAGTGGATTATATTTATTATAAGCGTTGTTTTGGTTCATTAGTTAGCCTGTTTCATTCGCCAGTTGTTTAATGACCGACTAAAAAGGGGTGTGTGAGACGTACGAGTGTCAAAATTTGTGCAGTTATTATTCATTTACGTCGCTCCCACTCTCATAATTGTCTTTTTTTTTTTTTGCTGTGAAGGTTTGTCCTAGTGCATTAAGTTTGTGTCTAGTTTTTTTTAAAAATCGGACGATTGGATCATAGAATTTTTCTAATGTCACTGAAATGCAGGGTATGCTTGTTCAATAAATGGGTTCAGTTTCAATACACGTAACTCGGAAACTGAATCGAATTTGTATAAATGATATTTTAAGAGCTAATAAACGACATAGAGGAGAACATTTTAAAATATGTTCGAAGGAAGAAATGAGAGTGGAAAATTTAACATTGGTGGCATTACCTTACCCTTAATGATGCACAACTTATAAGTTTATATTTCTGTGAATTTAGTTGTAGAGTGAATGTTGGTGGCTGTAAAAAAAAATAATTTCAGTACAGTACTGTATATATTTTGTTTCTTAAAATTGTATTAAAAAAAAATAATTATATTTATTTTATTTTTTATTCACCCAACCACATAATAATATATTATATACATACAGCATATTGTTTGCATGCATGTCTTTTTCTTGTGTAAAACCGTTTTGTGAATAAGTAAATAAACTATCATTCGCTATATTCAATGCACATGACGGTGTTTAATATATATGTATATCCATTGCATGATGACTGATGGTGTCGTTCTTATGAAGCGTCGTCAACGGATTTGCATTAAACTGCACCTTCGTGAACGTCATTTAAGAACACGCTGTCTCAATTTTTTATATTTTGACGCTGCAATAAATTTGTATCACAGTAACTTAATTATGGGAAATGACCAAGAGTTTTAAAATTCAGTTTAATAAAACTGCATGGACAGGAACCTTCGTGCCTTAATTTAGTTGGCGCTTTAACTATATATATGTTACTATAACAATTAAGGGCATTGGGTGTAGCACCGGTAGTTGGCAACACTGACATATCTTCACCATGTTAATTTTTTATCATTGCTCCTAGGAGTAATTTTTATGCTAGAGCTAAGCTGATTGCTGTAGTATCAAGATAATTAGTAGCCCAAGTGCACAATTTGGCTAAATAAAGCCTGATTTAGAGAAAAGTATTTTTTAGTATTTTTTTAAATTTACATGCATTTTTCTAAAATATAAAAAAAAAACTTTTCTTTAAATCAGGCTTTATTTAGTCAAATTGTGCACTTGGGCTACTAATTATCTTGATACTACAGCAATCAGCTTAGCTCTAGCATAAAAATTACTCCGAGGAGCAATGATCAAAAATTAACATGGTGAAGATACGTCAGTGTTGCCAACTACCGGTGCTACACCCAATGCCCTTAAGACTCTACCAAAGCTACAATTGTATATACTGTAGCTACCAATAAGCTCTCTATTAATAATAAGCTCAAAGTTCCTCTTTGCTCTAAGCTAATCATTTTTTTCAAATTTTTAAAAGTTCGCGGTAATTTACAGCCAATCAGTAGAGGCAAATAATTTGTTTACAATTTGGCATCTTGGCGTCGTCAAAGATATTTTGTCATATTTTCGTGATTTAGGGAGTTTAGATTTAATTTGAATCGTGATTTATCTTTATTATATTTTCAGGTAAGTTCTGCATTGAAGGGAGATGTGGGAGTGATATTGTTTAGTCGCAAATCTTATCTTTCTGTTAGCACACCCACTTCGTGCGGCAGAGTATAGCCCCTAGCTAGCGGCCTCTCCTCTAGCCGATGGTTCTAGAAAAATTATGCATACTTTTTTTGGCCAAAATGTGACCTGTAGGGTCTCTGCCATCTCTGGTGGGGTGGTGGCATATGCAGTGATGTGAAATTCGCGCGAAGATTGGTCCGCGAATATGCGCATGCGAATATGCGCGAATATGCGCGCAAATGCGCGCAAATGCGCGCAAATGCGCGAAAGATACTTTCAAGATGGCGGCCGCGCGCAATTAAAATCACGTGAGCACCTCGGCAGCCTGAAAGGCCGATTGCTTTAATTCCATGATTAATTAACTCTAATTTAATCCAAACACTAATTAAGCAAGGGATTATACCAAGAAAAATAAGAAAAGACTCTCTGTAGCATTTACTGTAGTTTTAACCAGTTTTAAATTGCTATTTTTGTGGCGGGAAAGTCAATTTTCAATATGCGCGCATATGCGGCCGCAGATTGCCCGCGAATATGCGCGAATATGCGAATATGCGCGCATATTCGCCGCGAATATGCGCGGACTAACATCACTGGGCATATGATATTAAGTTTCGCATTCTGCATGATAGCCCTGCAAAATTTATAGACAATACATATGTATGCATATACGGCATGCTGCCAGTTTAAGAGAAGTGGGCTCTGTATTTGGAGACAAAACCATGCATGCATGCATGTAAATTTACCGCATATATATATAATATACTGTATGTATCATATCAAGAAAAGGGGAGCCCTTATTTGCAAATAAACTGCATTATAGCCATTGCAGCTAATATATGCGTCAAGTATGCAAACATACTGCAAAATGCACCGTCTTTATGCAGCTACAATTTTTAATTTTAATTATTATCTTCACTGTTCTATATCTTTGCTCTTTAACTGCTTATTTAGCTCCGTTTCCTTATTTTGACCGTTTGACTGATCATGTCCTCACAGATGGCACAGATCGAAGAGTGGAGACACGGCACGGTAACGGAGCAGAACCGTTACATGCTGGAGACCGGCATTGAGTCTGACTGCAGCTTTCTGGTCGGAGACGAGGCCAAGGTGGGAATTAGCTCATCGTAAATGGAATGACTTTCTAGAGGAATCTCGTGTATGTACAGTTCTTAAAGTTAAAAATTGGAAATTATAGGTAAGATTCTAATGCATGTATTCCAATTTTTAACTTTAAGGAATTTAATATATGTACACTGGCGGTCAAGCCAAAGATAACATCTAACAATGCCACGAGGAAAAAGGTGCAACATTGCCATTTGGGTGGTACAGCTGTAGCCTAACAATAGCGGCACTGCACTATTTGGCAATATCACTTGATTTTACGTGATTTTATTCTATTTCATTTGCTGCAGGCAGCCCGGCATTCATGTTGAACGGAACGTTTAGCTTGGCCCCCAGATTACAGTACGTTATTCTTATTATGACCTCATAAATGTCAGCTACTGTATATACACGCATACTGTATTTATGTAATGCCAGACAATTCTTCTGGTGATAGTAAATAGCAAGTCAGATAAGGGGGGGGGGGGGAAATGACATCACAGAAACTTGAAGGATTGCTGCAACATTAAGGTGTGAAGGCTAAAAAGTCACATGTCCATTTTGAATTCATCCAGAAAAAGCATTAAATTTCGCCTTAGGTAAATTATTAAACTAATGTAGCTCAATCAATATAGTAATAAAAAAAACTTACTGTATGAATAAATAACAATTTTTCTACCACAAAATATGCATACAATATGTATACCTCATTCATCTACTCTTGTAACTATTTTTGGAGAGAGTTACACAACTTACATACTCTATTTTTGTAATTATTTTTTTTCCCGTTTGATAACGTAGGTGCACTTTCAAAATAACATCCCTTAAATCCCTGTACTTCCCTCTTTGAGGGATTCTATTGACCGTCGCTCACGATTCATAATACAATCTGTTAACAGCTGTTCCGATGTCACAAGTACCCTCTGTGTCGTGCCTCTGCCGTGTTCCGAGCCATGTTCCACAACGGTCCGGTCGAAGGAATGAGGGTGAAGGATGTTCAGCCCCCAGCATTCCAGCACATGCTCCAGTGAGTGTATTGATTTATGTGACGGGAGATCAGGTCGAAAAAAATCTGTTTGAAAAGTTTCAATAGACCACTTGTAAAACCCTGTTTTAGCAAAAAGTAAACAAACTCACACACCCAGTGTATTGTTGTTGTTGATTGTGTGTGTAAATTTTGTTTACACATTGGACCTTATGGGAAATTGACGATTTTCACACACAGATTTCAATATGTTACAAACCTACGATTCTAAATATAAAAATATCACCAGAATCTGCAGTTTTTGGCCATTTTTAATCCAGAAATGCGTATCAGAAGAAGTTTTCTTTACTTTAATATGGTAAATATCATATGATACCAAATCAGCCAATTGCATGGGGGAAGATACGTAACTAGGCAAACTCCAGTTTGTTGATTTTAACTGTTGCAATAATCAACAATCTGGAACTTCCTTGGTTACGTATCTTTCCCCATGCAATTAGCTGATTTGGTATCATATGAAATTTACCATAGTGAAGTAAAGAAAACTTCTTCTGATACGCATTTCTGGATTAAAAATGACCAAAAACTGCAGATTCTGGTGATATTTTTATATTTAGAATCATAAGTTTGTAACATATTGAAATCAGTGTGTGAAAATCGTAAATTTCCCATAAGGTCCAATGTATAAACAAAATTTACACACACAATCAACAACAACAATACACTGTGGATAGGAGAGTTTGTTTACTTTTTGCTAAAACAGGGTTTTGCAAGTGGTCTATTGTTTTAAAATTCATAACTTGTATTTTTCTAGATCATGGATGACAAACAGTGTTCAAACAGTACCTTGACTTTCTTGACATGTTTACTGTACAGGAATTTTTCAGGGGTGAGGAGTGTACATACAGTAAGTGTATCTGTACATATTGCTTTTTGTGTACTATACTGTATTTCTTGCACCATAAAAATACTTAACTTAAGCGTCACTATTTTTATTATTATTATTTATCAATTCACAATTAAATTAATAATAAAGTTATTAGATTGCATTTTATGGACGATCATTAAAGCCAAGAAGTCAAATTGACATCTACTAATGACAGTAAATGTCTTGCTCCCCAGGTTTGTGTACACGGATGACTTCAACTTAGTGGACATGCAGATGACGCTGGATGTTTGCAAAGTGGCAGCCAAGTACGAGATTGAGCTGCTTGTCTCCTCTTGTGTTAACAACATCAAGTGAGTTGACATTTGTTAATACCAGGGGCAGTGTCAATGAACGACACCATTTTAGTCAAGGATTCTTTATTGTCGGGACAAGCGTGAAATTCATGCATAAATTTTTTATACCCCATTGCTTAAAAAACAGCATTTTTTTTTTTAAATGTTTGAATGTGATTGGCTAAACTGTTTAACATTGTTTAAATCAATGGATTAACCTGCTTAAAGAAACATTTACTTAAGTAAGAGAAATGGAAGCTCAGGATTTTTTCTCCTTGCCTATTGGTAAAATTCAAAATTTAATATTGTAAGATTTTTTTTTTATATATATATATGAAGTGCTGTTTCAAAAATCTTACAGTAATATTTTATGTCCTTGTATACTTAGGGCAGGCCTTGTACTGTATATTGCTACATTTTAGCCTCACACAATTATGAATTATCCTGTAAATAAATTAATAAATCATATTGAGTTATGACCATAACATTACATACACATAACCTTATACTTTAATTTGATTTATCACTTTGAAATTGACAGTGAAACTGAAACTTTGATTTAAAAGTTACTTAAGATAAAAGCAAGAATTATTTAATGTCACTATTTCAAATTGAGGTGATAGGACTCGTTAATTTGATCATGTTTGTGTCTCAGGGCGGACCTTTGCCCCAAGGACGTTTGCTCCGTGCTGGAGTTTGCACGCGAAATCAAGAACACCCAGCTCGAGGATTTCTGTGTCCAGGTGTGTATGTAGGCGAGATGAGTGAAAAATTTGACTGCACTTTACATCAAAAGTGCAGATAAGGGCTAATTCACAGTTAGTTTTTAGCATGGTTGAGAAGTATGATCCATGAGGCCATGGCACCCTTTAGTGTCATTTTTTTGTAAATATTTATCTGGAAAGTTTGCTCGCTCCTGTGTTTGGTGAGGAGAGAGTCACTGTCAGAAGCGTAGACAAAGGAAGGGGGTGGGGGAGTGTAAACCCAACCCTTAAACCTTTTTAGAGCTGAACCTAAGTACAATTAAAGGGATTTTTTTTTTAAAAAATGTCACTTGTCAGATACAATTTAGATAATTTAAGAATTTAAAAGTTAGAAAAAAAAAATAAAAAAAAAAAAATCAAAATTAAAGGAGAATAGCTTAATTGGACCCATAAAGCTTAATATTTAATATGATTACAGCATTTTTTTTATATTTTTTATTTGGCAATTGTGTAGGTTTCTCAGATTATATTTTCTAAAATTCAATTCATGAAAGTTGTGACTACTCCCTGCCTGAGTTGGGATACCAAAAAATATCATATTTTGCTCACACAAGACTGGTGCTGTTCTCTGCTTCATTATTAAACCCATACTGCTATCCACAGTGCCTGCAGTCATGGACCGAGGCCATCCTGAGTGCTGACAGCTGGATCAACGCAGACCTGTCCACGGTCCTCACCCTTCTACAACAAGACTCCCTCAACGTTGACTCGGAGTTCTCCCTTCTCTCCGCCTGCCTACGCTGGGGACAGAAGCGTACCTACGACTGGGGGGACCTTCGAGAGCTTCTCGCACCAGTCCTGGAGCTCATTCGTCTGAGAACCCTCACCACTGTGGAATTCTCAAACTCCATCTACCCTCTGGGTCTGTTCTCTGACCATGAGAAGTTAGAAATCATCATATGTATCCTGAACCGTGGTCATACGATGCCATTAGGATTGTGTAACACGTCTCGTCCTAGAATGGACGTAGAGGAGATTACAAACGTAGCTACTCCGAAGGCAGTAGTACTGAGTCGTCATGCATTAGACGAACTTAGAATTGAATACAAGACTCTGGGAACACGTACTAGGATTCAATGTTATCTTGATCTTACTCCATCAGAAGATATATTGGTGTATGGAGTTGAGATTAAAGCATTGGATGATACTGAGGAATCTCAAGGAGATACTTACGAAGAGAAAATTAATCTGACGATGGTAAAAGTTAGAGATGTAATGGTTTCTGCTCAATTCAAAGGCTTCGTGAAGTATGGTTCAAAGTTTAAGATCTTCTTCGCAGAACCTTGTCTCGTGACGAAGGGAACCCAGTTCTACATCCGTACGACTTACGAGAACAGCAAGGTAGTTCCTCACCCTAACTTTGCCTACATGGGTCATGCCTGCAATGTCAAGGGTGTGGAGTTCAAGTTCCATCCTAATCTTGACCAGGAAAGCCACATCACTTGTGTCTACTTTAAGAAAGAGAAGGATATCTGAAATATCTGAGAGTTGGTGGCTGATGGAAAATTGGCTTGGATCACAAGGGAAATGGGTATTATAAGGATTTTTTAATAAGTATGTAATATTTTATAGTCAAACACAGTTCCACTTATTGCTCTATCAGCTGTTTCATTTTCCAATATATTTTTTTTAAAAGCAAGATGCATTTGAAACTGCTGATTGAAATATAAATTATAGCTGACGTAATCTAAAGTTGCATTCTAAAAAAAACATTATTTCATCTCCTCTATAAAATGACTGAAACTTTAGCACTGCACATTCATTGAAAGCGCTATTCTGCCTAGCACTTAAAATGGAGGGGAGGGTTTTAGTAGGATCCTTATAGTAGACCCAAATTGAAATAGAATGCACTGTAAGATTTAGTTTACTGTTACAACTTTTTGCTTATACTACTACTGTAGCCATAAACTTAAAATGTTAAGCTTATTTTTTGAAGAAAACTGAACTGCAATAGCATTAAGACTGTATACTTCGTTTCACATATTGTGTTTACAACTTTTGGACTGAGCTAATATTTTAATGAAGTTTGTGAAGTAGTTTATATTTAATTTTAGGTACACGTGACAACAAGGTTTAATCCTAATGGAGCATTAACTATTAAACTTAATTAAATGGTAGAGGATTATTTTTAAAATATTTTAACATGTAAATGAGAGGAGGCAATTTGTAGTGTATTTTAAAAGACATGTTTTCCAGGCTTAATAATTTTATAAAACATAATACAGTAGAACTAATACTGTAATCAGACATGTAATAATAAGAGAAAAGACTTTTTTTGGAACTGGGGAAAAAAAACATTCAGATTTTTAGAGCTATAATAGAATCATTGATTTGCAAATCATTACTGATGCTGCTTTGGCATTCCTTTTATCATGCAGTACTATATTTTAATATAATTAATCATATTGCATCTTATCTGTATTTTCATGTGCATTTGAGGAATATATCATAATGATGCTGAAATAGTTATAGATTTTAAGAATTTTGAAAGAAAACTACTTTTTTTCCATGATTTTATATAATGTTTTAAAACTAGATTTTTTTTTTTTCATGCCATAAACTGACAGCTTTGTACTTGTATCCATCTTGGGACATCCCCCTGCCTGCTCTCTGTGGTGTCAAGCAGTCTGTAAACAGTTGAAAACTTTCAAACTCCCGCTTCTCTTAATTGCAAATCTCTTTATCTACAGCTCCAGTAAGTCTTGCCGACCCAAATGTACACCTTGACACTTAACCTCTTCCTCATTTGCTGGAGCTGTAGCTTCCAAGAGACAAAGATGTGCAGATTTGCAATTTTAAGAAAAGTTATAAGAGTACATGGTCTAGCCATCTCAAAAATATTAAGTTCACCGCACCTCTGTAGACTGCGTAGCAACGTCTACAAATAGCAAATGTTTGTGGTGTCCCTGAGCTGTATGTCTTGCCTTGTATTGACTGATAGTTTGATAATTTGTATTTCAAGTATAAATAGTATGTACTAATTGTGCTTAAACTTGTGCACTGGAGGCTAAACCAAACTTCCCATCAAACACGAGTGCCGCCAGCCAATGAAGTAGCGTAAAATCAAGCGACATTGCCAAATAGTGCAGCACTGCTAATGTTCGGCTGCAGGTGTTCCACCAAAATGGCAACATCGCACCTTTTTTAGTTGACTCACAGCATCGTTAGATGTAACCTTTAGCTTGGCCCCCAGTGTACATAATAAAGTAAATGACATTATCCATTTTAAAATAAGACTGCACTTTATAATAAAGACTGCACATTTTACAGAAAGACTGTATGAACTCAAGAAATTTATAATTATATAGCTTATGATGTACAGTATATTATGCAAGTACATATTTTGATAAAGTATTATTAAATTTGTAAGAGGAAATAAAATGGAATATTTTAACTTCCTGACGAGCTATATTATATTCCTTATCAGTCTTATCACAACTTTTGAAAGGAAGTTTAATTGTATGGCAAATGTTGCTTATCTTCTTTTATTTCTGATGTTCTCAAAATGTTATGAAATGTATACACGTGTTTTATGAAATCTCCTTTGACAAGTTAAGTTAAAACATTTCCGTGATAATTACTATCCATCTTAAACTAAATATAACATGACTATAATATGGTCTCAATTTTTTAACATGACTGATATTTACTAAAAATAGACAATTAAAATTGTACTGATATGTATTTCAGTGGTGTTTTTTAATGTGTATGTAATATGTATCCTCAAATTAATTAATCAAAAAATCTTAATTACTGATCAAATTCTGTAACAATTAATTGTTGCTGATATATATGATCATCAATATATTCCAATACAATATATTGTAGACTAGCTTAATTCTTTTTTATTTATTGCAGCAACAAAAATTAACTTATAATAATAAAAATAATAAAACTGAGTAAAAAAGTACAATTATGTTTTATTTATATTATATTCATTTTAATTAATTAATTAAATAACAAATTAAGTCTTTTAAAAATAAATGTAACTGGACAAATATGATTTTATATATAGGTTCAGAGACCTCTGTATCTTTTATGGTAAATAAATAAATAATTAACAAATCAGAAGATGATATCAGCATAATTACCTACGCGATCGACTCCCGCCAGGTTTTGGTATAAATTAATGTAAATAAAATGGCCTGGCAATAAAATGGGTTTAAAATTCATATAATATATTATCTATAAATATATTATATTTACTGCAGGTCATTTATATTATTATTTATTATCGTTAATATTATTATTTGTTCGTATAGGGTCTCTGTTATTTGTTTATACTTCTTTTCGTTTTTACAAATAAATTTAGAATCTCGCGGTAAGTAGAAAGTGAAAATTTTTCAGCCAATCACCATGCTGTATTTTTTTGTTGACAATGACATCTGGCATCTGGCATAACGATCGCCGTCGGCAAATAAATATCACGTAAATATTGTGAAAATATCGCATATTTAAGTTTATTTGGGTTATTTTGAACACACAAATATATAAAAGAAACATTATGGTACGTGTATTGTTAAAGATAGGACCGTAAACTTAATATTTTAGCTAAATTTTAGCGTTTTTAAATTGTCAAAATCTCCATCATGGATCCAGACACTTCACTAAACTTGCTGGTCTGAAGCTTTAGTTGTATTGCCGGAATTAGTAGGATATATATTATAATGTATTATTCACATAATATCATACACACTCTTTTACAAAACAATAATAATGAGCTTGCAGAACTTATCATGTTATATAGACAGCACTATGAAGGGGGTGTGGCCTCTTAAACTCTTGTTGATTGATTGGATTGATATTTAGATTTAACGATCTTGGTTGATATTTTTGGGGCAATTTTGGTCATGTATATGCCTCCTAAAATCTTTTGTCTTCTTGGAAGGACAAAGGACAGTTTTGACTACGTATTGACATACGTCTGTTCGTAAAATCTGAATACAGTATCAGTGTATAGTGTATATATCGCCATGATAGCATGCATCTATTAGTTGATTAATTGATCTCAAAACTTGGTGGAATAGGAATAATGAGCTACTGAATGTACTGTGTACCGTATCTCCCTACCACGATCATGTACAGCTGTCTCAGTTTTCTGCTATAGGGTATGAGATACAGTAAATGCAATTATATCAGCCAAGCATACAGCTTTCTACTGCACTCACCTGATTAATCAGAAAGTTAACATTGTTACACATTAATGTGGCAATTAAGAATTATCAAATTACATTTTCTTCCTAGTGAATTCCCCAGACACGTACCCTCAATATTATGACCCTAGCTAACTTGTGGATGTTCTCACAGATGGCAGTGGCGCCGGTGTCGCGTGGCTCTGTCACGGATCAGATTCGTCACTTGCTCAAGGTCGGGATGGAGTCCGACTGTACCTTCCTGGTGGGGAGTGGCAGCGAGGCAGAGGTCAGAGTTTTGTTTTTATTCATAACATGACGCCATATCCCTTGCGGGGTAAGCCAGCAGCATTATTAACTCAGTTGTTGATGTCCAACTGCTTTTTAGTAAGATATTATTTTAATTAGTGAGGCTTACTAGAACCCACGTATTATCAACATGTTGATAGCGGCTTGCCCTGCCGACCAGACTTTGGGATTAATTTAGCTGCTGACCCACAGAGACAATACATACTCATTCCCTTGAGCCAGGATTCCTCCTGCAGGAACTGCCTCAAGGGCCAGGTCAGCGTTGCCCATGTTCAACCACTAGGAGGTGCTGTACACTGATTACAATTTTGAACACTCAAAGTTTTATCTATTTATTTTAAATATCTCTTTTGGTTGAACAAGACTAACATAATGTTAACGTCATACAGTATTAAGCATACAGTTGAAGTTGTATTACACAATGCAATTTTGCATACAATTTTTCCTTGCAAGAAAATTTCATCTCCATACAAACAAATGGAGTTCAAATTTTCTTATAAGGAGAAATTGTATGCAATAGTTAGAAAAATTGTATCAGGTAATAACGGCTTTACATTTAAACATTTTAAGTATAGCTTTAATTGCATTAACATAAAAGAAAATGACATACAATATTTACAACTTATTTGTTATAAATTTAATAGCAAAGGATGCTCAGTCAAACACGACGAAAACCAAATTAAATATGACAACTCCTGAGCTGTACGGTTGCAATAATGATGTAATTTGTGCCTCCAGGAGTTCCTCTGTCACAGACTACCTCTGACCCGCGGCTCTGCCGTGTTGTGTGCCATGCTGCAGGCCGGACAGCCCGGTGCCGTCTTGAGGATTGCAGACTTACAGCCAGCTAACTTCCTCTACCTCATGGAGTGAGTGTTTCTTATGTGTAGAGGTAGCAACATTGGACAACCTGCATGAAATTTTTTATTGCAGATATGAATAGCCAAATTATCATAAAAATTTGAGTCCAGGATCTATTAAAAAAAAAAAAAAAAATTGTAAGTGCGGCCACGCCCTTTGGAGACGTTTAGGACCTATCCTCCTTATAAAGGATTTTAATGGCCAACAGAACTTGCACAACTTTAAAAAATAAAAATAATAAAAATAGTTATGGAACACAAAAAAATGTGAAAAAAAAATCATAGTAGCAACATAATTTCGTACCCTCTATTCATTTTGCAATAGAAAATTGTCATGCAGGTTGTTCATTGACAATCTTATTACAGTATTTTTTTATTGCATATTTGGATAGAGAATCTCGAGTTATGTACTGTATTTAGGTTACATACATACTGTATTACAAATTGTGGGCTTAATTTTAATTAAATTCTAATTAATTTCAGTAAAATACATACATAAAAAATTAAACATTAGAGCTATTAGAACTTGAAAGCAATTTCCATTTTTAAGCTACCTTTGAAACAAATTAAATACACTACCTTCTTTGACCTTTCTGACGTCACTACAACCTGCTTGTCTCTCTGCAGGTTTATGTACACGGGCAGCATTGCTCTGACCAGCGT
This sequence comes from Siphlonurus alternatus, assembly GCA_949825025.1. NCBI lineage: Eukaryota > Metazoa > Arthropoda > Insecta > Ephemeroptera > Siphlonuridae > Siphlonurus > Siphlonurus alternatus. Next base: position 10,527,337 of record OX463783.1, on the reverse strand, counting down.
GGAGATGGCTCTCACCGTCTGGACGGTCGCTCACAAGTACCAGGTGATACCCTTGGTCGCAATGACCCTGGAGTACATCAAGTGAGTATAGCCAGCAGTGTGCTTAGAAAAATTAGAAAGTTGTACAAAGACTTGTAATTTTGTGTACTAAAATATGATGTGATAATTATGTTATTTCCTACTCTCTGAAGAAACCCAAAGATATATTACAGAATTAAATTTTTTTCTGTACACATCACATACTAATTTATATATATTTATTTCAGTTAATGTTTAATGTTTTTTAGTGATTAATTACTGCAGCTATGTTTTACTAAACATACAGTATTAAATTTAAAAAAAAAATCTTCCAGTAACCTATGGAATTAAGGCTAAAATGATGATCAAAATATTTTGAAGTAAATTTCTGAAGGAAAATAAAATATATAATATTTTTTTCAAAATTTAAATCACAAAATCACAAACTTTTATTCTTGATAAGGTTTATAGTTGCATTTTTCTCAGTTATAGGATACACATTATTTAACCTTTCTACAGCAACAAAAGTTTAATTTTTTATTGACATATAGTTTTAATTAAAAGAGATTGCAAAATATTTTAAGTGAACCTTGCAATACCCCCAGCTGACCATCGTGTGTGTACGCAGGTCGGAACTCAGTCCAGAGCTGGTGTGCATGGCGCTGCAGTTCGCCCAGGTGGTTGGACCGTGCGAGCTGCTCGATTTCTGTGTGCAGGTACGATTATCACTTCCGACCAAATTATCTTTAAAAAAAAATACCCCATTTGAACATTTTGTCCCTCGTCTGCAATAATAAGCTATCTGCTACCATGATCCCATGTGCAATAATGAGCTATCTACTCTTTCAAGTGAGTGCAATTATGAGATTTATTTTATACCAATTTACTGCTCTTAATTGCACTCACCTGATATTGCAGATAGCTCATTATTGCAAACGAGGGACGATTTGTTGATATATAAAAAAAATATACTGTACTACTTTTGAAATCTCTCTTTTAATTTGAAACTAACTACTGTATACTCCATGTACACTAAAAAAAAACAGTGTAACAGTAACGGTGCTTAAAATTTCTTCAGGTAACAAAATACAGAAGAAAAAATGTTAACCATTTACTCTGTTTCCCTGGCCCTTGTAAAAATATGAAAAAGATTTTATTCTTGATTACATTTAAATTTGATTACAAGGTCTTCTGTTCTTAAAAATATTCAAATTAAAAAGTACTTTGATGTGAAATAAAACAAAATTTTGTTGATAATATCATTAGTAAGATAGATAGATGTAATGATGTTTCACTGACTGAAAGAATTGAGTATGAAACTCAAAATTTTTTTATTTCAAAAATGGATAGAAGGTGCAAACTTTTTTGCCGAGGTTGGGTTTGAACCCATGCTCCTTGAAGTCTCTATCTTTTTATTAAGAGAGGCATCACTTTCTCTGTACTTTCAATAATATTTTGAAAATTGTTCCCAGACTCTTAAGAATCAGAAAAGAATCAGAGTAGCATAATTTTGCACCCTCCATCCATTTCTCCAATAAGAATATGTGAAGTCAATACTCCATTGAAAATATATCAAACAAGTATTTCAATTTTCTGACAGCTTCTTTGACAGTACAGCAGTTATTGTATTGAGAACCCAAATCTTCTTGTTCCACAGTGTCTGCAGTCCTGGACAGACACCATCGTGTGTGCTGACAGCTGGGTTGATGCAGACCTCATGACGGTCATCACCCTGTTGAAACAAGATACCCTCAACATCGACTCAGAGCTTTCCCTTCTGTCCGCCTGCCTACGCTGGGGGCAGCACCGTACACATGACACCTCAGGACTACGACTTCTTCTTGATCAGGTGCTACGTTTGATACGACTTAGAACTTTAACCACGGAAGAATTCACAAATTACATCATGCCTCTAAGTGTTTTCTCAGACACAGAGAAGCTTCATATTATTGTATGTATTGTAAACCATGCTCATGTTATGCCAGAAGGGTTTTGTACTGCTACAAAACCTAGAATGAATGCAGCAGGATTTCATAATCTTGCTACGCCTAAAGCAAGGGTCATCAGTCGTCTCTCTTTAGATGAGCTTAGAATTGATTACCGTACTTTAGGAACGAGGTCTAGAATGCAATGCTATCTTGATTTGACTCCGTCTGAAGATGTCTTAGTGTACGGTATTCAGATCCAAGCACTTGATGTAACTCAAGTTTCGTGCATACATGCTGATTCATACGAAGAAAAAGTCAATGTTCTGATAGTTAAGGAAAGAGATGTAATGATATGTACGGAGTTTAAAGGTTTTGTAACGTACGGCTCAAAATATAAAGTTTTCTTTCACGAACCTTGCTTGATTCCAAAGAATTCCCAGTTTTATTTCAGAACGAATTATGAGAATACAGAAAACAAATATTATGCTAATTTTACATACATGGGTCATGAATGCAGCGTTCCTGGCGTTAATTTCAGGTTCCATCCTAACACAAATCAGGAGAGTCATATTACATGTGTGTATTTCAAACGACAGCGAGATGTATAGATTTAGATTTAGTTGCTGATCAGTGGGGTGTGGCTGCATAATTAGGTTGCTGCATGCCATTTTTTTAGTAGCTCAATCGAAAGAGGAGGTTGAGAAATGCACATATGAATTTTATGCGATTTTTTTTAGTACTGCATCATACCTAAAATGGAGATGATAAGAGGTCACGTGACCTGAAGGCGCCTTCCGAAACGCCTATGACGTCATTACATTCTTTGGTTTTTCTATATAACACATGTAAACAATTATTGCATTGTTGCTTATTTATTAAAAATTATTATTTGTTTCCATAGCAACGCGGTTGTTTACAAGCATTATATAGTTGAACCAAAGAATGTAATGACGTCATAGGCGTTGCGGACAAAGCCTCCAGGTCACGTGACCTCTTATCATCTCTATTTTAGGTATGATGCAGTACTAAAAAAAATCACATAAAATTCATAGGTGCATTTCTCAACCTCCTCTTTCAATTGAACTACTAAAAAAATGGCATGCAGCAACCTAATTGGAGAGCCAAAACTAATTGAGATAAAATTTTATCTGTTTCGTATGCTTTTTTCTACCCACAATTAGGGATCGGCGATAGTGAAAAAAGTATCGATACTTTTTATATCGAGTACTTTAAAAAGTATCAATACTCATCAATAGTATCGGCCCAAAATGTATCGATATTTCGATATATCGGAAAATATCGGCGGGAACATCAAAAACTGCAAAAAAGCATAGGAAAGCAAGTTGTCCCGATAGTTCAAAATATCGTCACTAGGTGGCGCTGCCTGCTCTCTAATGTTAAATTTTTTAAAAATATCGGCCAACGATACTCACAAAAAAGTATCGATTACCCGATAATTATCGGCTTGGAAAAGTACTCGATAATATCGATATATCGTCAGAAAAGTATCGGGTATCGAGTATAATCGATAAATATCGCCGATCCCTACCCACAATTGAAATTTGTATCTCAATTAGTCCTACTGAAAAACATCACCTCACCAGTCACCACTGCGCTTGTAACCCTTCCATTTAAAATTTAAATATGTTTCCATTCCGCCTAAAATACAAAATTACTAGTAAAAATATTTAAGGGTATTGCTTTATTAAAGTTTGTAAGAGACTTTTTTCTTTCTCGAAACTAAGAAATTATATAATTATCTAATTAATTGGCATTTAAAATTTATTTTCTTTGTCACATTTTTTATTGATCTGCTCTATAGTGTAGTGGTTAGTTCCCTTTGCTCTGGTCCGAGAGGTCCCCGGTTCGATTCCCGAACACGGCAGACTTTTCGTGACTCGGGATGGGTGTGACTGATTACTAGATTATGGGAGAAATTTAAAATAAACCCAAATCTCCTCTTTCCTTTCATCTCTTTCCCAAAATAAACCCCTTGGCATCAAAGTGCTGTCAACTCGAAGGGGAAAAAACACTGATGTATATATATACCTTCTCCGGTGGACTGCTACTGATATTGTGACTAACGTATATGCATGATTTTCATTGTTCGTATATTAAAAATGTGCTGAACAAACTATTTTCTCTGATGGCTTATCTTTACCTAGATGTTAATTACAGTATTATATTTATATGCTCGTCAGTATTATGCAATATATTTTAATTATTGTAATGTGTGTGCATAGAGGAGATCAATAGTTGATATTTGTACTTCTTTTATGTAGCTTGCCATTTTACCATGTAGACTTCAAGTTGCTGATGTGCATTGTGATGCTTATTTTTGTAAATATGGTTCATAATATGTGCTTAAAATTGCAGCAAAATAACTTATTATTTCCATTTATTTTTCTGTGATAAAAGGTCTTGAAAATGTAAAATTTTCCACATTTTTACAATAATTTTTGTGCCAATGTTTTTTTTTTTTTTTTACTAAATATGTATTTTCCTTCAAAACCTTCTTTGTTATAAACCTAGCTCATTGCTTTTTTACTTTGTATTATTTATTGTATGCAGTATGTGATTCTTTAGAATATACAGTAATAATTAACTTAAGTTGCCACTTTTACTTAACTTCTTAATTAAAAGGTTAATTGCGTGGTTAATATATGTTCATTTTACTACAGTAATTGTGAATGTCACGGTGCATTTTTTTATAAAATTTGTTATGTCTTGTAAATGTTTCCAGTATTAAATCTTATGTCAATAATACATGTATGTAACAATAAATATAAATTATATTAAATGTTTTTTTATTTAATTTTACTCTTATCGTTTTATAAAAATGTATAGCTATACAATTTTTGCTAATATATAGTACTTAAATTATTGCTAGCTGAAGATCATATAAACTGGCTATCAAATTCATTTATGGTTTAATTTTGTCCATGGCAGCTGAACCAAATAATTTTGGCGTTTGTCATCAAACAGTGATTTAATTAATTATGCCCTTTGTTAAAAATTTAAATAGCTGTATGAGGATATTACAAACATGACGAGAACCAAGTCTGATATTTATCTAACACCTTTTATTCTTTTATATTATCTGTTAACTATATATGGCCTCAATTTTCATGATTTTAAAAAAAATTCAAAATATGATTCAAATCTTCGCGGTAAAAAAAATCAGCCGAATCAGCGAAATCAGCCAACCAATCACCAGCCTTGTTTACAATGTTTACATTTTTAATCATCAAGTCATGAAAAGCAGCTCTGAGCTCGTGTTTCTCGAAATTTATTCATATTTTTGAAGATTAAAAGTTTTTTTCGGTTATTTATTAATGAAAATTGAAAAATAAATATCTAAGGTACGTTCTATAATGAATTAGTGCACAATAAAAATGTATATTTTAAAATATTAATGTTTCTGTATTCTGTATGTATGCTCTTGGAGTCTCTCTGGCTTGACGTTCCAATGCCTTCATTACTGTGTTAAAGGTCCTTTCACATAGTCCGATTTTGCTGCGGCGTGTTGCAAAATTACCGCAAGCTGTTCACATACTCTCGTTCGTCTGCGGCTGTTGCGGCGGAAAATCACGTGAATGCCGTAAAAAAATTAGAATGAATTTGATTTTTCTGCGGAGCACCGCAACACGCCGCAAAACATGCCGCAAGATATCGCGGCGTTTGCGGCGTCATGAACAACTTTTGTTGCGGCGTGTTGCGGCATGTTTTTGCGGCAAAATCGGACTATGTGAAAGGACCTTTATAAGCGCCAGCGCGCCAGCCTAATGCAATGACACTAAACGTGGTTAGTGAGAAACTTGGATTCCCTTTCGTGAATCGCACCCATTAATGTACATGCATAAATACCAATCACATAGTACAGTAATTCTTTTGTTGATATTACTGTTTTTATTGAAATTTTAATGAATGCTAGGAAATTTCATTATTTTTGCTCATTTCCACATCCGTTAATGGTCTTAAAAATTGGACAAGAATTAAAAGCCTTCAAAAAAGCAATTTTAATTTACAATTCAAGGCTTTTACTGAAGTTTATGTTTAGAAAAATGTGTGTTTTTTTAACCATACTGTACAGAAGCATTTTTTTTAAATTGATGAATGTATAATTATGTTGTCTGTATTTTAAAATCACTGCAAATTAAACTATAATTATTGTCTTAATTTTGCAGCCTCCTGACGGCTATCATATTGAGAACCCACAAAAAATGTCTGCATTATCAGACATTATGGAAGTTACAAAAGAAACTCTGCAAGTAATATCATCACAGGACGATGCAAATATGTCAAGTCAACATCACGATTGGCTAACACCTGTGCAAGTTGTCAGACAAGAAAATACAAAGAGCAAAGTGGATTTTAATATCACTACCAACGAGATTGAAGAAAAAGTTTTAGAGACACCCTCTTTAGAAAGTGATGCTACCATTGGTGGACAACAGAGCTCCAGTGCTGTGATTGGCTACAATGAGACCTTAACTGGTAAAAAGTTCCAAACGTTAGTCCCACAGGATGAACCATTATGTGCTATCACTCCTACTAAAACTATAACAGATGAGCTATCCCTTGCAGTTAGTGCACCTGTGATTACCATTCAATCAACCGGCAAAGACAAGACTAGTTTAGGCAAGCCTGTAAAAATATTACGTAAAAAGAACATAAATCTATTGTCTCGAAAACGGACAACAAATGCAGTCACCACTTCTCCAAGTGCTTCTCTTGAAATCAGTTCTTGCCATAACAACGAAGTCTTGCCAGATTCTTCAATAGTTGATGTTACTAAAGATTCTAAAATATCTCTGTCTACGTCAAGTAATACAAATGTCATTAACAGTAAATCTGAAATCAGTATCTTACAATCTAGTGACAAAATTAAAATTAATAAATTAAAACGTCCAAGATGTGAGGTATCAAAAACAACGTCAAAAAAAGAAAAAATTACCTCCAATTTGAGTAAGAAAGATATTACAACAATTGATATTTATTGTCCACATTGTGATGTTCATTTTATCAACAATACAGATTATATTGAACATGTTTGTACTGGAACGTTTGATAGAGGAGTTGATCAAGAAAAAATTGTTTTTGCTTGTCCTTTATGTAAATTATCTCATATTTCATCCACCAACCTGTTCATTCATCTAGAAGTCGTACATAAAGTATCTGGGTTTTCTTGCAGTAAGTGTAAATTAAAATTTACATCTGCGTCTTTACTTAATGAGCACATAACAAAAAGTCATCAAGATGATCAATTAAAAGCTCAAAATGTTATTAAGTTCAAATGTGATATCTGCTCTCTTAAATTTAAAAAAAAAAATGTATTATTAAAGCATATAAAGAAACATGTTTTTAAATATAACAGCACTCAATATTATAAATGTAAAATATGTGGAGTATCATTTGTATCACAAAAACTTGTAAAAACACATATTGGAAAACATTATGAAAAAAATCCAATGCTTAAAGAATTTGAAAAAATTAAAAGAAATTTGTTTTTCTCTGTAGAAAATAAATTAGACAATAATTCTAAAAATAACAATAAAAAAGCTGTTGATTTAAAACCCTGTACAACTTTAGTTAAAAGAAGTGAAATTATAAATAAAAAATGTTTAATTTGCAAATTTCCTAGACATAATTGTAGTCAAGTTAAAAATCATGAAAAATTAGAAAGTTATATTCGGTCAAAAAGTATTGAATGTAAGATATGTACAAAATGGTGTGTGACCAAAATGGAATTTCAGCAACATATGAAAATACATGAGGCAATCAAGGAAAAATACTCAACCTCAACTTCACCTAGGAAATTAAATAATTATGATTTCATTGACTCTCAGCCTCTTAACAAATCACCACAAAAGACAACACCAGAAAAAAAGAAACAGTTTGATACTGACATAAAAATGTTAACTTTAAAAACAGTTCCATCCATATTAAGAAAAAAGACAAAGTCGTCTCATGATGTAGTTACAGAATCAAAATGTACAGGATGTCCCGATTCTTTCCCTTCTATGATTCATTTAAAAAATCACTTTTCATCCGAACATGCTGGTACTATATTTTATGTAATTTCAAAAATATATTTAGAATGTAAATTATGTCCTAGTGTATTTAAATACCAAGAAATGTTGGAAAATCATTGTGAGGTTATACATTCTGATAAAGCAAACGTGTCACTACAACCCTCTAAATGTTCCTCACCATCCCCAAAATGTAAAAAAAAAAAATCTTATAAAACCATAATGTCATCCAAAACCCCCGTATTTCAAGAATTGAAAGAAACGCCTCAAAAATGTCAAAATGTAATACCACCTTCAATGTCCCCAAATTTACCACTTAACATCCCTCAACCCACAACGTCCCAAATAAAGTCACCCCCAAATCTCCCCGTTTTAGAAGACCCACCCATTGACTCCCCTGATATATATTCTGTACATGAAACTTCACCCCAAAACTCTCCCATACCACCCTTAGATTTACCAGAAGATATTTTACCCCCTCCTTGTGCCCTTCCTAGTTCAGACCCTGTTCAATACCTACCCTTAACCAGTGAAGAATTACTGAGTACGGGACAAAAATTCATCCCCGTAATGATCCAATGTGCCCTCTGTCCAAAAACTGTATTAAACCAAGATAGTTTATATATACATTATATTGCAGATCATAATGGTTTGGTGGATTTCGGTATTAAAAAGTGTCGAAGTTGTCAAAATTGCTTCATACCTGAAACTGAAAATTGTGATTTTTGTGTGTCTTGTAAGTTACTAAATATTGATACAATTTTTAATGAAACAATTAAAAAATTAAAATGTAAACATTGTCATTTAGAATTCAACAATAAAACTGATTTAGATGATCATATAATACAAGTACATAAAAATATTTCAAATGATAATTATATTTGTCGTAAATGTAAACTAGGATTCAAAACTGAATGTAGTTTTCAAATTCATAAGAGACTTTATCATATTAAAAATTATAAATTAAATGATCCTAAAATTGTTGAGAAAAATATTATATGGTATGAATGTGAAGTATGTTCTGAAAAGTTTGCAGACACGAATACATTTTTCTCTCATTGTGGTAACCGTAAAGCTTATCCAGAACTTACGAATCAATGCCATCACTGTAATATTAGATTTAATGATAAATCTGAACAGAAAAAGCACAGTAAAGAAATTCATAATATTTGCACTAATGTTAAAGTTGAAAAGTTATATATTTTCTGTGAAATTTGTCAACAAGATTTACATCATAGTATATATTTTGGTGAACATATTGAGGAATGTTTACACAAAACAAAAAATGTGTGTCCGTTATGTGGAATAGTAGTAGTTGGGAAAAGTAGATTTTATATAAAAGGTCATATTAAAAGTCATACTGGTAATATATGTGCTGTACAATGTAAAATTTGTAATATTCATTTATGTTCTCAATATAATTTAAATGTACATATGATGCAAAGACATGTATTGGAAATGTAATTAATAATTTTTTATAATGTAGATTTTGTAAATAAATTAGATAATAATGAAATTGTTCTCTACATTTTATTATTTATATAGATTTCGCCAAATAAGTCAAATAAGTCAAATAAATAAATAAATAAATAAATAAATAAATAAATAAATAAATAAATAAATAAATAAATAAATAAATAAATAAATAAATAAATAAATAAATAAATAAATAAATAAATAAATAACACTTCATAAAAGTATATAAGCACATAGACAGAGCTATATTTATTTATTTATTTATTTTTTTTTTTATTGGTCATTTAACTTGTACATCAATCAAGATTATATATCATAATCTTATCGATTGAAAATTTACATATGTAACATTCTTCAAGACCTAACTTCAAAAATATTTTACCTTTCAAAACATTTTGTAACAATATTATTATTATTATTATATAATCATATAATTATTATTAATTTTAAAATTTCTTCATAAACAAATTTATTTTATATATTTATAATTCAAAACAATATATGTCATTACCTTATTGCAATTAAATAAGGAAACACATGCAACCAAAAAACTTTTTTTTTTTTTTTTTTATTTTACAATTTCAATTTCCCTAAGGCTCTAGAACAATGAAACACATCCTATCTTCATTTTCAACTCTTCCTACTAAAACACAAACAATTTCCCATCTTCAATGATGTCCATTACCTGAAACAAAATGACTTTAGTACAATTGCAATTGTACAATTGGTATACAGTGTATATATACGCACTGTTGTACTAAATTTGATTGCACAGCTAAGGTAAATACATACATATAATTAAGACACTGGCATGTGTGAGTGTAGAAGTTCACTCGCTTGGCTTATGAATGTCGATCACCGTCAACGAATTCAGGTGAGGCATGGATAAATTATAGTGTATTTTCTCCATGAGGTGAGGTGACTCACAGTCACCTCCGAGTAAAAAAACAAAACAATAATAATTGCAGGCAAATATATTTGCCACAAAAAAATATAAAAATGTATTTTAATTTCAATTAAAATAATTTTTTTTTTCTGAAAAGTTTCATGGTTTCGAATGTTAAATGAAATATTATGCGGCTATTTTTTAGTCAACATTTAATTATTACTAAAAAAATATACCTTCAATGAATTTATTATAATTTCATAAACGCTTAAATAACTTTTTCTCATTAAATAAAGATTCGAGATATTTATTATTAATTCGATCAGTACAGGACTTTAATTAATATATCCAAAGATCTCCTAACCCTATATAAAACATCAACTCCTCCACCTATCACTTCTAATATCATAATCAATTATTCAGGTTTATATAGAACGTTCTAATCCTGAATAATTATTAAGATCTTGGTAGTCAAATCTACTATCTAGCTCACCTTTAATAGCTAGTTTTATTCACTTAATAACCTACTTTTTTATATATATATAATATATATATATATATATATATATATATATATATATATATATATATAAATGATATATATAATTCGCTAGCATTTAATCTGCAATTCTCTCCTCATTCAGAGCTTTCCTATTATGTGTAGCTACAATATACCATTTATAAATATATCGGATTATTTCACTAGTGGGTTTTTACTGGAGCGAGTGCCTTTCTTTTTTGCTCTGGTAGATTTTCCCAAAGCGCTTTTTAAATTTAATTAGCATAGATCTAATATCAAAAGTTTCTAGTCCAAATCTTCATCTGACAATATAATGGCCTCGGCTAGCAAATCAACAGATTCGACTCTCTATTTCTATATATTTATTTATATGTATAATTAAGTAAAATATTAAATTCTTTAATTAATATAATATAAAGGGGCCAAGAGGCGATGTATATTATTTAATTGCAAAAGGTGCATGCGGGCTGTTAAGTTTAGTGCAGCTCTCATTTTTTTTTTTTTTTTTTTACTTATCAGCATGCAAGGATATTTCCCTCTATGTACCTGGAACTCGAGGCGAGGAGTAAAGGATCCACGGTGATTGCACGGCCTGTTACGCATCATCCCAGCATTCGCTGAGGTGAGACTGAGGGAACCGTGGAAAACCTCTCGATCAGTCAGGAACCTCGATCGCAAGTGCTCTCGCAGCTCATTTTCACCATGTATTTTGTATATATACGCTGAAAATATATTAAAACTGTACCTCTTTGGTAACTTTGTTCAATATATATATATATATATATATATATATATATATATTAAATTATAGCTCGATCATTATACAATTTCAGAACATTTTACTGTTATATAGCTATATAAAATGTATTTACAATATTTGAAATAAATTTTATTATAATTTTCAATACAATTACATTTATTTGTTCATAAGGTGAACTAGATTATGAAATTCGAAAGAAACATTCAACTATCAGCTATTTTTTTTTTTAATCGTTGCAAATATGATTAACATTGGCTGGATAATATATATTTATACAGTTAAATTGATTCAACGTACTTATAATTAATTATATAGTTGTGTTAAAGAATGAATGCAATATATGTCATATATTATTAATTATTATAGTATGTTTATTCTATTATATAGGTTGCAGATAATATAATTATATGGACAGTATATATATATATATATATATATATATATATATATATATATATATATATATATATATATATATATATATATATAATTATTTATTTTAATGAAAACTTGCAGCTTTGCAAATATGCAACTCATGAATCATGAATGCAACTTTTATTGTGTTTTTTTAATTATAGTATTAAATTGTACGTGCATGCATATTGTTGTTTTTATGTCGCTGGATTGAAAATAAATAAAATAATCAATTGTAATTAATATATAGCATCAATAATTTGTTACATGTCTCTCATCAGCTTCATCATCTATTAAATCTGTTTTAATTTTTTCTTTCTCTTCCGATCGCGAATCTACAATAAATTATTTAATTAATATTATTATATGTGCACTGATTAACATTCAATTATTACTAGCTGTCATTAAAATTACACGTTTTGTAATATTATATTTCTTTTAAATTTGGCCATTTGGGAGTTTCAATAATTCTTAAAAATTAAAAATTAAATTAAAACGTAAAAAACTAAATGTTTGAGCTTATAAATAAATAAAATAAAATTTCAGATTATATGTTCAAAATAATTACCTTGGTTGCCATGGATATTATTGTGTAAAACTGTTTGCGAAAAAGACAATAATAATAAAATTTTAATATACATGCAATAATTATAAATATAAGCATCAGCTGATCGTCCAGCAAGCAGGATGATCAAGTCACAATTAAAACGATCGCCTACGAGAGAAATATCATCATGTGATTTAATGTGTAGTAATTAAGACGAGTTTAAACCAGTTTATGTTTAATTTTTTTTCTTTGAAAACCACTTAGTAAAAACTAATGTACTACTTTATTGAAAAGTAAAAAGAAATTAAAATCCTCAAGTACATATTCACGTAAATTGCATTTTTCTATATATATTTTCACTTTTGTTAATATTTCCGATCTTATAAAATATCAACAATTAATTTTTAACTGTTGATTTCGCATAAACTTTAACAGGTTATATATTTCGCATAAAACAAAGACCTTCCTGTGAGGATTTTCGAGAAATATGACTATAGGACAGCTTTTGATGATTAACATCAACTATATAATTTTTATATTTTCAGTTCAGGTGGGTATATTCACCTTTTAAAGGTGGGAGTTTCCTGTAATTAAGGTATAAAAGCAAATGCTTCCCCGTAACAAAGTACAAGTTCAATCTTAGCATTCAAGACACACGGATCAACTACACTAATATTCAAAGAGGTTCGTATAAAATTAATTTTAATTCATTTTAATGTGTTTTATATTAAACAAACTTCATGAAATATAATAATAAAAAAATGCTTAAGCCGGTATTACACGATACAATTTTCCTAACTATTCAATACAGTTTTTCCTTACAAGAAAATTTCATCTCCATAAAAACAAATTTAATGGAGTTCAAATTTTCTTATAAGGAAAAATTGTATTCAATAGTTAGAAAAATTGTATCGTGTAATACCGGCTTTACTCTATGACGTATACGTCACATCGTCTTGCAGCACAATTTTAACGTTTTTTTTAGATGTTTAAAACTTAAAATTGTAAAAAAAAACATACAATTAAATATTTAATAATATAATAAATCAATGTTCTCTCTATCAATATACGTATAACGCTAAAATTAAAAATTTCAGGCGGTTTGTCAAATACATTAAAAGTTTTTTTTTAAGTGTTATAATATATATATATATATATATGTGTTATAATTTTATTGAATATTTTAAAACAATAAATTATTTAATTTATTTTTAAATAAAAAAAATAATTAGTTAAAAGTAAAATAAATTAAGTTAGTCTGCATGCAATCCAATTACCTTTCTTTCAGAATCTTTTTAAAATTTTTAAATATATAAGTCTGTAAGATTTTTTTTTAAAATACAGTAAGCTAATATTAATTGAATTAATGTTACTTGTATCATAATTATTTTAACTAACAAAAAAATCTGAAAAAATAATAAATAATATGTATTACAATCTAATTCGTTATAATAACTAACTTGCACTTTGTTTCTTTTTTTAATTTATAAGTTACAGCTTATAACTGAATTTAATTACGAATGAGTCTTTTATTTGTATTTTTTAGATTTTTATTAGCTACACGGATAATTAAGATAAATTAATTATACATGTTATAAAGGAAATTGGAACCGTATAATTCTTTAAAAAATTAATTACTATTACAATGGACAATTTGCATCATCTTTTTTTAGTAGCTCAATCGAAAGAGGAGGTCGAAAAATACACCTGTGAATTTTATGCGATTTTTATTCGTACTGCATCATGGCTAAAAGAGAGGTCACGTGACCTGGAGCCGGCACCCGTGTCGCCCGTGACGTCATTGAACTGTCTGGTCAAGCAAACGATTGTCTATATAACGCTTGTAAACAATAAATTAATTGTTGCTTGTTTCCATAGCAACGTGGTTGTTTGCAAGCGTTATAAAGTCGATCGTTTGTTTGACGGAACAGTTAAGTGACGTCACGGGCGACACGGGCGCCGGCTCCAGGTCACGTGACCTCTCTTTTAGCCATGATGCAGTACGAATAAAAATCGCATAAAATTCACAGGTGTATTTTTCGACCTCCTCTTTCGATTGAGCTACTAAAAAAAGTTGATGCAAATTGTCCATTGTCGAAAAAAATAATGTATCTCTGAACGTATATATTTAATATTATTTGACTACAAAGAAAGAGAGTGTGCCATGTGTTTTTATGATATTCTCTAATAGAATCCTAATAAAGAAATATAAAATATGGTACTAATATTTTGATTTCATTAATGGAGTATCGACCTCATTTTTTTATTGCAGAAATGGATAGAGGGTGCCCTGATTTTTTTCATATTTTTTAGAGCCCGGGAACTATTTTTAAAAAATTATTCAAAGTCCTTTTTGTGACGTCACGAGACGCCGCTCCTTAATTAAGAAAAAGATAGGACTTGCAACCTCGTGACGTCACAAAAAGGACTTTCAATAATTTTTTAAAAATAGTTCCCGGGCTGTAAAAAATCTGAAAAAAATCAGGGTAGCATAACTTTGTACGCTCTATCCATTCCTGCAATAAAAAATGATGTCGATACTCCATTTCAATGTGCTTTTTCCGTCATATATACAAATTCGAGTATGGGGGTTCGAAAAAAAAGAGTGAACTCACAAGTCAGCCAAGATTTGAACCTGAGACCTTCCCTTTTTCATGATAGATGGAAAAATACGTCATCTGATGGAGATATAACATCTTGCCTACAGACTAAAAACATATTTAAAATTTTTATTTCAGGTAACAATGGCCATTTCCAGTCGTATTTTGACTCTGTTGGTCCTCACCTCTCTCGTCTACGTGTGTCAATGTGACACCACTCGCGTCAAGAGAGCAATCACGCTGTACGACGACTTATGGCAAAAGGGCGCACAAGTCACCGAGAGCACCAACGGTCACGAATGTCGTAATCTGGACCACTTCAACAAGAGGACTTCTTCGGTCAACACTCAAGGGCAATGTTACATTCTTTTCGTAGGTCGCGACTGTCAGGGTGAATCTAGGAAGATCTCAAACGGTGGAGGTCAATGCTCCGATCACGGAAATCTTAATTCTTGTAACTTTAATGATCAGGCTAGCTCTTTGAAGATTTGTTAATTTATGTTACATAATAGTGGCATGAATTTTTTACATGTATAAAAAAAAAAAAAATACTGTACATGTCTGTATTGGAACATTTGGAACCAATAAAAAAAGTAAATAATATATATTTTTTTATTTTATTGTTACTGAATATAACAGTAATTTATTACGTTATGTTGATGTTTTAAGCCAAAAAATTTTAATGATTGATTTTTTATGTACTTCGTAAAAAACACCCTTTTTAAATTCATAGCATTATCCGAATAAAAAAAAATCAAATGTTGTTTCTAAAGTAAAAAATGAACTTGTGTCAATGGCACGTACTATAATAAAAATTAAGATAAAATTATATATAATTGGTGAGGGTTATATATCTCGTTAAGATTTTTTCTGTTAAATTTAATTTACATCATATTAGATTCAACAAAAAATGTTTAAACTTTTAAAAATTATACACCAGCTTTAAAAAAAAAAAAAATATTTATAATTTTAAAATAATCTTTGCTGAATATTATTAATAGACAATAATGGTTGCATTTTTTTATTTCATATTTAGAAAATATACCTAAAATTATGCTTTTCTGAATTTTATTGGATTTTTTGGAGTGCGGGAACTAATTTTAAAAAAATATTTAAAATGTCTGAATTTGGGTGGTACACGTGATGGGACAACCGTGACGTCATTTGTCGTGCTGTGATTGGCTGTTGATGATGTCACGGCTGCTGTGATTGGCTGTCGATGACGTCACGGTTGTCCCATCAGGTGTACCACCCAAATTCAGACATTTTAAATATTTTTTTAAAATTAGTTCCCGCACTCCAAAAAATCTGAAAAAATTCAGAAAAGCTTAATTTAATGTATATTTTCTAATTATGAAATAAAAAAAATGCAACCATTATTGTCTATTGTGTAAAAGTTGTAAAACTGTTAATTTTATAATCAATGTATAATTAATGCGATAAATTAAGCTGGCTCAAGGTGTATAGATCGAGGTTTATAAACCTCTATACACCTTGGTGAGCTGGCTGACCAGTGAGGATCAAATCAATTATTGCCCAAGTCAGTAAAATCATCGTGCAATTTGTTATAAAGTAAAACGAGTTAAAACTCCCTCAGTTTTATTTTTGTTAAACCACTTAAAAAAACTTTTTATAAGCCCTTTAATAATATTAAAAAGAAGGTTTTCTGACGAGGGTTCATTATAAAATAGAGGTATTATATATTAGAATCTTACCGGACTGTTTCCACTCGTCGGTTTTGTTGTAGTACGTCGAGAAACTTGAGCACTGAATTATAATGTTAATGTTTTTATTATTATCACTAATACACTTCATCATATTATATTAAAACTACACCTCTATGGTGTACATATATATTAAATTATAGCTCCTTACACAATTTCAGAACATTTTACTGTTATATAGCTATAAAATGTATTTACAATATTTGAAATAAATTTTATTATATTTTTCAATACAGTTACATTTTGTTCATAAGATATGAACTTAAATTATGAAATTTGACAGAAATCTTCAACTTTCAGCTATTTTTGTATCATTGCATGATGGACATTGGCTTGATAATATAATAATTAATATTATATATTATTTGAATTCAATTTAATTAGTTATATAGTTGTGTTGAGAATGATTGCAATTAATGCAATATGTTTATTCTAGGTTGCAGATAATATGGACAATATGTATATATTTAATGAAAACTTGAATGCAACTTTTATTATTTTTTTAATTAATTGCTAACTGCTCTGTAGTGTAGTGGTACCCCTGGCTCAGGTCCGAGAGGTCCCCGGTTCGATTCCTGAACCCGGCAGACTTTTCGTGACTTGAGATGGGTGTGACTGATTACTAGATTATGGAGTTGGTAGAAGGAAGGCAGCTTACGGCTGTCTATACTCCACTGCCCTGCAGTATTGCACTGCCACTGCAGGCTGCACAGATCTGGTAGTAGGAGCCCAGAAGAGTGCAGGAAAGGGTTCTGGGAGCCTGGTAAGTCTCAGCGCGGTCGCAAGATAACTCTTACTGACATCAAGGCTAAATATCGGCCAGGCCACACCCGAAAGGGGAAAATGGTGTCAAGGGTATTAACTTTTTTAAATTAAAAAATTGTGCATGCATAATTGTTGTTTCTATCTCTGGATTGAAAATAAATAAATAAATTATAATATTATATTTTATATATATATATATATATATATATATATATATATATATATATATATATATATATATATATATATATATATATATATATATATATATATATATATCAACAATTTGTTGCATATCTCATCAGCTTCACCATTTTTTTTTTTTTTTTTTAATTTTTTCTTTTTCTTTCAAATCTACAATAAATAATTATTTAATTACTATTATTATTTGCACTGATCAAAATTAAATTATTATTGTAATTAGAATTGCAATAATGGGGTACTGACCGGTATTTGAATTAGCAATACTAATAAAAAGTACTGTGAATTCTATAAAGAACGAGCCCTATTAGAGCATTCTACGACAATTTGCTGATTTTATATGAATTTTTAAAACTTTTTTTGATGACGTCATAGCATTGAATCTTAAATGGAAAAATGCATCAGTTAACATTGCTAAAATGAAAAGTTATTGAGGTAGGAATTTGAAACCTTCATTATCGTGATTCTAGCACCTAAAAACCTTGCAAATGAAGTTTTGGTTACATTTCAATATTAAGTATGGGATTTGGTAATGTTAACTGATATATTTTCCCATTTAAGATTCAATGCTATGACGTCATTTTTGAGAGGTTTTAAAAATTCATATAAAATTAGGAAATTGTCGTAGAATGCTGTAATGGGGCTTGTTCTTCATGAAATTCTCGTGCCTTTTGAAATATTGACAAAAAATTAAAACTTTTTTTTTTTGGTCAGTACAACATTATGTAGAAAAATATATTTCTTTTAAATTTGAAAGTTCTAATAATACTTAAAAATTAAATTAAAACATATAGAAATTAAAAGTTTGAGCTTATAATTGGGGAGCAGGACTTATATAGACATGGGCATTGCCCGTTATATAGTTCAGTGGCATTGCCTTTCCCTGTACCCTCTTGAGTAGTTTTTCCTTAATTCGACGACTTTGACAATTTTTGTATTTTATCTATTTCTACTCAATAAGACATATGATATTATATATTATACTATCAATATTATTGACTACTTTATTATATTTAGCCATTGGTTCTGTAACTGTTGCTGAATAAATAAGAATTTGAATATATTATATTATTAAATATGTATATCATGCACCAACCGTTAAGATATGTTCAAAATACCCTTATATAGCTGGATGATATTATTGTGTAAAAGTGTTACTAGAAACTAGAAAGACAATAATAAATATAAATGAGAATATTTTTATAATTAATATATTAATTAAGCTGGCCGGCCAGCAATTAAAGATCAAAGTCAACGATTGCTCAAGGCAGTAATATCATCGTGTGATTTAATGTGCAGTAAAACGAGTTAAAAACGAGTTTATGTATAAACTAGTTTATTTGTAATCTTTGTTTCCAATGTTTTTATAAAGTACCACTAACAAGTAAGTAAAAACTAACGAGCATTTAGTAAAAAGTAAAAAGTAACCGGAAATTAAAATTTTCAGGTAAATTGCATTCTTTCTACATAAAATATTATCACTTTTGTTAACATATCCGATATATCGTATAAAATATCAACAACTGAACTTTACTATAATATTATTATAATTAATTTGAATAAAACAAAGGACTATTCCTGTGAGGATTTTCGACAAATATGACTGTAGGACCACAGCTTTTGATAACATCAATTTAATTTTTATATTTTCAGTTCAGGTGGGTATTTCCACCTTTAAAAGGTGGGAGTTTCCTGTAATTAAAAAGGTATAAAAGCAGATGCTTCCCCGTAACAAAGTACGAGTTCAATCTGAGCATTCAAGACACACGGATCAACTACACTAATATTCAAAGAGGTTCGTATAAAATTAATTGTAGTGTATTTATTATTAAAACTTTTTAACTTTTTTTAAAACTGCATAATATTTTTTTTTCTATATTATGACGTATACTTTCACAGCGTCCTGCAGCATAATTTTAACGGGATGTTTGATGATTAAAACTTAAAATAATAAAAAAATAACAAATAATATATAACTCAATATTCTCTGTCTTAATATATATGCAGCAACAAAAATTTCAGGTGGGTTTGACCAATTATTATAAGTTCTTAAAAAATTCTTTACTTGGAATTTTATTCCATTTTTTAAAACATTCAATATAATTTCATTTGTTTTAAAATAAAAGAAATAATTAATTTTTAATTTAGTTACAATAATCGTCGAGAAAAATTACAATGTATCTCTAAACGTATGTGATGATAAATGACTATTAATCCTATAATAATAACTTTTATATATATAATATATATAAATATACAGTATATACTCTATATAATTATATATATTATATAGGGTGGGATTCACGAAGAGTTAAGGAGCGTTTTAGGGAGAGATATTTTAAGAAGCGTTTTTTATACCAGGTAACATCAGGTAAGAAAAACGCTTCTTAAAATATCTCTACCTAAAACGCTCCTTAACTCTTCATGAATCCCACCCAGGTATTGATTACAAAGAGTTTTTTTTTTTTTTTTTTTTTTTATTATTATACTCCCTAATAGAACTCCTAATAAAGACGTACATATATAAAATATGGTGGTAATATTTTGATTTCATTATAATCCAATGTGCTTTTTTCATCAACGGTACGTATCATACAAATCCAAGTATAAATGTTCGAAAGAAAAGAGTGCGAACTCGGCCAGGAGTTGAACGTGGGACCTTCCCGTTTTCATGACGGATGAACGAGAAGGTCCCAGATTAAACTCTTGTGACCGATTTCACTCTTTTTTTTTTTTTTTTTCGATAATTTATACTTGAATTTGTGTGATACGTACCGATGATGGAAAAAGCACATAGAAATAATTAATTAATTAAAACGTCATCTGATGGAAATAACATATTGTCTATAACGGACTAAAAATAGATTTAAAATTTTTTGATTCCAGGTAACAATGGCCATTTCGACTCGTATTTTGTCTCTGCTGGTCCTCACCTCTCTCGTCTACGTGTGTCAATGTGACACCACTCGTGTCAAGAGAGCAATCACGCTGTACGACGACTTATGGCAAAAGGGCGCACAGGTCACCGAGAGCACCAACGGTCACGAATGTCGTAATCTGGACCACTTCAACAAGAGGACTTCTTCGGTCAACACTCAAGGGCAATGTTACATTCTCTTCGTAGATCGCGACTGCCAGGGTGAATCTAGGAAGATCTCAAACGGTGGAGGTCAATGCTCCGATCACGGAAATCTTGATTCTTGTAACTTTAATGATCGGACTAGCTCTTTGAAGATTTGTTAAATTATGTCAATGTTAATGGTGGCATGATATTTTTACATGTATAAAAAATTGTACGTGTCTGTTATTGTACCAATAAACAAATTTCATAAAATATATTTTATTTTATTGTTAATGAATATAAGTATAACTTTTTTTTTATTGGTCACATTATACATATCAACCAAGGTTATACCTTATTGGTTGAAGCAATTTAACATGAAAAATATATTTCTTTAAGACCTAGATTTATTATAAAACTAAATTAATCTAGCACAGATCGAATCTTATTTGTGGTTTCAAACAAAAACAAAGATGAAAATAAAGTTGAAACTATTGACAGACTGATTTCAAATTTTTCACAACAAACTTATACAATTATTATAACTCTTTAAATTTCAAGTTAAAGATATGTTTTAAAAGAAAGTACAGTTTTAGTACATTTAAACAAAATTTAACCTAAATCTCTAATACAATATTATATGTCCTATATAAATTATAACTATATTAGAAACAAATGATTTATTACGTTATGTTAATGTTTTAAGTCAAACTTTTTTAATGCTTAATTTTTTATGTACCTCGTAAAAAAAATCATTTTTTTTTATTCATAGCATCATCCGATTAAAAAAATTCAAATGTTGCTTCTAAAGTAAAAAATTAAAAATGAGCTTGTTTCAATGGCTATCAAAATTAAGATTAAATTATATTTTAACTTGGTGAGGGTTAATATATCGTTAAAATTTGTTTTCTGTAAATTTTAATTTACATCATTAGATACAACTTTTAGTAATTATACACTTAGCTAAAAAAAAAACTATTTTTAAAATAATCTTTGCTGAACATTTTATTGTGTTAAACTGTTGTAAATTATGTTAATTATATAATTAATTCGATAAATTAAGCTGAACGGCCAGTGAGGATCGAGTCAGTGATTGCCCAAGGCAGTAATATATATCATCGCGTGATTTGTCATAAAGTAAAACGAGTTTAAACTCCGTTTTATTTTTGTTAAACCACTTAAAAAAAGTCCTTTTTATATAAGATGTTTCATAAAAACGAAATGGAAATTGAGATTCTCAACATATTAACGTAAATTGCATTTTTTTTTCTGTATATATATATATATGTATATATATATATTATATACTCACTTTTGTTAATATTTCCGATATATTGCACAAAATATCAAAACTAAATTTTACTACACTGATTATTATTTTGCAAAGTACTTCCTGTGAGGATTTTTGACAACTATGACTGTAGGACAACTTTTTATAACATCAATTTAATATTTATATTCATCGTTGAAGATGCAACCTTTATAGAGTCGGATTTTCCAGTAATTTTTTATGGAATAAAAGCAGAAGTTTCCTTATAACAAGCAAGAGTTCGGTCTGAGCATTCAAGCCACACGCATCAGTGAGTATATACGCAGCGATCAACTGTCTGCACTAATATACAATGGTTAGTATAATATTATATTTTAATTAATTTTGCCTTACTTTTCATTGAATAAACTGTATGGGATGTTTTATTTGAATATAATATATAGTATCTAGATCGATATTTACTATGTATTTTATCAATTTCTTTACGATTTTGCTTGAAGAATATATAACATCTTGAAAATCGGTGAAACATTGGCCTCTGCAAGGATGTGTCTTCTTTAATCTTTTATAGCATTGTATTTTTTTTTTTAAGTTACTTTTGCTAGAAAAATACAACAAGATCATTTTTAAGTTAATTTTAACGGTATCATAATATTCATAATCAACACTAATAAAATTTGAACAATTTTAAATAAATTATATTAAAATCAAATTCTTATAGTTTTTTATGGATTTGATTATTATCTGTTTGTAAATTTCTATAATGATGTACATATAAATAATAAGAGAATTATAATTATGTATTACAACAAATAGATTCATTTTTTTTAATCACTGGCTGCAATATACATTTCAATTATTATAATTATATAATACACTTAAAAAAAATATATGCATTTTTGAGTAAAGAAGATCATACTCCTATAAAATATATTTGATTTCAGGTAACAATGGCCATTTCCCCTCGTATTTTGACTCTGCTGGTCCTCACTTCTCTCATCTATGTGTGTCAATGCGACACCACACGTGTCAAGAGAGGAACTGTCACACTGTTCAACGACAAATGGCAAAGAGGTCAAGGTGTGACTGAGAACGGTGTGAACGGTTACGAATGTCGTAATCTGGACCATTTCCTCAAAAGTACGTCTTCAGTCAACACGCATGGACAATGTATCATTCTCTTCGCAGGTCGGGATTGTCAAGGTTACTCTCGAAAGGTAGCATTGAATGATGAAGGTCACTGCCCTGATCACGGTGATCTTGATTCTTGCAGCTTTGATAACCAGGCTAGCTCATTGAAACTATGTTAAATTTTATGTTACATGCATAATGGTGGGATGATTTTTTTTTTATCTTAATTTGCGAAAGTATTATAAATATACTGTATATTTGATTTTAATAAAAATGTCAATTGCCAATTCTAAAAACAAGAATATAATAAATAACGTTCCATCTGTGTTCAGTAAATTTTAATTTTAATTTTGATTTCACTTAAACTTTTTATTTGAAAAAATTAAGCTTATATTATTATTAGGATTTCAAATTTGATTTAATCATTTTTTTTTAAGGCAATATATCAGTATTCTGAATTAATTTTTTGGCGCAACCAAAAAGAACTAAACGAAAGTCACCCCAGCTAGTAAAGTAACTTTTTTAATGATTCTAGAATTATTATATAGATTGTATGCTGTACGTACGTGTAGTAAAAAAAATCATGTGTCATATAATTATTAATATATTGTTACTGAATATCAGCTTTATAATGTCTTTATTATGTAATTTCCGAATATTAATAAATATATATTAAAACACATTTTTATTGTTATATTTTTTTATTTTATATGGCTTTTGTGAGATAAAATAAAAAGATGACAAATTTATTTTACATTAAATTCCCTTATCAGCGAGTCAAAATTTTGTAAAATAGATTAAATTTTAAATTTTTTCTCACTCATCATTTATTATTTCATTTACTTTAATTTTTGTGTATAGATATTAATTAATATTAATATTAATTAAAATATATTTTTTTTTAATAATGCAGGCATAATTTTACTGAAGTAGAGGTACTAAAATGAAAGAAAGTGCAGTAAAGGACGCGATGTGTTGGTGTGTGAGGCTCTCAGCACCATTCATAATCACGAAGCCGCCTCCCTCCCAGCGAGTTTCTGGCTGCACGAATTGTGTGTCCGCCGTTTTGTTGACGCAGGTTCCATTACTCATAATACCTGCTTCGTATTTGCATTTAAGTCCATCGCCGCACATGGTCGTGTAGTAAGAGCAGAATTCGCCGGGACCCTGTGGAGAAAAATTTTCAATTTAGAATATATTCTTAATCTGAGATTTTTTTTATTGCAAGAAAATTTACAAAATTTCAGAATTTTGTGGGTGTTTCTCGTCGGGATAATGTATACTGTATGTATATATGGCACCAACCAATGTCACGCATTAGTGAACCATAAGTATTAATTATATTGTAATAAATGACTTAAAAATCATCATATTTATATTAAATATATAGTACACTCGTCGCCTCAGAAAATTTCCCATTGTAGTCTTGTTAATCACCAAATTTCATTGCATGAAAAATGTTTTGTATAGATTTAGATAGCGCCCCTCGAGTTATACAGTACATGGTCAATTATTTCATATTTTTTTTTCTATTTTTAAGGACAAGTTAACACAATCAATGTTAAAAAAATCCGTATGTATACATGAAAATTATTAAACATACCTTAAAATAAATATAGAAATACAAATTCGATTTAGTTTTTGAGTTATTAAATTTTAAAGTTTAATAATTTAAGATGACATGTAAGTTCCATTTCTCCATATTAAATTAGTCAACTTAAAAAATTCATAACTCAAAAACTAGATTGAATTGCCATACCTGATTGATATATAGGGTATGTATACATTTTAAGATATATGTTTCATAATTTTCATACACGGGAATTTTTTTATCATTCAGGATTTTAAATGTTAAAGTGTTAGCAAATAATGTAAGAAAAATTGATATAATTTAATACATTATAACTCGAATTCTTCCATTCAAATACAATAAGAATGAGATGAAAGTTATCCAATCTACGTAGTATGTTGTCTCTATAATAAACTACGTTAAATGTCACACCTACAGTCAAATTAATTTAAAATTCCCACCAGAAGTAGCCGGAAGTGAGAGGTTTCTGTCCTTCCTATTTGTATTTAAAACTTCAAATTTTGGTTACAGGTTCATAAGAAAATTACTAACATGTTTTTAAATTTTCAGGACTCTGACATGAACAAGACGACCAGAAACATCTCACTTCCGGCTACTTCCGGCAGGAATATTACATAAATTTGACTGTATGGAGATGCTTACCTTTCCACAGACGATGCAGCACAGACAAGGTACCTCTATTACCAGACCGTACTGACATTGAGGGCGAGGTCCACACGAGACGTCTTCACATGATTCTGGACATGTTGTGGCCAGTGTCCTGAAAATTATAGTCAAATTAATTCCATATTCCTTCCGGAAGTAGCCGGAAGTATGAAGTCTGCAGCACTTTTTCTTTTTAATTGAGTTTTGAAACTTTACAGAATCGTTTGACGAAGTATAACTGACCTATGTGTAAAATTGTAACTCTGAAGTACAGGAAGGTCACAAACCTTAAATATGGATCTGTCGATCTAGTTATGTAATTTTGTGAAAATTTGAACCTTAATAATGGATGGAAACCAGGAAATAGAGCTTTTGTGAGTAATTCACCCTATTTGAATTTTCTCAAAATATATTAAGCGATTTAAGTTTTAAAATTTCTCAAAATGTTAAAATTTATTTCATTTGATTAATTTTATTCTTACTGACAAAAATAATCTTCGTAACTTATCATAATTAATTTATAATAATCTGAATCTATATGTATCTGCATTAGATTAAACTTTTATAATTATAATTATATAGATTTATTTATTTTACAGGGAAAATGAAAGAACAAAATTAATAACATTTCACAACCAATATGAGGAAAGAAGACGTAATTATTCCTT
The DNA here is from genome assembly GCA_949825025.1 of Siphlonurus alternatus. NCBI lineage: Eukaryota > Metazoa > Arthropoda > Insecta > Ephemeroptera > Siphlonuridae > Siphlonurus > Siphlonurus alternatus. Next base: position 10,501,100 of record OX463783.1, on the reverse strand, counting down.
TTTTTCCTACAGAAATAATGCAAAATAAGAGAAAAAAAAAGAAAAGGAGAAAAGTGAATAATTAAAAGACTAATTTAATTTCAATTTGGGTATAGACTTAAGATTAATAAATATTTACCAACACTATCACGATGATCCAATAATTTTAATAAATTATATTGATTTTACTCTTATATAGTTAGTTGATACGTAAAATTAAGCTAATCAATAAACAAAATAATACATTAATTGTTTATAAACTCACGGTTGCGGCACTAAGCTGATGGCACAGAGGACAGTCACCACGATCACCGCGGTCTTCATGTTGATGTCTGTCTGTACGATCGCTACCTCGAGTCTTATATCTCACAGTACTATAGTCAAATTAATTTAATATTCACACCGGAAGTAGAAGATTCTAGACTTCCTGTTAGTATTTTCATATTAAAAATTTTGGATACAGGTTTGTAAGAATAGTTTTACAAATTATAAAGACTCAGATATGAACAAGATGACCAGAAACCTCTCACTTCCGGCAGGAATGTTACATAAATTTGAGTATAGCTGGTACCAAGTACCATTGACCATCAGACGTAAGATAAGAAGGCAGCAGATATATTTGGTGCCTCTCATAGGTCAGTGGGGAGGTCATGGTGTGTTTAAACAACTCTGTACTTTAAACTTGCCAAAATTATCATGTGTGTAGTGATAATTAACAGAGATATAGCTATAATAATTATAATACCTATATAGCTAGAATATCTATAACTAAATAATTAATTAATTAAAATTCATTAATTTTGTCAACCTCTTTTAATTACGTTTTTACGTGTGCTGCTGACCTTGTAAAAAATAAAAATAAAACGTAAGCCTAAAAAGGAAGAAAATACAAATAATATAATTACAATTTGATGACTATTATTAATAAATTGAAGTGATTATTTCCTCTTATTTCTATAAGAATAATTTTGTTTTAGTTTAATTTTATTCGTTGATGGTAGTTTGTTGTTTAATTGAATATTTATTTGGTTATATGATCATTTTGTCTGCATGTTTATGGTGTCAAATTACAAAATTAACTGGAGGAGGGGATGGGGGACGAGATTGTTGGGTTGCCTGCTTACAGGGTAAATAATTATATAAGGACACAAAAATGTTGCATGCGTTTTATTCATAAACTAGCAAATAACATGGAAACAATATAAATGTAATAATTTCCATCTACAATTTATATTTAATTTTTTCTACATTTTTTCCCTTACACGCTGCTGATGCAACACAACACTAGTGCGGCAGGCTCCTGTAAAGTATGTAATATGTGTTGCAGTGACATCACCTGAGTTTGGCCTATATCCTATATTTATGCTAAGACTAATAAATATATAAATAAATTGTATTGTACAATTTATAAACTATTAAAAATTAAAGGAATTTTGCTAGTGAGTCATTTTAACACTTTTTTCGCCCTTTGAAATTCAGGAAAAAAAAACTTTTTAATGCAATATAATACAGATAGGGTTAATATTGATTGAAATAATTACCAAAACAATGTTCATTATTATTGATTTATTATTATAACCATTGTAAAACAATTACTGAATTAAAGATATTAACATGATTGAAAGTACAGTAAACGTCGCGAGAATTTGGTGTTTGAAGTTTTTCTCCCCTCCGTTAACGAAGTAGTCTTCCCGACGAATCTCTCCATACGAAGTGATGTTCAGGGGATCTGCAGCCCTGGTGACGCAAGTGCCCGACACCAAACCGTATTGTCCATCTTGTTGTTTACATTCAAGTCCAGTGCCACACATAGCCGTGGAATAAGAGCAGGACTCTCCGGGACCCTGTGGAAAATGAGGATTGTTATTTTTTTTTTTGTTTCAAGTGAACTCTATTGTGGGGTTCTGAATTTAACTTCCCGGCTCTTCTTGGGCCTGACCTAACATATAAACTTTACATATTACTTAGGTTTTTGTGAGTCCCCAAGCCAGGGCAGCTTATTGCAATCCATCCAAGCATTCACCTGGTTGTGACTGAGAAAATCATAGGAACCTCAGTCAGGATGGTCGGAAATTGATGGAAGATGCCATCAATTATCTCCCGGACTCACAACCAACCGATTATAAAGAATCAGAGAATTATTAAGAGTTAAGAATAAAATAGCAAAATAAAATAAAACGGTGGTAAGCAAACTGACCTACACACTAAATTTTTAGATGCTGAATTGGTTTTCAGTACTTTTTGTCAGTACAAAATTGCTCCAGTCAGTACAAAATTTTCCAGTTTCGTCTCATATCCAGCACTTTTTACCTATAAAACACTTATTCCAAGTACCAAATTTGTACTTGGATTAAGTGTTTTATAGGTCAAAAGTGCTGGATGTAAGACGAAATTGGAACAATTTTGTACTGACATAAAGTACTGAAACCAATTCAGTATCTAAAAATTTAGTGTGTACGTAATTTTAACTAATACAATGGATCTTATCCTTTGCTGTTCTATTTATTGTTGTAAACTACTGCACATGCAGTGCAAAATAATGTACGAACATAATACTTGTTGGTAAAATACACACAACATCATGATGCATGGGTATGATAGTATTTTTTTGCAGCGTGATTTTAAGGTTATATATTATATAAGTGTTAAAAAATTAGGAAAAATGAATAAAAAATCAAAAACTTTTTATCCTCTATCCAAAATATGTGAAAAATTGTCATTCATGTTAATCTATATATATATATATATATATATATAGCTAGTATGTTATCTAATAAACTCCTTTTTGAGTAATAGTCAGACGCGGATCCAGGGGGAGGGGGAGGGTGGGGGGGGGGCTGCAGCCCCATCCCCAAAATGTTTTACTTAAAGGTGAACTGAAGGGAACACTTTTTTAATATCATCTTATGAACAAAAATAAGACCGATTCACTGGTAATAATCATTTTCTTGTTCAGGCCCCCAAATTTGAATTCCAGTGACCAACGGCTAAAAAGTGAAGTTGTGACGTATCGGTCTGGTCACACGCGATGTTCAGTAGCAATTTTATGGCGAGATGAGAGCAGAAGCGGCGATACCGGATGTTGGCTGTCATTAAAATAAACACAAATTTTCAACGTCTATATGAAATCATCTTTCGTCTTTTTCAACGAGTGGGATGAAATCACAATTCAATTCCCTATCTAGCGGTACAAAAATTATTTTTCTGTGATGATTAGAACAATTTATAGTAAAGTGCAATTGCATGAAAATGCATTGATGCAATTCTCAATCTCAGCTAATATGCATCGCACAAGAATGAAATTTATACTATTCGATTGGAAATTTTATCATCAGTTAAGCACTATCATTAAAAATTACGAAAATTGATAATTAACAAAAGATAAAATTTTATATTTTTATTTTATTGCCATGAATGTAGTAATATGGGAAAAAAATTGAAGTGGCGATGGTGATGGTAGCCGTCGCCGGAGTCGCCGCGCTTCACCGGAAATCATAAATCTAACTGGTGTCAATAAAATAATAAAATAAATATAAAATATCAACTTTTGTTAATTATCAATTTTCGTAATTTTTATCATCAGTGCGTAACTGATGATAAAATTTCCAATCGATTAGTATAAATTTCATTCTTGTGCGATGCATATTAGCTGAGATTGAGAATTGCATCAATGCATTTTCATGCAATTGCACTTTACTATAAATTGTTCTAATCATCACAGAAAAATAATTTTTGTACCGCTAGATAGGGAATTGAATTGTGATTTCATCCCACTCGTTGAAAAAGATGAAAGATGATTTCATATAGACGTTGAAAATTTGTGTTTATTTTAATGACAGCCAACATCCGGTATCGCCGCTTCTGCTCTCATCTCGCCATAAAATTGCTACTGAACATCGCGTGTGACCAGACCGATACGTCACAACTTCACTTTTTAGCCGTTGGTCACTGGAATTCAAATTTGGGGGCCTGAACAAGAAAATGATTATTACCAGTGAATCGGTCTTATTTTTGTTCATAAGATGATATTAAAAAAGTGTTCCCTTCAGTTCACCTTTAACAATATAGGCATTTCCCCCACTCCAATTTTTAATATTTTTTAACATTGGCCTTATGGAGACAGCCCCGCTTCCGATTTTTTTTTCTGAATCCGCGCGCTTGGTAAAAGCTACATAGAGAGACTTAATTACCTTTCCACAGACGAGGCAGCAGAAACAAGGCACATCAAACACGAGACCATACTGGCATTGAGGGATGGGTCCACATGGCTCTTCACATGACGTAGAGCACGTGCTTCCTGTAGCCACTGTACTGCAAATTTCAATATTATAAGGATGAAGTTGGTTAATATCTTGTAATCTGCCACTTTGATTTGTAACACGAAACAGCTGATTTTGTAGTCCCATTTGATTAACATGTAAATCTTAGCAACCTCATAATAATTCTTATTCTTTTTATTTTTTTTTGAGAGAGACAGTCCTTACCACCAAGAAGTTGCAGAAAAATTTCAAAACAATCGAACGAGCTTCATTTTTTTTTTTTTTTTTTTAATTAAGTATTTTTTAGTTTTCACTTTTCAGTATCTTTCCTATGGAGAGCTAAACTAAAACATTAATTTAAAAAAATCAGCTCGTGCGATTGTTTTGAAATTTTTTCTGCAATTTTTTGGACTGCATCTCAAAAAAACATAATATATATATAAAAAATTATTATGAGGTTGCTAAGAAATGCTAAGGTTTACATGTTAATCTAATGCCTCAAATGGGAATACAATTAAATCACTTGTTTCGTGTTAATGAAACTTAAGAAAAGAAGACGTACTCGGTACTCTCGTGTTTTTAGATGAAGAGAGACTTTAAAAGTGAATAAAATAAGAAAATTATTTTAAACTCGATCAGGTATAAGATTGCATGAAAAAGTAGCATTACTTCAACGATGACTGATAGAATTTTATAATATTTAATAAGGTTATATGGATTTTAATTTAAATTGATCTATACGTAAAATTAATTAATTGTTAATATTACACCACTCACGGTTGCGGCTTGAAGGCACAGAAAACGATCACCACGATCACCAAGCTCTTCATGTTGATGTCTGTCTTTAAAAGTTCACCATCTACCGTCTTATATCTCTCCCTTGATCATCAGACGAATATAAAATATGAAGAGATTTGGTGTCAATGCTCTCATGGGTCAATGCTGATGATTATATAAGTCTCTGGAGGTCATGAGAGGTCACGGTGTGTAAACAAGTCTGTACTTTAAACTTCGCAAAATTCGCATCTCACGTGCTGTGATTTTTTTTTGTACTATATATGTTGTGATAATGGAGACTCTGATTTACATTTAACTTGGTTTTCATCGTATTTGTAACGTCTTCAGTCATTGGTGTGTTGTTTGTAACGAAGTATTTTACTGGACGAGTCGAGCCGAAGGACACCCGGACTTTTCCGACGAATACCGAGTAAAATAATAACTTTAGTACAACAATGAATCAATTACTGTATAATAATATTCTAAAAAACTTGTATAATGATTTTCTTTATTTTATACTTGGATAGAAGAGCCCCGCTGAAATAAATTTCATCTTTTATTCCTTACTACCCTTTTTTTCCTAATAATTAAACAATTGGGTCGTATTTTTGAAACATTTTTTTTTTTAAATTCTTTGATGCAGCAATCTGTTTAAATTTTTAATAATTTGTAAAGCCAAATATCTATTACCTAAAAATATTAAAATATCATCTTTAATGAAATATATAATTAATAATATAATGCAGGGTATTTAATAATTTGCTCGAATTAATAATTAATTATAATCAAAAAATATATAATTTTATTGCACCAGCTAGTTAATTGCTTACTAACGTAAGTATTTATTTTAAAATGTGTATTTATATATAAAGCTCTATAAGAAAGAAAAAATTTATAACTAACATGAAAAAAAAGAACCACACAGAATATAATTAAATTAATTAATTATGCTGTTTTGATCCTAATGGCCTCTTAAATATTTTGAAGTTACAAGACTTAATAACTGGCTGGCACTTCAAAATATTTAATGTAACTAAATTTAAATATAAAAATTAAGCCGTATAATATATGTATTATATATTATACAATTATATAATATTATAATAATTATATTGTATTCTCTAAATAACAATAATTTCAATTCTGACAAGGGATTATAGATTATATATAATATTTCATACGCCGTACGTTCTTATACTATCCATGGTGATTATTAGTTTAAAAGCAAAAGTCATGCAATTTATTAACAATTTTTAATGAGCATGCAAAAAATGCGGACGTTTTTTAATCTCTATATATTGACTCATTAATTAATGCATATAACAGTACTTTCAATTGTATTAATAATGAAATTATAGTTTTTTGCATCTAACATAATTATTATAATTATAACATAACATAATTATTGTTACATTGCATGTAAAAATTATGCACATAGCATTTATTTGATGAAGCAACTGTAATAAATAACACGAGAACATACAGGTCTGATAAGATTTATATCTAACTCGTGACGTCCCGTTCACACTCGTCACGATTCTACGTCACGCCAGCCGAGAATTGCTGATGTTGTAACTCCGTAAGCGTACGTCTTCAAATAACTAAGCTTGGCTTTCATGTAGATATAGCCTCTGTGGCGCAATCGGCAGCGCGTTCGGCTGTTAACCGAAAGGTTGGTGGTTCGATCCCACCCGGGGGCGACTTTTTGTATTATTTAAATTGTCTCCAAATATAAGAAAAAAAAAAGTGTGAGAAAGAGAGAGAGAAAGAGAGAGAGAGAGAGAGAGAGAGAGAGAGAGAGAGAGAGAGAGAGAGAGAGAGAGAGAGAGAGAGAGAGAGAGAGAGAGAGAGAGAGAGAGAGAGAGAGAGAGAGAGAGAGAGAGAGATAGGTTAATACTTTAAAGCACGAATGCTAATTTTTTTATTCTTTTACTGGCATTTATGTTAATTAAAATAGTGCGCCTCTTATTTTCTTTAACGTTATTAAATATTAATAATTATTATTACATTAATTAATACTTTTACAGAAGCCTTCTGCTGAGTGATCGATTTGAATTATAGTAATTATACGTCCTCATCAATTGAAATTCTAAGCCACTGTTTTTTTTATTGCAGCTCGTCAATAAGACCCCTATAGCTATATCGTATTAAGTTAACATTTATGGACGTAATTGCACGGGAGTTATACAGTATATCAACTTGTATTTCTTTTTAATTAAAAATTCATATAATTTTAAAATTTTTATAAACTTACGAAGCCATTTTTTATCACGTCGTTCATGAACAATAAAAAAGGATATAAATTTAGTAAAATATAACATTTTGACATTTGTAATAATTTTTTTCACTTCGGAAGTAAATTAAGGTAAGTTAAATTAAAACTTCAAACTGTGCTACTTATATTTGTTATAGCAGTGATTTTTTTTCCCGGCACGAATTTATTATAATAGTGTTGCATGGTATGAAAAATACTATAAGGCAGTAGTTTACCGTTAGTTTATTTTTCATACCATGATTATTTAATTATTAAGTAATTAATTTGTTATATAGGATGAGTATTTGCTACTACCACCAAGATCTGCACCGACGGCGGCTCCAGGCAGACTCACGCCCAGACCCTTCAGCGCTCACCGTCGCGACCCTCCTACTCACCGGGGCTTCGCAGCGAGCGGCCGAAGTCACCCGCCTCCTGCCACCGGAGGCCTAGTATGGACACAACGCTTCAGCGCCATCCATTTTCAGGGCTTCTTATATATATTCTATATAATATTGAATATGTCAGATACACTATGCAGTGTAATATTTATTTTTAATTTACAATGATAACTTTTACTACAGCATATTCTGCTATTGGCGTCCGCATTTTTTAAAATATTTTATAATTATAAATATTTTTTCACAAATGTTTTTATTTAAAAATTTCTTATACATTCATAGCCTCTGTGGCGCAATCGGCAGCGCGTTCGGCTGTTAACCGAAAGGTTGGTGGTTCGATCCCACCCGGGGGCGACTTTTTGTATATTGTTTAAATTATTTTTTATTATTTAATTATTTTTTTTTGTGTCCGTCCACAGGAGTGAGAGAAAAGTAATAAAGAACGAAGTAAAAAAATATAATAATTACATAGCGTACAAATATTTAATTAAAAAAAAAATACTGATAATGCTTAAAGGCAATATTTTTAAAAACTTGATAACTTACAAGCATATTATTATAGTGAAACATCGAAAAATGATATAGATAAAGCATGATTCAATATAATATAATTATCATTGTGTTATTCATTTATGATAACCAGATTTAAATATGTCACAAGATTATAATTAAATATATGAAATTAATATATCATGCAGAATGTCATTGCTAATAATTATCAAAGGTGATTAAAACAATGAACACGACGGTAATTATATTATCACAATTACAAGCAATTACTCTCTTTTCTCCGATTCATTCCAGGATTTGCTCTTTTAAGTAATACACACTTTAGGATATAAAGCACGGTAGAGTTAACATTTTTCTAATACTGAATTTTCCTTCCATGGCACTTACTACATCCTCCCCTCAAAAATCTAATGAAAACGTTCAAATTAAACTCTTATACTGTATAAACTCATATATACAATGAAATCGCATCATGGAGGCATACATGACCAAAATTTGTTAATTGCCCCAAAATATAAATGATCAATAAAACCAATCAATCAATCGAAATCCTACCATATCGCCGTGAAGTTATGCAACCTCTCCAGCAACAAAGTGAAGCGGGTTACATAAAATATTTATTAGCAGGGGCAAGATGGCGCCCTGTCAAATATGTGAACACTCGTTTTGATAAGGAATAAGTATTTTACTGCTAAGAACTGCAATATTAATTGAATTTATTTGATGAGTTTAATTATCAAAATTGTATAAGTTAAAATTTAAAAAAAAAGTGTAATAAATAACAATGATTTACACATTATTTTTTGTTATATAATTTTAATGCATTGAAAGTCTTCCAGCAATAAATAATGTATAATGTTTTAATATTTATTTATTTGAAAAGGGAGTTTACTTATAGCTGTTGCGAATATGTGAACTATATAAATGACAATCTATGTACATAATTTTTTTTAACTATCCCTTATAATTATTAATTTATTAATGATCCTTTATTAATATTAAAATAATTATGTTATTCATATACGTGGCTTAGCATACAATGTAGGTATTTATTAGTAAATGTTTGGATTATATTAATGTCAATATATTTTTTGTTTTGTTTTTTTGTCAAAGTCTTTTAGTTTTGGCACACGGCCAGTTAAATTCAGTGAAAATGCCAAAACTACTTCACAGCTACAGTTTTGTTATTTTCATTTCTTGATGAATCTATGACAAAATAAGATATGAATAACATTATACGGATTAACCCATATTAAGTTATAGAAGTTGGATTAACTTTAAGTTTGTGACATACAGTATTTTATATCAATTTAATTAATATTAATTATTGATAAATATTAAGATTTTATACGCGTACAGTACATGCATCATTTATTCATTAAACATTACACTTTAATTTTTGTATATAGTTATATAAATAATAAATATCTAGTAATAAAGAATTTCATTCTATTATATATAAAAATATTTATTCAATCATATACATGGCATAGACAAAATTTTATTTGAAACGATTTTTGTATTTGAAATTAAGAAATAGTAAAATCAATTAATTATTAGAAATTTAAAAGTATATGAATTTGTTATTTACAGAAAAAATATACTTTGAAATTTAAGTTTATAAATATAATTTACATATTATTATGATATTTACATCACCTCTGAATATAAGCATCATATAAACTTTGAGGTTTTGATGCAATTATAGACCTTAATCTACATGTACATAAAGTCTAAAATTGCATTAAAAACAATGAATAAAAACATTGTGGATTATAAATGACACTTGTATATTCTGAGGCAAAAAAATATTAATTTGATAAAAAACACGCCCCCGGGTGGGATCGAACCACCAACCTTTCGGTTAACAGCCGAACGCGCTGCCGATTGCGCCACAGAGGCGACAGAAAGCGAGATGAATGTGTGATTCTTCAAAATCTCACCTTGAAAGAAGAAAGAGCAGGTGAATTAAATGACGTAACTTTCAGGAATATTAACTAATTAATTAATAATTGATAATTAATTAATTAATTGAGGTCGAGCGTGGCGCAGTACATTCACCGGTTCTCGTTAGATCATGACCGAAGTCAGGCTACGTCAAGCGTGGTTAGTATACTTGGATGGGTGACCGTTTCAAGTAAAAAAAACGCTGCTCCCTCCCTGGGGTAAAATTCATCTCGCTTTCCACCCAGTGCAGTGATGCACTTGTGTGTGGTTCCTCAGGCTTTGGACATCGCTTTGGTCCATTGAGAAAAAGTAGAGGTGTCCGTCCTGACTGAGGTTTTCCACGGTTCCCTCAGTCTCACCTCAGCGAATGCTGGGACGCGTAAGCATGCAGGCCGTGGCCACTATCCGTTCCCTACCTTATCCCTACCCAGTACCCCGCCGTGAGCTGTAATTAAGCTCTTAGGGGTGTATCCTTGTAAAAAAAAAAAAAAAAAAAAAAAAAAAAAAAATTATAATAGAATTAATAGATGCATACTGTATTATTTGTTTAGTAGAAAGATTTAGTATAATGGGATTTAACATAAAATTTTAGTGCAAAAATTTTAGATTAAAATCTATGACTAAAACCTTTCTAAGTATTAGGTAAAGGCTTTTTACGCAAATAACATATGGTAAATATTTAAAGAACATTAAATATTTTTTTCTATAATTCATGCAAGAAGTATACAGTATATATTACTGTTATTACTGTACAGTATTGCTAACTATATACTAGTAACTGAAATATCTGTATATATAATAGTTTATAGCAAAATTATTGCATTCCTAATGAGAAAAAATTAGATTATTGATATTGATATTTGACACATTCAAATAATAATAATGCTGAAAGAAAAGAAAAGTACGTTGTTTGAAAGAAATATTTGAAATAATTTTTGACTAGGCGGCATAAATATAATATTAAATTTTAAAAAGTCGCCCCCGGGTGGGATCGAACCACCAACCTTTCGGTTAACAGCCGAACGCGCTGCCGATTGCGCCACAGAGGCGATGATAAAGTCATGATAAATAAAGCAAAATTGTTTAGTTGGAAATACACGTTAATTGCAACAACAGCAGTTTTGATAAATATTACTGACGTAGCGTGAATTGCTACACAGCAGTCAAGCTCAAGATAAAACTATAAGTCAAGCAGTAAAGTACTCGTAGCAAAGTTCTAATTAAGTGATTATGAACTTCAGTTTATTCTTTCAATGGGAAAATTTTCACTATGATGTGAGTTTAGCCATCTCAAATTTGTCCATTTCTCCATGACACGTACCTCTCCATTTTTCTTGGCAAAGTTTAGAAACAGATAGGATGTTAGAATAGTATAGGTCTAAATGCATGGAACTCAAAAGACAAAGTATAGTTAAAACCTTATATTCGTTTTTTTTTTACTATGTATATTTTACTATGAATTAATGAATTTATAACAATAATTTTAATCATCTTAGCAACATTAATGGGGGCGATTCATGAAAGAGTTATCCAAAAAGTTATCCAGGTTTCTCAGTATATATAACCGCGGTAAGCACCAGCCTAATTCAATGACACTATACGTGGTTAGTGAGAAACCTGGATAACTCTCTTCGTGAATTGCACCCATTGGTACTAAAACTATCCTGTTATCCTGTGAAACATATGGAGCCTTCTTAATTAAATGTTGGTTAATTTTCTGACCATGGATATAGAAATTAATCTGATAGTATCTTCTTCACTACGCAACGATGATATTTCACTTTTTTACTCGACTTTGAGCAACATGTGAGGTCCAGTTGCACTGATAAGTACAAATGATAAGAATCTACCGCTTGGTATAAAGCCTCCTTGATCACCACGCCTCAAGTCAATCAGCAGCCATGAAGTTCCTGTGGGTATTCGTGGGCGTCTGTTTCTTCGTAAGTAAAAACTTAGGAGTTAGCACATATTACATAATATATTGCACGATACAATTTTGGTATACAATGGAGTATCGACCTCAATTTTTTTATTGCAGAAATGGATAGAGGGTGCAAAGTTATGCTACCCTAATATTTTTCAGATTTTTTAGAGGCCGGAAAGTATTTTTAAAAAATTATTGAAAGTCCTTTTCGTGACGTAACGAGACGGCAATTCCTATCTTTTTCTTAAGGAGTGGCGTCTCGTGACGTCACAAAAGAGACTTTTAATAATTTTTTAAAACTACTTTCCGGTCTCAAAAAAATCTGAAAAAAAATCAAGGTCATAACTTTGCACCCTCTATCCATTTCTGCAATAAAAAAAAATGAGGTCGATACTCCATTCTTCCTTACAAGAAAATTTCATCTCCATACAAACAGAGTTGAAGCTTTCATGTAATGAAAATTGCATGAATGAATAATTAGAAAAATTGTAACATAATACCGTCTTCAGATTTTTAATGAATGAACAACCTTATTAATTTTTATTTCATATTTGGATAGAGATTTTCTAAAAATGTATACAGTTAAATTTTTTTCAGATTTTATTATTTCTTAAAATTTTGGTGTCGTAGTAATACAATGATTTTATTTTTGTTAATTTATTATTAATTTATATTATTATTTGTTAGTTTTGTGCATGACTATGACGCCATATAGTTTTTTTAGCATAATTTTAACAGTGCTAGGTGTTTCAAAAATTATGAAAAAATATTAACTAAAGCTAATTCAGCTTAGTTTTTTACAGTGGAGATATAACTATTTTTTAAAAATTTCAATGAAATTAAAATAAGATCAAAATGCAGTGAATTAAAGAATCAGATCTTTTAGGGAAAACAAAATTCCTCTGCACAGAGTATAAGTAATAAAATAAATATTGAGACAGAGAGATTTGTGTATCGCGTAATGCGCTATCTCACTAAATATGATTGTGACTTTAATTGAATAATGCATGAAAATAAGAATAACGAATATATCTTAATTATTTCGTGGTGTACGTACAGAAAGTTTGTATTAGATATATTAATATATATATTTTGAAGCGTATATTATAAATAATAAAATAATATACAGAATATTAATAAGTAAATTTGAACATTTTTTTATTTATTATTTTTCACAATGAAATTAATTACGAAAATTATTATTTATATAAAATTTTCAATGTAAAAAAGGTATTAAAATTTGTAGATTTACATGGATAATCATCGTATTCACCATGATAAGTAATAATTTCATTAACTTAAAATATAAATTTTATTTCTTTTAGTGAATAAAAATTATTGGCATAAACTAAAATATTTAATAATTGATATTAATTTCATCTTAATTTGCCATTGATGTTACTACGCAAATAATTTTTGTAATCACAATCTTATGATACGATCAACGAGATAAGAGCACTTACCGCGTATTGTTTGTTCTCTGTGTGTTATGTAATTTGTTATTGCTATGATTAGTTAAATTTAAATCAAGGTTATTTACTGCGTACCCGATAGATAAAATAGTAGGTAGTTAGGTACTTATTGACCCTAATTGATAATAATAATTTACATCACTTTTTTATTTTAATATTTTAGATTGTAATCAGCATATAATTATGATTTGCAAGAAAATAACATTTAGTTTAAATTAGATAAAATCTAAGCGATTATTAAAGATTGATAAGATAGAGTTCAATGTCACAGTTGTTAATTCTTAATACGTACTTGAGTTTATTATATATTGTTATCTCTATTTTTTCAACTTCAAACATAGTTATAATATATTATAACTATGTTTGCATAATGTGTGCATGTGTGCATAATTATTTTACCACATGCAGTTGAAAATGTTCATATTTTAACTTTTTTGTTTCTTATAATCATAATAATGATCATTTTTTATTTTTATTATAGTATTTTTATAATTACAATTAATAAAAGGCAAGTATAATTGCTATATACTATAATTAGATGCCGTCCATCATTATTTATACTATTAGATTGCAATATTATTCTTTTGTAAAATAGCATTTTTTGTTTATTCTTAATATACAGTCACTTTCAGTTCGTTTAAATCAATGTTAACTATTTTTTTAATCGAGTCCAAATAATTAACATTTCACGCAAATTTAAACTTTTGAACTGTATGGATATTAAATAAAGTATTAAATTAATATGATAATTAATATAAACCTCTCTCTTTTTTCCAGTTGTGCCTGAAATGCAAGGGGCAAGTAGCAGCTACTGAAAATGAGAAAGGTAAGCGTTCGGTTTCAGCAAAATATTTATTTATTTATTTATTTTTATTTTGGAACTTCTTTTTGGTTGTACAAGACAAACATATGTTCAAGTCAAAATTGGACAAAATACAACATAAATACATCAAACTTAAACACATTTACATAAGTTATTTAACACTATCAAACACAATCACTGACAATAATAATAAAAACAAAATACAAGCCAAAGTCACCATTAATACTGATAAATTTTAGTTTATATGGAACATATATATATACATACATATACACATACATACATATATACATATATATATATATATATATATATATATATATATATATATATATATATATATATATATATATATATATATATATATATATATATATATATATATATATACATATACACATATACACACATACATACACACACACATATACACATATATATATATATCAGTCAATACAATGTATATGTAAATTTATAATTTTGTTTATTTTATAATCCTGATAATACTTTTTCAGACATTTTATTACTCTCAAAAGCTTTAATAGAGTAAAACTCTTTATTGATCAATACATTCTTTAATTTTGTGCGAAAAAGTTTACTGGTTTTTATTTCTTTCAAACATGCTGGTAAAAATTCATAAAATTTTGCTGTTTGATACATTGCACAGTTTTTGAAAAATTGAGTGTTATGTCTTTCAGTAACTACATTCGATTTATTCCTAGTATTATATACTATTAACTAGTATATAACTTGTTCTAAAATTATATTGCTTAAATTACGTAGAAAAACATTCAAAATACAAATTTTCTTTTTTTATTAAAAAAAATTAATGTCAAAATTAATGACAATGTGAGTTCAAAAACTGTGGGTGAATTATAAAAATAAATGGTAAAATCCATAATAATTTTGTATATACCATATAATAATATTATTTTCATATATATATTTTTTTTAATGTGCACGGCATGTAGTTTTAATAACGGCCTTTATTATGGTTATGTGCTTTACGTGTATCATATTGAAATATAGGTTTAATTTCTGCGCAACAATTTTTTGCCTACAGTAATTAAGGTGTATTGCCCATAATATACCAGATATACCAATTCATCTAAATTGCACGAATATGAAATAATTTACGTCAAGTTTTAAAATAAAATATTTCAGTCCTTTGTAAAACATATATTGTACATAACTTTATAACATATTGTTATAATAAATATTCCATTGAAGATCATTCTCCTTAAATTAACAATATGTATATCGTATTTCTTGTATTTGTCAAATACAATTTAATGTTTCAAAATTTATAACCTCAACAACTTACAAAATTTTGTTCTCCAGCTTGTGAGAGGTCGTTGACCCGCTCCAAGACGGTTGGTGACGTCATCTGCAAGGGTGCGCTCATCTTCGAGGACAACTTCGACTTCCTCGACTGGTCAAAGTGGTCCCATGAGGTCACCATGGCTGGTGGAGGAGTAAGTTTCATTATTTAATCATCTTCATCATGGCATTATACGTTTAAATTTTATGGGATAATATCGTGGCCACTGCAAATTAAGGATTACTTATGACCGTAAATTTCAGTCACGGCTTACTTAATAATCCTGTGGTAAGCCTATTATGGGATACTCCGTGAATTATTTATTAATAATACTATCATTGATATAAAGTAAAATTCTTGGATTTTTCTAGCATAGAGTTTGATTTTAACTATAGTTTGTATACTATAATACGTTGAAAATATTGAAAAATGTGAAGTATTGAATTACCCGTTTGCCATGCATGACAGCGATATTTACAAATTAAATAATTAGTCCGCTTTTCTCTTAATACAATACTAAAAAAAAAAAAATTTATATTACCCCCAAAATATATTTTGACTTACAAAATTTTGCATCAAATTAAACACCACCTCCCTCCTAACATTCTCACTAAAACCCCACCTTCTGTTTCCAGAACAACGAGTTCCAGGTCTACTGGCAGGACGGAGCCAACAGTTTCTCTCAGGATGGAAACCTCCACCTGGCACCTGGCAAGACCGCCGATATCTACGGTGCTGACTACCTTTACTGGGGCACCATCGACCTGGGAGCAGCGTGAGTCACCTTAATGTAGAATTACTGCAGCGAGAATGTCGATCTTGGTCCGTGCAATGGAGCTATAAGAGTTTGACATTAAGGCAGTGGACTTACAAAATATCTACTCATCTTTGACTGTATTTAATGACATATTTTTTTTTGCAGTCCATTATTCAGCATTTTTTTGCAAACTACAAAAATAGGTTGATGTCAAAAAATTGTCATTAGTTATCAAAATAAATGAATTTATAAAACTAGTTTTTTTCATGTAAAAGCATGTAAATAATGACATACATTTTTATAAAAATACAATAAAAATCTGTGTTAAAGCGTTATAATTTAAATGCAAAGTTACATAAAGAAAAGTATATAGAATAGAATAGAAAATTGCTATATTGCGGCCGCGAGGTTTAGGCAAGCTCACTCTTATACACCTAACCGCCAATAAAATACTGTAAATCTACACCTTCTTAAAAATAAGACGAAAAAGTGTCCCCTTAATTAAGAAGGTCTTATTTTAAGAGATTTTTGTCTTGAAACAAGTAAATACATTCTTAAAATAAGAACCTATGTTCTTAATTTCAGATATGTACTTGAACATATAGGTTCTTATTTTAAGAATGTATTTACTTGTTTCAAGACAAAAATCTCTTAAAATAAGACCTTCTTAATTAAGGGGACACTTTTTCGTCTTATTTTAAGAAGGTGTAGATTTACAGTGATACGCATGCAGTATGGGATTTTGCTGGAAAGAAAAACATAGATAATTAAGGTATAACCTGAGAATTTGTCTGTCAAGGTCAAGAGGCGTGGCTTTAGTGGCAACACTGTTTGCATTGGAATACGCATAAATTTTTAGGAGGGGGTGGTGACATCAGTCCTTGAGAACGTTGCCACATTTCTCATCAAATATAGGAAACGATCATCGCCACGGTTCAAAATATATGAAAACAATTCAGAAAAATAGTCTAAAAAATTAGGTTTTAGTAAAAAAAAAAGTAAAAGAATCTGTTGGGGAGTTTTTTTGCAATGCTAATTAACAAATTTAACATTGGAAGGATACAAAATTCTCATTTAAATAAATTAATTATAATTAAACCAACGGTTAAAAAATTCCGAAAAAATTCAGAGCTACTTTGACGATTGTTGTGAGTCCACAAAATTAATTTGAAGAAAATCTGTTGTAGCGAATTTTTCGTCCAAATTTCTCAGGTTAAGCCTTAAATAATCACAATAAACAATTTAAACTTGTATAAAAGTATGTATATATATATATTGTAGGCAAGGAAGTGTATGATTTTGAATTATTAGATTGATATACGAGGGAGGGATGCTGGTTTAATGACTTTTGAGATAATTACAGAGAATTTTGTGAGAGCTTTATTATGGTACGAGAAGTACCTACAAAAGAGAAATACTAACCTTCACCGTTCCCCGCAGTTGCACGGTCGACTGGAACTGGGGCTGTGTCCGCACGGGCAATGACCCCTACATCTTGAACCCGGTGACCTCTGCCCGCCTGCACTCCACCAGCAAATTCACCTTCACCTACGGTACCGTGGAGGCTCGCGCCAAGATCCCCGCTGGAGACTGGCTGTGGCCTGGTGAGTACATAGTATTATAGATGCAGGGATTATTTCTCTTGGATCAGAGGTGCCATTTAGCATTAATGGACAACCTGCATGACTTTTTTTATTGCAGAAATGAACAGAGGGTACTGTTCTGAATTTGTTCAGAGTTGTTTTAGTTCTGGAATTAAATTAAAAAATTATTGAACGTGCGGCAACGCCCTTTGGAGGTGTCAATAGGCGTCTATAGGCTCTATCTCTTTTATGAAAAGGAACCAGGGGGCTAACATAACTTAATGAACTTTCAGTAATTATTTAAAAATAGTTCCGGGACTAAAAAAAAAAAACAAATAAATAAAAATTAAAAACTAAAAAAAAAATCAGATATCTTAATTTGGTACCCTCTATTCAATTCTACAATAAAAAAGCAACGCAATCAGCCTACTTTACTGGGGATGAGTGAAAACAGGCCGCCAAGACGGTGTCATTTTACACAATTCTTTATGCAGGCAAAGGTGTAACAAATTAAATTATTTAAACCAAATGAGGTAACCAAAATTTAATACTTTTTTTTTCACTTATTTTTTTTTATTTTTCTTTTTTGTTTTTAAATATTTTTAATAAAATTTAAATGCCACATGGCTGTAGCTCCACCAGCAAGGATGCGATCAGCAGTTAAAACTCACGATCTGACGTCACATGCAAGGGCCTTACAGCTTGTATCACTATTATCACTAACAAATCTCCATGTTTCCAGCCATCTGGATGATGCCGCAAGAGAGCGCGTACGGTGACTGGCCAATGTCTGGAGAGATCGACATCATGGAGTCCCGCGGTAACCGCAACATGAGAATGGGAGGCACCCACATCGGTGTTGAACAGGTAAATTAATATTTCAACATCTATCCTCATCTTTTATCCTCCCATTTTGCATCATTTCAAAGGAACGATATTGCGTTTTCTTTATTCTAATAGAGCTTGAAATGCTAAAAATTAATGCGAGCAATTCACGAAGGAGTTATTTAGAAATTTATCTAGCTTTCTCACTAACCACGGTTAGCGCTATTGTTTTAGACCGGCATGATTAATGAAAGCGTGCTTAAATAAATGGATGGGTGACCAGTTTTGACAAATAATATCACATTTCACACCCAGAGGAGAATTATTTTACCACTATATGGTTCTCCCGGCTTTGGTGATCATTGCATTTCCGGTTCATTGATAAAGCTGCATGTAGAAATCGTCCATCCTAGCTGAAGTTTCCACGTTTCCCTGAGTCACAGGTAAATGCCGGGATGGCCATGGCTGCCTCCCTTCCCGATGAGCCCATAAAATGACAATGCAATGAAATGCGCTTTAGACAATTAACCACAAACATAATTAATATGATGATCCCATTTTAGATTTTGATCTATAATGCTTGAGTTAGGGTCTCGGAATAAGAGTCAGAGTTTCAGACTTTGTAAGTAGATGTTTAAAAAATTATTTAATTAAATATTAATAAGATTAATATTAATTTAATCCTCAGGTCGGTTCCACGATGCACTGGGGTGCTGATTGGAGCAGCAACCAATGGCCCAGAACTCACTGGGAGCGACAGTCGACCCCTGGCGTGGGATGGGACCAAGACTATCACCTGTACCAGGTCGAGTGGACCCCAGGTAGGTCATTGACCTTCAAAATAATTAATAATGTGAAACATTCTAAATTTTATTTTATGACTAACGAACTACATAATGCTCAGTTTCAATACAGTTCAATTAAAAAACATAAAAAAATAATTAAACATTTTATTTTCTTACAGACTACATCAGATTCTTCGTTGACAACATTGAAATGGGAACCGTTGCCCCTCCTGGTGGTGGATTCTATGAACTAGGAGAGTTCGCCAACGCAGGTCTTCCCAATCCCTGGGGTGGAGCTTCAAAGATGGCGCCTTTCGATCGCGATGTGAGGAGTTTTTTCATAATAATTTAAATAAATCATTATGTTAAATTTAGCATAACAATTTGAAAATAGCAACATCTCTATTTGTAATGAAATATTAATTTGACTGTAGTTAATTATAAAGACATTCAAGTGTTTATACCACGAATTAAGTTTATATTAATTATAATATAATATAATATATTGTCCTCCTACTGTGTAATATTTGTAATAATTAGCTATCTCTCTGCCACAATCGCATGCAACAATGAGCTGTCTGCATGCTCAATTGAGTTTAATTAAAACTCTAAATCAGTTAAGCAAAGAGCTCATAAGTGCACTCTCCTGATATAGCAGACCACAGCTTATTGTTGATCGAACGCGATTATGAAAGGCCCAGATGGCTCATTATTCCAGACGAGTGTCGATATAGTCCAAAATTTCACAAAACGTTGTTTATTTATCAGCATTTTTTTATTGTGTCTTTCAGATATGTTTTTCCGTAAAAATGAAAATCGAAATGACCTCACCTTTTTGTTATCAGTTCTTCCTGATCCTGAACAACGCTGTTGGTGGCACCGCCTACTTCCCTGATGGCTCTGACAACCCTGGAGGCAAACCCTGGAGCAACAACTCTCCTCAGGTACGTCACCTGATTTCTTGAATAACGACCTACAAAGGGATAATTTATTAATTATTTAACGATGTAGACAGATGATCGAGAGAAGATCCTACTTTTAATATGGACTTATTTTGATTTATTGGTTGATTTCATAAATCGATTAATGGATTTATTACTCGATTGATTTTTGTTGATATGTAGACTGTTTGTTGGTTATACTTGAATCGGAAATTTATCTTACATTTTACTTCATCATTTTATTTCATCTTTCAACCGATAGGGATTTTTTTTTTATACTCTTTATACTTTATTTGTACTTTATAGTATTTTTCTTTCTTTTTTACTAAATCATTTATACAAATTAAGTATTATATAATTAAGACTAATATATGATAAATCATTATTGGTTGGAACTGAGTTACATCCAATATATAATATACTCGTAAGTATTTATATAAATGTCTTTGAATTTAATATTAGTTTAAAAAATAACAATATTCTTAAAAAAAAAACAATGAAATATGTAACATTTCACATATTATAATCAAAATTTAAAAAAACCCATGAGGCAGATGGAAAATATTGCTGAGCATCAAAGGTTTATTCATTAATTTGTTGATTTGTTTGCAGGCGTTCAAGGACTTCTGGGAGGGCCGTGCCCAATGGGAGCCCACTTGGTGGGGTGATGGTTCTACTCATCTCAACATCGACTACGTGCGAGTCTGGGCCCTTTAAGTCATCAATGTAAAACATGATAATAAATAATTAGCTAACAATAACATTACTTTTATTTATAATCAGATAATCACCTTCCTGAATAACGTAGCTTGGATAGAGAGATTAATTTGATCTGTAGTGGCAGGATTTACAAACTATTTTGTGATCTGTGATATGTATTTTATACTTTGTTGTGCATGTGATACAAGTTGTTATTTATGTATAAATATGGACGATCGACGTTATTTCGTGAGTTTAATAATATTATTGACTTGCTTATATTGTATAATCAATCGAAAAGCAATAAAGATTATGAATTATGAATGAATTAAAATTTTACATTAAAGATCTCATTATGAACATATTATACGCAAATTTATAATAGAAATATAGAGTGAGTTAAAAAATCTTTGAACGTGTCCATGAAATCTTAAGATTGTTAGTATTTTTAGTTACTATTTTTAGAACCATGGAGTGCAAAACACCCAGGAATTTCTAGAGTAATCGTTAGGTTATGATGATAGAAATAGACGGCTAACCTAACTGAATCAACAAGAAATACTATTGATAAGAACAGGTGAAATTATTTATAGCAATTATGGCGTTAATTAAAATGAAATATTATTATTTCATTACTTATGATTGAAGATGCAAGTAAACTAAAAAAAAAAAAAAAAAAATCCTATTTCTTCCGATAGTGTGGTTCCCCAGGCTTTGGGCAACACTTTAGTCCATTGAGAAAAAAGTAGAGGTGTCCGTCCTGACTGAGGTTTTCCACGGTTCCCTCAGTCTCACCTCAGTGAATGCTGGGAAGCTTAATAGGCCGTGGTATCCGTTCCCTACCTTATCCCTACCCAGTACCCCGCCGCGAGCTGTAAGCTCCTAGGGGTGTATCCTTGTAAAAAAAAAAAAAAAAAGAAAAAAAAAGAAATATGTGATTTTGTAAAAAAAAAAAAAATTAATTTTGACGATATTACGGGAAGATTTTTTGTTTATGGATTAAAGAAAATAAATTTGATATACTGCAGTTCATTTGAAGATAATTTTTAATTTCTGTATTTTAAACCTTTTAAGTATGACCAATTTGATCATTCTTATGGAACAGTAAGATCTAGCTTAGTGTGAATGCTACATCCTTGGATGCGAACCCAGACCGTTGTTGGAATTTTTCCTTGGCGTACTCAAATCACCAAAATCATTAATTTAGTGTTTTAGTGCATTCCACATTCATCTTTAACATCATGCATTACCAGCAAGGGTAATTAAGTAACAATATACAGATAAATAATGTATTATGTTATTTAGTGAATAGTAAAAAATTTAAATAATAAAAATATATTCAAAAATATAGATTTCATTCTTAAAATTAACAATATTTAAAATAAAACCAATGAAAAATTAAATGAAATCTTCTGTTTTCCATTAATTTTTTTTATCACATTTAAATTTTTGTAAAAAAATTGCAATAAGTTCATCCAGTTTTTTGTTATCGGATGAACTCTGTGCGTTTCTAATCTTAGTAAAACATTGATCAATAACCGCGTGATCAAAACTTATCACTGTTGTATATATATTATATATCGACGCAATTGGTTACTGACCATTCAAGAGAGCCATGAAGATCTACCTAGCAACGCTTTTCTTGATTTTTGTAAGTATTATAGATTAAAGTTGCATAATTATTATGTAATTACTATGACTGAATATTGACAAAAAAAATATAGTACTCAAAATTTAATCTTATCTAGTTATAAATATTTATAACAGTAATTATTAAACATTTTTAATTCTAAAATTATATTATAAGCATCTCTGTGCATCTGAAATGGAAGTTTTATGGGCCAATATAAAATATTTTTTGAAATGGTGAATATATTTCGAGAAATTAATATTTATTTTTATAAGTTAAATTTTAAATAAAATTAAACTTTTTCCAATGATTTAGATATTTTTTATTTGATTGAAAAATAATTTTTGTGCTGCATTTAAAAAAAAAAGTATAGCAATTAAGTTTACTGAAGTTATATTCAAATTAATAACAAAATTGTATACACATTTCATATTTATTGCACTAATAATTATCTCTGAACCTGCTTATTTTTTATATATTAAATTAGGAATGTTTGAAATTTAAAAAAAAAAAAAACATAAATTAACATGTGATGTTTCAATCTTCAAGATTTTTTGCATATTATTGATCATCAAGTGTCATACTTATTTAATAATCTAGATTGACTTGAAAAGAGATTAGATAAATTATGACATGATCTTCAAACGTAGATAAAATCTTATCTCCATCAAAATTAATAAAATAATACGTATATCTATAATAATTAATTAAAACAGTTAAGTAGTTTGTTTATTATTTTTAACATTTTAAAATGCAGTTCAATAATGAAGAAAAAATAATTATTCTACAGCTATAACACTCACTTTATTTTAAAAATTAAAAAAAAATCTGTAACATTATTTTATATTTCCGACTAATGATCGTGTGCAATAACGATATTTGTGCTTTATCGATAGTAATAATTATAGTTAATTATTACTCTGACCTGATATAGCAGACAGCACATCATGATTGTGGTAGCTCATTATTCCGGACGAGGGACAACTAATTGATGAACGGTATTGGTATAGCGTGAAGTAAATAAAAATATTAAGGAAACAAATTCATACCTTTGAATAAAATGTAATATAAACTAAGATTCATTTAACAGTAACGTGACGTCACGAACCTTTTCTTTTGTCCTCCATTGCAAAAGGTCGCGTGACGTCAAGTTATTGTTAAATGAATGTTAGTTTATATTATTTTTAATTGACATTTAAATTACATGCCATGGACATGCACCTCCTCTTACGATCACCAGTAAATATGCACAAATATGTTACGCTTATTTCATCCTGGAATTTTAATATTTGTCTTCGTTTTTTTTTTTTTTTTTTTTTAAGTTTTTACAATATTATTAAAAAAGTTCAGAAAAGTTGTGCACACTTTTATACACAGCATCACAATATATTTTGTATTTTTAACTTTCAGGAATTGTGTAGCGGTCATGCACAGAACACGCAAGGTAAGTTGAAAATAAATATTTATTGCTTTTATCAATGATCGAATAATGTAAACCAAAAATAATAATAATAATATTATGTGCCATTATGAAATATAATGCTGAACATAATGGCCATTCATATTCATGTATTATCAGTTGTATATATTTTCATCATCAGACCAGGTGAAAATTATAAATTTTGTTCTATAGTTGTTTCTTGAATAAAACTTAAATTTACTTCTAAAACTTGCAGGTATTTTCAATTGTCAACCCACATTAATAAGCAACAAATTAAATTGAGTTTTCTCTCAGCTAAATAATCATAAATATAGGATTTTATGTAAGGGTTGTCTCACACAGAATTGTATGATTTCACAGCGTATAAAAAATAAGAACCTTTGCGTACACCTTTGTGTACCTTTGTGTACGCGCGCACACAGCTTCATTTCGTATCGCAGCGCCTGACATCGTAAGTTTCTCATTTTAGAACCGGTTCTAAATTTCTAGTATATGGAAGTCATACGATACCATACGATGCAATACGAAAGCAGTGTGCACCCCCTTATGGATCTAAATTTCCCATTATTCCCAAAACAGACTGTGTGCCATCTCCAACCTTGTCTCGGACCGTCAAGGGTCCAATCTGCAAAGGGGCTCTCATCTTTGAGGACAACTTTGACTTCCTGGACATGACGAAGTGGTCACACCAAGTCACCATGTCGGGTGGAGGCGTGAGTATTTTGTTATGTATTGTACTGTACCGTACTGTGTGAGCAAATCGGAAAATTATATTTCTCTATGCAACTGAAATTTTGGACTACTACATTTATTACTTATTATGGAGTATCGACCTCAAAATTTTGTATTGCAGAAATGAATAAGAGCTTGTTAAGTTATGCTACCCTGATTTTTCTCAGATTTTTTTGAGCCCGGGAACTATTTTTAAAAAATTATTGAAAGTCCTTTTTGTGACGTCACGCGGCGGCAAGTTCTATCTTTATCTTAAGAAGCGGCGTCTCGTGACGTCACAAAAAGAACTTTCAATAATTTTTTAAAAAAAGTTCCCGGCCTCTAAAAAATCTGACAAAAATCAGGGTAGCATAACTTTGCACGCTCTATCCGTTTCTGCAGTAAAAAATTTTGAGGTCGATACTCCATTGTTGTTATTATAATTTTTTAAGAAAACATCATTAAATTGTTATAATTCAATTAAAATGGTGCAAGAAGAAAATTTAAAATATAACATATATCTTTTACAAAAGAAAATTGTCAATCATTTCCATAATTGTAACTTATAATAATTAGGTTTAACAATCTTAAATCTTTCTAAATAACTAATTATTAAATTAAAATATAGTAAAATTATAATTAAGCTAGAGATATTTAAATAAAAAATGTTATATAGATTTTAGCATACACAAATTTAAGTGCCTATTATAACTTTCAATATTAATTAAAGCACTGAATCAAATAATACACACCACGTTTTCTTAATAATTGCTGCATGCGACTTTCCAGAACAACGAGTTCCAAGTGTACTGGGAGGACGGGAACAACAGTTTCGTTGAGAACGGCAACCTGAGGATCAACCCTGGCAAGTTGGCGGACGTGTACGGAGAAGAGTTCCTCAGTACCGGGACCATCGACCTGGCAGAAAGGTGGGAACATTTGGTAAAATATAGTAAAGGAAAAATGTTATAACTGAAAATTAAATTACTCGTTATAAAGGTATTTTTATATTGAGGAAGCAATTTTGACGAACTTGCAATCAAATATACATGACTTTCATTGCCTAATATAGAAATATTCATAAAACCACTGTTTAAAGAGTCTAAAATAAATATAGCTTCGTCTTAATTATTTTTATTGTAGTATAATTTTAATATAAATTTTTATTTTATTATTTATTATCAATTAATAATATATTATTTGATGCTCTTGCATGGGTTTTAAATTAGCCGTGAAAGAAAAAAAAATAGTTTAGTATTTTAATTTTTAAACTACTGTGTTGTTGAACCTCCCCCTCTCCTTCTCATGGGGGCGTTGATACAGAAACAAATTTCGGGAGGGGTTGTCTCAATAAGGCCAATGTTAAAAAAACTAATTGGAGTAGGGGAAATTCCTATATTGCCTATGTTAAATCTAAAATTTTGGAGGGGGCTGCAGACTCCCCTCACCCAACCACCCCCTGGATCCGCGCCTGCTTGGTAATGCATAGGACAAAATATACCTTACGTTCGTTTAATTATGTTTTACTAATTTCACAAAAGAGAGCCTTGCATATTTTTCACACGTTAATTGTGGCCAGGTGCACGGATGACTGGAACGACGGATGTGTGCGGACTGGAGACTCAGTGCAGATTCTTCCCCCGGCCACCTCCGGTCGTCTGCAGACAAAGAACACCTTTACTTTCACGTACGGCCAGGTGGAGGTGAGAGCCAAGAGCCCCGCCGGAGACTGGCTGTGGCCGGGTGAGTACATGTGACAATAATGGTTGCATTTTTTTATTTCATAATTAGAAAATATTATACATCATGCTTTTCTGAATTTTTTCAGATTTTTTGGAGTGCGGGAAGTAATTTTAAAAAATATAAATTTAAAATATCTGAAGTAGGGTGGTACAACCTGATGGGAAAATCATGCTAATCACATGCAGCACGACAAAATGACGTCATGGTTGTCACATCAGGTTGTACCACCCTAATTAAGATGTTTTAAATATTTTTTTAAAATTAGTTCCCACACTCCAAAAATCTGGAAAAAATCAGAAAAGCATAATTTTAGGTTTATTTTTTTATTATATGAAATAAGAAAATTCAACCATTATTATATTGTCTATTATCTATGTAATTTGACCGTGTCATGTGGGAATAAATTATTAATTTGCAATTTGCATGTGAGATCAGGAGTGGAACTGACTTTAATATTAGATCATATATGTATAAAAAAATTGTGAAGTTCAGGCAAGTGATATAATAATAAAAAACAATGTTGTTTTATCACAATATAATTATGACTTTTGATTATATTTTTTAAACTTTTTGCTAAGCCTAAAAAATTGCTACAGACAGCCATAATTTCACTTATTATTTTATGATTTTCATTATTACTGCATTACAATTAATACAATTTAATAATGTATACATGCTTTTTTAGATATAATTTTATTCTTAAAAGAAAGCCCCCTGCAATCCTGCAATAAAACGCGGCTATCCATTTCATTTTGCGTCAGTATACTCTAGCTACGTTTATATAACCCTCCCCTCCCCCCCCCCAAATATGGATGGTATACATTAGGCATTAGTTGTACAATACGATTAACCTGAAGTTTATCGTATGAAGGAATTTCAGTAATATTACTAATATTCTTATGTTTTGGGCTAAACCTTTCATTTTTTCTATGTTGCAGCGATCTGGATGATGCCCCGCGACTCGGAGTACGGAGGATGGCCCGTGTCCGGAGAGGTGGACATAATGGAGACTCGAGGTAACCGGGACTACTTCCGGGACGGTGCTCAGTTCGGGACGGAGTACGTCGAGTGCACGCTACACTGGGGTCCAGAGTGGTGGATCAATGGCAGGGAGAAGACGCACTGGGACCGTCAGGCACCGTCAGGACAAGGATGGAATGTCGATTATCACCTGTACCAGATGGAGTGGACACCAGGTGAGTATGACTTAAAGGTATACAGGCCTCAAATTACAAATTAGACAGACATTAAGTGTTGCTCAAGTTTATAATCAACATTCGTATTATTTTTACCTGCGCGCGGTGCGTCTGTGCGAAGTCGCGCTGTGAAGAAAGTCCTTGCTGACGTCACAACTCACAGCTAGCACCGATTAGCATTGAGTTGTGACGTCATCAAGAACTTCGTGACGTCATCAAGGACTAAATTTCTGACTTTGAACTGCGACTTCGCACAGATGCATCACGCGTGGAAAAAAATTATGCGAATGTTGATTATACACTCTAAACCCACTTGGTGACTGTCTAATTTGTAATTTGAGGCCTGTATGCCTTTAAGGGGGATTTTCATGAGCGACAACGGCGATGCGGCGCGATTTGACGTAAAAACTGTGAAATCCTATGCGGCGGTGAATTCGACGGTAATCGCGTTAATTACGATGCTCTTTTTCTTTTAATCGCCCAATATTGCTGCCAATGGATGTTACAGCAAGTGCGCTTTATTCGCATCGCGTTGCAGGCTGGAAATCGCCCATGAAAATCCACCTTTATATTGCTTAAATGATAGAGCTTACTTGTTACTTGTTAGTAGGGGCTCTCTGATTTGGTGTATTTTTTTCCTGATTTAATAATCCTTAGGAACTATTAAAGCTATTTAAATATTATTCATACAAAAAAAAGTAATGACTGCGTCGTTTTTCAATGTTCTTCTTTAAAAGTTCTGTTAACTACACATTTAACATATATCTAACCTATGAATTAATTTACTGCAGTAAAATAATAAAATTAGAAAAAAATGGAAAACATATATGCAGTAATAATTAATTAATTATTATTAATTTTCACATACTAAGTTTCCAAACTGCAAAAAGAAGGATAATATGATATAGCCCTTTGTTTGCAAAAAAATAGATACAAAATAATATAAAATAAAAAAAAATAATTGCAATACAAATTCAATCAAGTTAAAGAATGATTTTATCCACAGGTCACAGGTTTCCATGTGTTAGTATACTAAAGTTACTGATTTCTAATTTTATGTACTAATAGTGTAATAAAATTTTATTTTAATGATATTTAATTTTATTTTATTTACTTTTATTTTTATACACTGTAACAACAAATCCTTTCTTTTTTTTTTCACAGACTACTTCAAGTTCAGCATTGACAACGTAGAAATGGGCACCATTTTGGTACCAGACGGTGGTTTCTGGGAGTTGGGAGAGTTTGAGAGTATGGGAGTCAACAACCCCTGGGTGAATGGAACCAAGATGGCGCCGTTTGACCAAGAGGTGAATTAACATGATAAATATACCATTAAAAATGTTGGAAAATATATTTGAAGCATACCAAATCAATGCAATATTACAGCTAATGTTATTAATTTTCAATGATAATCTAGGAAAACAATTAATTAAATTATAAAATATATTCTTAATGGAATATTAATACTTTTAAAATTAAACCACGAAGTCCATATTTCTCTATCATTTAATGTTAATATGATCCACAACAAATTACTACACTATTTTTCCAACTAAATTTAATAGTAAAATGTTTCATTCAAGCAGAGTGTTTATTTCATTCTCTCCCTGACGTATTTAGTTCTACCTGATCCTGAACGTGGCGGTGGGAGGAACTTTGTACTTTCCTGACGATGCGACGAACCTGGGAGGTAAACCCTGGAGCAACGACTCTCCTCAGGTGATTAATATATTACAATTTAGATTCGAAAACCTTCATGAATTGGTTTTATTGCAAATTTGAAAAGAGGACCACGAATTAAGTGTTGTCAATTTTTTTTTAACTCGCTCCCAAAATCGTGCTGCAAAATGCTGTGACGTCATAATTATGCAAATACGCAAGCATAGGGAAAGATATTGCAGGACTATAACATCACAGTGTCTTTCTTCCTTGATGCTGAAGGTGTTAGAGGATTAAAAAAAAAAACTAAAAATATTGACAATACATAATTCGAGTCCTCTAATATATGCAATAAAAAGGCAAAGAAATTTTCTGTTGTTGTTGACAGCATGCAGTGTTGGGTTTATTGTTTCAGTAAGGGGTTATCATTATGGAAAGGTTCAGTAGCCAATTTAATAGAATTCTAATGACAAGCTGGTTCCATTCAACTGACTACTGAACTTTCTATAATTAATCCTTTTATAGAAACAACCATAAAATCACCTTACAGATCATTAATAGCTAAAGGCATTCTCTATTTGAAAAATTACGTCTTCAACTAATCCTTTACACGTCTAAACTTATTCTTTCTACATAAAAAAAACATAATATTTCTTCCTCGCTCAAAGTGAGGATGCAATCGAGAAAATATTTCT
Organism: Siphlonurus alternatus; assembly: GCA_949825025.1. Lineage (NCBI taxonomy): Eukaryota > Metazoa > Arthropoda > Insecta > Ephemeroptera > Siphlonuridae > Siphlonurus > Siphlonurus alternatus. Next base: position 10,470,765 of record OX463783.1, on the reverse strand, counting down.
AACATTTTTTTGCACAACAAGAGGAAAGAAGACGTAATTTTTCACTAATTTTTCTTCTAAATGGTGCATAATTAGACGAGGAGAGAGATCAATAACGAGTAAAAGATGAAATTTACTTCAGCTCGGGTTAATTAATGAATTATACTTATCTGTATTTCGTCCCCAGTTCTACAAAGACTTTTGGGACGGCCGCTCTCAGTGGGAAAGCACCTGGTGGGATGATGGCTCCACCAACTTCCACATCGACTACGTCAGAGTCTGGGCACTCTAGATCTTTGAATAAATGTTTTTGAATCAAAATGTTTGTCTTCTTATATTATTTAATAAAAAAATCTCTAGATAATTACTATTTTACGTGAATATGTGACGATGATGGTAAATAGTAATATTATTTATTTGACGAGCCAAATACAAAGCAAACGCATCAATATTCTAGGTCAGGTCCTCCAAGAGCTGGCAAAAAAAAAGTAATAATACATAATCGTCGGCTCAAAATATAAGAAGTGTCGTATAAACCACGAGTTTTTTATGCCATGGAAAACCTGTATGAAAATTTTTTATTGCAGAAATGAAAAGAGGGTACTATATGATAATCTTAATTTTTTCAGATTTTTTTGAAACCCAGACCTATATTTTTAAATATAATTATTGAAAGTGGGGCTACGCTCCCTGGAGGCGTCAATAGGCGTCTCAGTCCTATCCTTTTTACTGTCCTTTTTACTTTGATTGCTTTAACAGTTACTGAGAAAAATTTCAAATTTTCTAGCATGGTGACTTATGGAGAAAATTTTCTTTCCGGGGAACACTTGAAACCCCTATAAATGGCTGGAAAAGAAAAAAAAAAAGGATATTCTATTCATATAATTTAAGAGTCCAGATACCCAATTAGTGAAAGAACGAGAGAGAGAGAGAGAGAGAGAGAGAGAGAGAGAGAGAGAGAGAGAGAGAGAGAGAGAGAGAGAGAGAGAGAGAGAGAGAGAGAGAGAGAGAGAGAGAGAGAGAGAGAGAGAGAGAGAGAGAGAGAGAGAGAGAGAGAGAGAGAGAGAGAGAGCATACTTTAATAACACTGCTTAGAGTAATTCAATTCATATAATCGTAGTTTCATAAAAAATTAAGTTGAATGAAAAAAAAATCATTTTAAAATGACTTGTGAAATTGTAAAATACGTCATGAGAAAACCCTCTTATCATTGTACTTGATTAGATCGCTAGGCAGTCTCACAACTTTTTTGTAGCGGACAGAGCAAACATGAAGATTCACACAGCTCTACTTTTAATAGCACTGGTAAGTCAAATTATTTTAGTATTAAATATTACAACAATTGGTATAATAGATGTGCTTATTTTTACTGCATTTACTTGATGGAAATTAAAGTGAACTTCAAATATGTTAAAGTTTACCCGAGTTGAAATAAATTTAATCTTTTCTTCGCTATTGAGCTCCATCCTAGTCTAATTTTCTCCTATTTTGCACCATTTTAGAGGAAAAACGGTGGAAAAATATGAGATTACGTATTTTTTTGTCTTCTTAAGCATTATAAGATGTTAGGAATATTGTCTCCATTTCATCCTGTTTTGAGCGAAGAGGAAATAAGATGTGTTTTAGACGTAAAAAGATTAGGTTTAGACGTGTAAAGGACGAGTTGAAGACGTAATTTTTCAACTATAAGGGTATTGTCCATATTATAATGTTTTAGGAACGACGCTTTACCTAGATATCTAGTATCTAGTATCGTAATTATCAGAAGTAATAATTAAGGATTACTGTTTTTGTTTGTTTCTATAAATTTGTGTAATACCAAGCAATTTTTATAAACATTGTTAAATGTAATATGTCAAATTTTAATTAAGAAACCGTAGAAACCTAAGGATTAAATTTTCATCGTAGATTTTGCAATGAAGGCCCTGGCAATATATCTGGTATAATATATATCCGAGTCTTATTTGCAAGTTTCATTCTTAAATTTCTTGTTTTCAGTCATGCTGCGCTGCACAGCTGGTCAGTTCGTCACCAGATGGTAAAATCTTTTTCTTAGACACAACCATGCAAACTCAATGAAAAATCACCATTTTATTCTGAAGATCATTACACTTTTTAGATAGATACGTTATCAAAATGGATAAATTACGTGACAATTTCTATTGCAATATAAAGCTCCTCGAGTAAATTAACTGTCATATTTTTTAACTCTAACACCCTTTAAAATCGAGGGGAAATAAGAATCTGTGACGTCAAATTAATTAAATGCATCGTCTTTCCTTGTGAGTATGTGTGACTATGACGTCATAGCGTTTTACGATTTTAAGTTTTTTAATAAAGGCCTGGGTAAAAAAAAAAAAAAATTCGTAAAATATTTTCAATATGTTTTTGTATGTAATTTAAATTATAATTCAAATTTAAAATAAAATAATTCATGCAGATTGTTTATTGTGATAATTCTTAAATCTTGATTACACATTGGCATGACTTACTGCCGTAGTATATAGGCATTAAGTTTAGTAACAAATTATAATTTATATTTAACTCACGATCTTTCGTAACTCTTGACTATTACATAAAAACTTATACTACAGGAAGATTAGAACTAAACCACATCCACGTTTCAAAAGATTCCCGTTATGTGGGTTATTTTAAGTTTTTTTGACGGAAATTATAGGAAATCGCGTCTTCAGTGCAATACTATTTATAAATAATATAAATCTTAACGTTCAATGTATTATAAAATAAATAATATTTTCAATTATTTTGTAAATTGCAAACTTCATAAATAAGTTGTTTTACTACATATTTGGACCTCGAGTTATGTCAAAAAAATTTCAGATTACAAAATCATCATTTTGAAAAACGCTGTGACGTCATAGTCATGCAGATATTTACCATACAAACGTAGGGAAAGACGTTGCATGACAATGACTTCACAGCAGCTTTCCCTTATTTTTTGAGGGTGTTACAGAGTTAAAAAAAAACTGGAAAATACTAATAATACATAACTCGTGGTCTTCAATCCAAATATATGAAACGAAAATTTCCTTTGCTTTTTTCATATTTATATTTATATATTAATTATAAAATGAAGTCTTAAAATACCTTTAAATTGCAATTTAACTCCCATTAACGCTTCATAAAAATATTATATTATTTTAAAGTGATTTATATAGGACAAATTTGTAAGTACAATTTTTGTTCTCCGTTCCTCAGGGTGTTCTCCAACCCTGACAAGGTCTCGGACTGTCAAGGGTCCCATCTGCAAGGGTGCTCTCATCTTCGAGGACAACTTCGACACTCTGGACATGTCCAAGTGGTCCCATGAGGTCACCATGGCTGGCGGAGGAGTGAGTAAAGTTGTGCATGACAATTAAGTAAAGTCAATTAGAACGGAAATCATAGTTGCATTAAGATTTGTTTCAATTTTGTTAAAATTGTTTTAAGATATTAAATTTAAAAAAATGTATTATCATACTATATTGATTGCTCTGGTCAAAATATGAGAGATATTGTAATATTTACATTTACCAACAATATTTTTAATTCTGAATATAATTATCTAAATAATTGTTTTTTTGTACTTTAAGGTAGAGATAATACGGATCAGCTGGCCCAATGCTAAAAAAATCCCATTCATAAAAATTATGAAAAAAATTTAAAATGTTCTCCTCTACATCCCCTATCAGTAGGTAAAATATCAGGTATACAAAAACGAGCTAGTTTTCGAGTTATTAATTTTTAAAGTTGACTAATTTAACATGGAGAAATGGAACTTCCATGCTAAATTGGTCAACTTTAAAAATTAATAACTCGAAAACTAGCTCGTTTTTGTATACCTGATATTTTACCTACTGATAGGGGAACACTTTAAATTTTTTTCATAATTTTTATGAATGGGATTTTTTTAGCATTGGGCTAGCTGATCTGTATTATCTCTACCTTAAGAAGCAAGTTAAAAAAAATAATGAAATTTTCCCTGTGTTTTAAAATAGAACTTTGAGAATGTATAATTATATTTACAATTTTAACCGTTTTTATTTAATCTTCTACCCTAAAAAAGAAAAATACAAGATGATAGAAAGATTTTTTGACGTCATTAGAGACATGTAATGATATGTACCAAGTTATAGTTTACGTGAATATGACGTCAGAGCATGTTTTAAGCATAATTTTTTCTTTTGCTCACCAGCAAAAAAAAAAAAAAAAAATAATAAAAGAAATAATAATAAAAAAAAATAATGCTTGTATTTTGCAGAACAACGAGTTTCAAACGTACTGGGAGGAGAACAGCATCACTCAGGACGGTACCCTGAGAATTCAACCTGGCAGGTTGGCTGACAAGTTTGGCGAGGAGTTCCTTACGTCAGGGACCATTGACCTGGGAGAGCGGTGAGTCGATACAACCAAGATTTGTAAAAACAAAAGCTTTAAGCAATGGATTATCAACTTCCAAATTTTATATTACAGAAATAAATAGAGGGCAAAAAGACATCCTGATTTTTTTTCATATAATATATGTTATAATAGAGCTCTGAAACTATTTTTAAAGAAATATTGATAATATATATAATAGAACTTCCGGCGTAAATGGATAAGAATAGGCTACCATCTTGAAATTTTTTAATGCAAATTTGGATACAGGACCTCAGGTTTTGTATTGTTAATTTTTTAATTTATAATTTTTTTGAACCCTCTAACACTTTCAAAATCGTGGGAAAAGATGCTCTGACGTCATAGTCATGCAACGTCTTTCCCTATGCTTGCGTGTTAAAAATTTGCATGACTATGACGTCACAGCATTTTGCAGCACGATTTTAAGAGTGCTAAAATTCTTGAAAAAATATATAAAAAAAATGGCAATATATAACTCAAAGTCCTGTATCTAAATATGTAATCAAAATTTTCCAAGAAGGTTGTCCATTACCCAATCACTCCATATATTTCACAATAAAGATTGATTGATTGGTTGGTTGGTATTTTGGGGCAATTGACACATTTTGGTCATGTATGCCCCCATTTCTCACAATAAAGGAAATACATCCGATGAGAAAGAGTTCTAGTTCATTCTACAAAATAAATGGTCCCCAGTTGCACCGCCTCCTGGAACAACGGTTGTGTGCGCACCGGAAGTCCAGGGAACATCCTCCCACCAGCCACCTCCTCCAAGTTGATGACCAGCAACACCTTTACTTTCACGTACGGAACCGTGGAGGTGCGAGCAAAACTGCCGGCAGGAGACTGGCTGTGGCCTGGTGAGTACATGTGTGACGTCACGACACGTGGGAGTGACGTCCTGACACGTGTTGATGACGTCATGACACGTGGTTGTGACGTCATGACACGTGGGTGTGACGTCATGACACGTGGGAGTGATGTCATGACACGTGGGTGTGATGCATGCAGTAAACTCAGTAAAGTATTGCTACATATAAATATAAAAAAATTAAAGATTAGATTGAAGGATAGATTAAATATAAAGGTATAAATTGACCATCACATTCAACTTGGGTTTTCGTCGTCTTTATAACATCTTCAGTCATTTTGGTAGCCAGTTTGTAACGAAGGCTGATACGAGCCAAAGTAGTACGTATGAATGAATTATGATATATATATGATATAGGGCCAACCTATATTGTATATGTGAAAAAGGTAATTTCAACATTTTAGTATATATATAAAATATTATTAAAATTATATTTTTATTATTATAATTTTATATGAAAATAAATTAAAATGTTCAAAAAATGCATACAATTTTTATCGCTAATGAATAGAGCATATATATATTATATATAAAGGTGCACAATATATTAATTGAAAAATATCCAGAAATTAAACATTGATTTTTAATTGAAATTTGCATTTTTTTTTTTTTTTTTTTTTTTGCAGTGTTTGCAGTGGCGCTGGAAAGGGGTTTAATAAAAATAATCGTAGAGCTAGACTGAATATAAGAAAACCAGAACCGTAAAACTTTATATTTATATAATAACAAACTTAATTAATTCACCCAATATCTTATTATACGTCTCACCACTGTTCTCCATGTCTGCAGCCATCTGGCTGATGCCCAAGAACGACGTGTACGGAGGCTGGCCGACCTCTGGTAACGTGGACATCGTCGAGTCTCGCGGAAACAGAAACATCTACCGGAACGGCACTCACGTGGGGGTCGAGTACGCCGAGAGTATGATCCAGTGGGGGCCTGACGCAGCCAGTAACGCCAGAGATAGGACTCACTGGGAGCGGAACACGGCTCAGGGTCAGGGTTATGATCAGGACTTCCACCTCTTCCAGTACCAATGGACCCCAGGTGAGTTATAATTACCCTGAGTATATATAAGCTTCTCAACTGATTGCCACAATTAATTTACATTGGTCTTATTTTATACCTTGAGTTGGATGCAAGAGTGGGCCTAATGGCCTAAACCTAGCCCTCAAAAAAGAAACTTTTATTTATTTAAATTATACTTTTGATGTAGATGACTTTTGCTATTGACGTTTATGTAGCCAGAGCGTGACCTCGCTTGTTTACAGGTTTTGTCGACAGTGGGTGTTGCCAGAGTAGCGATCTGTTGTTTCATAGACGTTCAGAATGCTCTTGATTGTCGTCCGAATTAACACATTAGTAGGCTTGATTGTTGTGAGTTCAGATGCTCTGTGGAAGATCTGAACTATATTTAGACATGTATACTTTTCATTATCTCAGGGCTTACAGACTACTGTAACTTACAGTATGATTAACTTCATATGACCTGACTTCATGCTGAGAGTTCTAGAAATTATTTTTCATATTACGTGTTAATAAATTTAATTATTTATTGAAACAGATATAATAAATTAATTCTGATTTATTACAGACAACATAACACTTAGTCTGGACAACGTAATTCTGGGAACAGTAACACCACCTGCTGGAGGTTTTTATGAACTAGGGGAGTTCGCCAACCAGGGTCTACCGAACCCCTGGATCAATGGAACCAAGATGGCGCCCTTCGATCAGGAGGTAAATCTGACCTTTGTTCAACAAGCTTAACTTACAGTCAAACTTACACGATATTCTCCTCGCAATTAGCCGGAAGTGTAAGGTTTCTGGTCTTCCTATTCGTATTTCAGCATTACAATTTCATACATAGGTCCGCAGTCAAATCACCTTGTTAAGTTTCAAAATGGAATTACAAACAGAAGAGCTGCAAATTTGACACTTTAGGCTACTTCCGGAAGAAATGTCAAATTAATTTGACTGTAGCTTGCCTCCATGAGGCTACACATACGTTATTTCATTAAATAAGCCAATTTAAAGTAAAAAATACATTATTAGAATCTCTATATAATAGTATTATACAAATAATACGTTAATCATGGTAATATGGTATATATGGTAAGGTACACTGCAATACACAGTGTACAGTGTACACCTAAAACAATGAAGTGTAATTGAAAACATTTTGTATAGAAAAACATCATAATTGTAAAATTGATATTTAAATAATTAATTTTTGAAATTATTTATTTAAATCTGAATTATTTTTTATGCCTTCATTATACATTATTTAAAATTTGCCTTGTCATACAGATCAAATCATTGAAATGCATGTATTTCCAAGTCATGAAAACTTTTTTTGCCATAGTTAATTAAGATACTATGTATGACCAAAATATAATATACATCAGGTTAACTCATTTTAAAAAAAACTCCCTGTCATTTCAGTTCTTCGTGATTCTCTCCGTGGCAGTGGGTGGAACTTCCTACTTTTCTGACGATCTCGACAATTTGGGAGGAAAACCCTGGACGAATAACTCAACAATGGTAATAACAATTATTATAACACATTTAACATTATAATATTATAACAAGAATATATTAAATTGTCAGATCGTTTTAAACTTGTCCGAATGTTTAGTCCACATGCTCAAGAAATATATACCTACAACAATGATCAATAATTATTCTAAAATCTCTATTCAGTTGTTATGAAATTACTTACCTAATTTAATTTTCTCGTAATTTTACGTACACCATGAACTTAACTCCTGCCTTGTTTGTAAAAATTACCACAGTCTATAGTCGTGTGGCGAACCTATATTTTTATGGTATACTGACAATATTCTTCCAAAATTACAAATGTGCATTAATTTTGATTATAAATTAAGGCTATAGCCATCTTGTGAATGGGTGGGTAGTGACCAATTCAGAAATGGCGACTAATTTTTTTTTTAACTGATGAAATACATTGATGAAAACAAACAAACTGTACGGTACATGTCTGACATTGCTTTTTTTTTTTTTTTTTTTTTTTTTTTTTTTCACAGGCTGCTGGTGACTTCTGGTCGGGCCGTGCACAGTGGGAGAACACTTGGAGGACTGACGGTTCCACGGACCTCGTGGTAGACTATGTGCGGGTGTGGGCGCTGTAGAAGCTATTAATGTTATGAAAACTACTGTATCGTGTACCAAATAAAGTTTTTTTTTTTGTACTTGACAACTAAAATTTAATGATCGATTTATTTATGTCTATTTGTTTCATTTAAAATATTGTAATTTTATTGTATATATATCTTCTTACCACGATTTTTTTGCAAGAATGAGTTGACTGCTATTTCAGGTGAGGCAATTATGAGCTATATTTTATACTGATTTACAGTTTATAATTGTGCACACTTAAAATAGCATATATTGCAACAGAATCGTAGTAAGCAGAGAGCTCATAATTCCAGATGAGGGACGACATGAGAATAGTAATATGTAGTTGATATACAATTTCATTAATAAACATTTATTATTATCCATACTGTCGATCCATGTGTATAAGCAGGTACAACCCAAATTATTTGAAAATGTTTACATATTATATTGATAATTTCATTAAATTTAATACAGTGTTGTTCATGCATGGTACATTTATTATTACATGGTATCTTTTAAGTTATAACTATAGAAAAAAATATTATAAAAGAAATGTTATTGCTCTGTCATGATATTGGTATTTTATATAAGCTGGAATAAGTAGCAAATTTTGTTATTATATTTTTTGCTATATCGTCCTGATAAGGATACGGCATTAAAATTGAAGATGATAAAATTTATATTAGGACTATAATCATAGTTATAAACAATAGCTCTAAACCTTATTTCAATTATAACATAAAATGCACTGTCATAATTTTTAATGCGTATGCATGACTTGAGAAAAAAAAAAGTTTATTAATTGATTATATTGATTTTTTATCATAATTTTTCAAAATTGATTTGCATTAGATTATATATTTAAAATAGAAGACTAAAAGGATTATAAGTTGCATTTTGTCAAAAATTATATATTTTTTCATTCAAATCATAACAACCTTTATTTTTACTGCAAAACACACTGCCATGTAAATATATAACACAAACATACTATGGAAAAACATTTCATTACTATGACGTCACAGCGTCTTTCCTTAGTGTTAGAGAGTAAAAAAAATCCGGGAGGTGATTGATGGCATCCTCCATCAATTGCCGACCATCCTGACTGAGGTTTCCGTGGGACGTTGGGAACACCGCGCGGCAAAATCAGCTGACTTGAAGACTCTATTGGGACAGCAAGTACTCGCTGCATCAATTATTATATAATGTGTGTACCATACTTTACAACTCTGTGTCCAAGTCTCATCATATTAGAGTATTGTCCTCAATTTTTTTTATTGCAGAAATGGATAGAGGGTGCAAAGTTATGCTACCCTGATTTTTTTCAGATTTTTTAGAGCCCGGGAACTATTTTTAAAAAATTATTGAAAGTCCTTTTTGTGACGTCACGAGACGCCGCTCCTTAAGAAAAAGATAGGACTTGCCGCCGCGTGACGTCACAAAAAGGACTTTCAATAATTTTTTAAAAATAGTTCCCGGGCTCTAAAAAATCTGAAAAAAATCAGGATAGCATAACTTTGCACCCTCTATCCATTTCTGCAATAAAAAAAATTGAGGACAATACTCCATTACTTGAATGGACCCCGAACATAATTGATATCATCAGTATTTTATATAATCTTACTAGCTGATAACAGAGTCACGTAGCAGCGACTATAAAAGAACGATAGATCTGTGATTGAACAATATTATTATCAAAATGAAGCTCTGGGTGGCAGCGATCTGCATCGGCCTGGTGGGTACAAAATATCAACAATATCAGCGATATTAATGGAGTATCGACCTCAAATTTTTTTATTGCAGAAATGGATACAGCGTGCAAAGTTATGCTACCCTGATTTTTTTCAGATTTTTTGGAGCCCGGGAACTATTTATAAAAAAAAATATTTAAAGTTCGTTTTGTGACGTCACGAGACGCCGCTCCTTAAGAAAAAGATAGGACTTGCCGCCGCGTGACGTCACAAAAAGGACTTTCAATAATTTTTTAAAAATAGTTCCCGGGCTCTAAAAAATCTGAAAAAAATCAGGATAGCATAACTTTGCACCCTCTATCCATTTCTGCAATAAAAAAAATTGAGGACAATACTCCATTACTTGAATGGACCCCGAACATAATTGATATCATCAGTATTTTATATAATCTTACTAGCTGATAACAGAGTCACGTAGCAGCGACTATAAAAGAACGATAGATCTGTGATTGAACAATATTATTATCAAAATGAAGCTCTGGGTGGCAGCGATCTGCATCGGCCTGGTGGGTACAAAATATCAACAATATCAGCGATATTAATGGAGTATCGACCTCAAATTTTTTTATTGCAGAAATGGATACAGCGTGCAAAGTTATGCTACCCTGATTTTTTTCAGATTTTTTGGAGCCCGGGAACTATTTATAAAAAAAAATATTTAAAGTTCGTTTTGTGACGTCACGAGACGCCGCTCCTTAAGAAAAATATAGGACTTGCCGCCTCGTGACGTCACAAAAAGGACTTTTATTAATTTTTTAAAAATAGTTCCCGGGCTCTATAAAATCTGAAAAAAATCAGGGTAGCTTAACTTTGCACGCTTTATCCATTTCTGCAATAAAAAAAAATTGAGGTCAATACTCCATTAAAAAATATTAAAAACAATATTAATTCAGGGTGCGGTTTACGAAGAATATATCCATCAGGATTACCGCGGTTAGCATCATTGATTTAGAAAGGAATTTTGGTATTTTTTTTGTGTATCGTATAATAATAATTCATATTTTTTTTTTATTTTTTAAAGATAATTCAGTTCAGCTACCCTTTTCAAAGTGGTAACACTTTTGTATACACTTCATTTTTAACACGTATTGATTTATTTTATTTCAGCATTTGTTTATCCCATACAACTAATCGCAGTAATATTAAGATAATTATAATAAGCTAATCTAGTCAATAATATAATATAAATTAGGTTTATTAAAGTCAGTTGTGTACTACAGCTACAATTAAATTATCTTGATATTAAGATTCCAGAAAATAGACGAAACAAAATCTATATGTTGTATATAATATTAGTGCGATTAGTTCTTTAGGTAATTAAAAATGATAAAAGTTCTGTTACTCAAAGACGCCAGTATAAGAAGGCTCGTTAAAGGCACGTGAAGGGCTGGGGAGGCTGCAGCCCCCAAAAATATTGGATTTATCATTGGCAATATGGGCATTTCTCATACTCCCAATTTTTTTTTAACATTGGCCTTTTGGAGGCAGCCCCCCCCCCCCCCCTCCCCGAATTTTTTTCTGGACCCGAGCCTGAATATAAGCAAGAGGCACTTTAAGAAAATATTTGTTATGGAATCAAGGCTGATTAAACCATAGATGAACAACTTATATAAAGAAACTACTAATCTCTATTATATATAGAGTATACATTATACATTTGTGCAATCTGCAATCTTTAGATTCGAAATGACCCCCTTCCCACAACCAAAAACAAATTTGAAAAATTAACATTATGTTAAATTTGCCACCTTATACCACTGCTACACCCAATATTTTTGCAAAAAAAGAAATCATACCTCCCTGCCTATCCAAATTAATCTGTGTTTCAAATTGTAATTAATTTGAATTTAATTTCACTTACAAGTTAGATAGTGCTGTTGATTTTAAATGCTACGGCGATTTTACATATTCTTATCAGTCATATCATTAAATACATAATTGTGATAGCAATGTCATATTGTAAGTAAGATTGCACTTTACTCGTGCATGGGTGATAAATAATGTAATCACGTTTTATTTATCCATCGAAAAACTCGAGATACTATATCTCTCCAACAAAAACAACGGGTACAAAAGGGTACAACGGGTACAATGGGTGTGGTTACCTTGGATTTCATATCTTAAATTGATAAAGCTTCGGCAAATAATAACATTATCTTTATAGCTACTTGAAACTTTGCGTCAATTATTGATTTCACAAGATTATTTTGTTAACTTTTAATAGTGTTAATAATTAAAATTTATTAACTTGAAATATATTTCAAAATAAGAAACAAATTAAATGCAGGCTTATAACTGGCAAATGCCGGGATAGATTGCAAGGCTGTGGCCGCCCCCGTTCCGGGAGAGCACGCGAAACACTAAGTTAGCGTTTCGGAGGGTTTGGGGTTTCAAAACTTACGTTAGTAAGTAGAAGTACCCAGTTAGGGTTTGATTAAAAAAATATATAAATAAATAACTATATACATGTAAATATTATATTAAATTTATTTATATTTACATATTCTGTATAATCTTCCGTTAAATCATGATTTAATTATGATTAATAATAATAATAATAATAATATTTGTTTATTTGGGATAAATTACATTGTAGGGAATAGGGAAAAAAAATAAATAATAGCAACAACATAATAACCCAAATTGGTGAATATAAAAGGCTAAGGAGCCTATACACATAGAGTGAACATTCACCACACATCAGAAAAACTGCATCGTCAAAAATTGTATATATATATATAAAATAAATATTTAACACATAAAAATTAATACATAAAACGTACAAGTCAATATCACATGATAGAATCAGACAGGCAGAGGAAATCTTTAATTGAAATGATTGATTAGTAATTTTACTAATCTATACACGTGTACAATATTACTAACAATATAAAATTTACAGGTATGCTACAGTGCCAATGCTGGCCCTACAAAAAATGACTCGGAGAAAGGTGAGATATTATGAATGTTAAAAGTTTCAATTACCAAATAAGTAAAAAAATAAAATACTAGCTGAAAATTTGCTCATTCGTCTCTATTATTATAAAAATACGGGTGTCATTAAGATTTATTAATGTAGTTGAAATTATTGAAAATTTGTAAGATATTTTTCATTTTGGGGTCGTCTAGTAAAAAAATATTTAAATTTTCCATTAAATTCAAAAATTTCTACTTCCATTTGAATAAGGTTCTCCATAGCATACGTCTACTGATAAGGATGGTTTATTGATAAGCATCTTTTAAAATTATTAAACACAATGGGGGACATTCACGAAGCACTTTAACCCCCATGACTTTAGCCTCGATTTTTATCCCTGGTGCTAAACATGGTGCTAACCCTGTTAAGCTAGTCCCTGATTTAGCACTAGGGATAAAAATCGAGGTTAAAGTGGGCGTTGAAGTGCTTCGTGAATGTCCCCCATTAATGATTATTATTGGTAGTTTATTAGCGTGATTTTTGTTACTTTATGGGGGACATTCACAAAGCTCTTTAACCCCCACTTTAGCCCCGATTTTTAACCCTGGTGCTAAACATGGTACTAAATCAGGGGCTAACCATGTTAAGCTCATAGTTTAGCACCATGTTTAGCACCAGGGTTAAAAATCGAGGCTAAAGTGGGGGTTAAAGTGCTTTGTGAATGTCCCCCTATGGATTTGATGATGAATTTGAATTACAAAAAAAATTATGTCCTGACACAAACAATTTCCCCTCAAAGATTTTCCTATGTCCCAGGGTGTTCTCCAACCCTGACTTCCTCCCGGACCGTCAAAGGTCCCATCTGCAAGGGTGCGCTCATCTTCGAGGACAACTTCAACACTCTGGACATGTCCAAGTGGTCCCATGAGGTCACCATGGCTGGCGGAGGAGTGAGTTGACATAAATTATATAATGCGATTTTATGAAATAGAAAAATCTATACTTCCTTTATTATAATAATAACTCTGGTTCACATTTAATTTGGTTTCGTCGTATTTGTAACGTCTTCAGTCATTTGGTGTGTTGTTTGTAACGAAGCATTTCATTGGCCAAGTCAAGCCGAAGGACACCCGAGCGTTTCATATCATATATACTTCCAATCGAAGAAAAGCTACCAAATTAAATATATATTTATATCAAATTAAATTCATGTATACTGATCATAAATTTAATATTTAAGTGTATTAAAAATGCATGATGTTATAATATAACATTTTAAATTTCGCACTGTATTTATAACGCATTGATATAATAACATAGATCTATATAAAACCAGGGAAAAGATTATAATGGTTATTCCCTGATATAACCATCATGATTTTTTTTTAAAAAAATATACGTATGTATAGATTCATATTCAATAGCTGTCCCATTGAATTAATTTGACCAAATAAATTTATTAGATAAATAAAAAAGTTCATGGTACAAAAATTATATAATAAAAAAATCAGAAGCTCATCGATTTTTAATACTTAATAAATTAATTAAAATATTCACGTGTGACATTACTTTTCCAGAACTGGGAGTTCCAGATCTACTGGGAGGACCCCACCAACAGTTTTGTGAGGGACGGTAACTTGGTCCTCCACCCTGGCTACCTGGCTGACGTCTACGGCGAGGAGTTCCTCTGGACCGGAACCATCGACCTGGGAGAACGGTGAGGATTGCAAGGGAGGAGACGCAGTATATTGGGAAACATTGCTCGCAAACAATAACTTCAATTCCTTAAGGAAAAATCTCAGTAGGTTGAGATCTCGCAATCGTACCGTCTGAATGCAACAAGACTTGCAGGGGACTTAGAACTCACCATCAATATGTGGCATACAAATTTTGAAGCGAATCTGTCTTATCAGTTTTGTGAAAACTGAGGTAGAAGTTTAACATTGGCCTTATGGACGAAAACAGGAAATGGAGCTTTTTTTTTTTAGAAAACTGCAAGACTGAATTTGCTCAAACCATAAGCGATGAAGTTTTAGAACATTTTCGATTTTTTAAAATTTATTTCATTCGATTCGTTTGCAGAGAAATATTCTTTGACTCCAGCAGTAATTGAGATTCATCGTTAAATCAAATATGAAAAATACTAAAGACAATGATAATTAAGAATAGTACGTCAGTTTACCATTACTATATTTGGACAGAGTACTTACAGTTAAAGTATTCTCTCTCTCTTTTAACATTTTTGTTCCTTATAGAATATTGTAACATTATAGTCATACAAATATTTAACGCATACAAGCGTAATGATAGACGTTGCTTGGACTATGACGTACCTCACAGTGTTTTTCCCTTTGCTTTTGAGGGATTTTGATTAAGTTAAAAAAAAAAATGTAAAAAATTTAAAGTATATACATATCTTGAGATCCTTTATGCAAATACTCATTGAAAAAGCACAAAGTTTGTGTACATTTGAGTAGCATTGAACGTAAAATTAATTTCAGTTGTGATTAGCTGTCATATTTGAACGTACAATTATTTTAGAATTTGCTTTTTTTCTTTCATTTCCCTATTATACCACTCAATATTGGATTAAGTAATTGCAATAAAAATATCTATTGTGAACGATAAATATAAAAATAATAAGTTCTTAGACACGTGAAAATTCAAAGTTATCAAGAAATAGAATGCAAAAGAGGGCAAGAAAAATTTCCGAGTTGAAATATTTTAAATCTTTTATTCAATTTAAAAGTCTTTTCTCGTCTATTTTTCCACCATTTCTGAGATTAACTTATCTTCTCAGATGCACTGCTGACTGGAACTACGGATGTTACCGCGAAGGTACCACCACCAACTACCTCAACCCGATCACCTCTGCCCGTCTGCACACCACTGACAAATTCTCCTTCACATACGGTACCGTTGAGGTGCGAGCCAAGATCCCCGCAGGAGATTGGCTGTGGCCTGGTAAGTAAATGTGACGTCATGACACGTGGTGGTGACGTCATGACACGTAGTGATGACGTCATGACACGTGGTGGTGACGTCATGACACGTGGTGGTGACGGCATTACACGTGGTGATGACGTCATGACACGTCATGTAATCTATGCAAAGGAAATATTTTAGTTAATGTATACCAAATAATAAATTTTGTTATTTAATTTTTTAACGTAAAATGAAGGAAACGATTTTTTTTCTTTTATTATTTTAGCAAGATATACATACCGGCTAAGGTTAAACAGGTAACCCTGTCGGCCGCTACACAATTTCATCTAAATCTTCAAGATATTAGATCAGTAATAAGAAAAATTTAATGCAGTAAGAATAAATTAATAATATTATTATAAGAGAATAATTTCAATCAAAATCATACAGAGATTAAAGTTTTTTTGACCCTAATGTTCTAACACAAAAAAATATAACATTTTGATTACAATATATATTACTTATTTATAATATATTGTAATCAAAAAGTTATATATATATATTTTTTTTTTTCATATGTATATATTGAATGTATTCAAGAACTAACTAATTAACAATTCCCTTGAATCATTATACATTTAAAACACAAAAGAAAATAACTTCCCCTAAGCATTTTTACTGTAATGCATGATAGTATGTATATAAAGAAATTTGAAACAACTCCAAAATCCCTCAATTAAAAAAAAAAAAAAAAAAAAAGGATTTCTGCATATATAATTATTTTTTACGTCATGGATTAAAGGATTATTTCTGCATGCGTTTCTAATTACAAATATGTTATCTAAATATTATTTTGTATAGCCATGCAATATTATAAGGGACTCACTATACAGCCACTAGAAACACTGTACTAACTATTCTCCATGTTTCCAGCCATCTGGATGATGCCCCAGGACTCAAAGTTACTATATATAGCCTCTATAAACAATATACTAACTGTTCTCCGCGTTTCCAGTCATCTGGATGATGCCCCAGGACTCAAAGTTACTATATATAGCCTCTATAAACAATATACTAACTGTTCTCCGCGTTTCCAGCCATCTGGATGATGCCCCAGGACTCAAAGTTACTATATATAGCCTCTATAAACAATATACTAACTATTCTCCATGTTTCCAGCCATCTGGATGATGCCCCAGGACTCAAAGTTACTATATATAGCCTCTATAAACAATATACTAACTGTTCTCCGCGTTTCCAGCCATCTGGATGATGCCACAGGACTCAAAGTACGGCGGATGGCCGACCTCAGGAGAGATCGACATCATGGAGTCTCGTGGTAACCGCGACTACGTGGAGAACGGTCAGAACATCGGCGTGGAACGTGCGGGCTCCACCATGCACTGGGGGGTCGATGGCGGCTCCAACCAGTACTGGAGAACCGGATGGCACAGCAACACCGCACCTAACCAGGGGTGGGACCAGGACTTCCATCTTTACCAGGTCGAATGGACTCCAGGTAAAAAGCTTGGCAAATTTGATATTGTGTATATTTCCTGGAGGGCATTCACAAAGCATTTTAACCCCCACTTTAACCTCGATTTTTATCCCTGGTGCTAAACATGGTGGTTAGCCCCTGGTTTAGCACCAGGGATAAGAATTGAGGCTAAAGTGGGGGTTAAAGTACGTGCTCCCCCCTATTTTTATCCTTTCTGCTATTATAACAATAAAACATAATATTAATAAAAACATAATCCTCCCCATACAGATTATATAAAATTCAGCATTGACAACGTTGAACTGGGAACAGTAGCACCACCTGCCGGTGGATTCTATGAACTAGGAGAGTTCGCCAACCAAGGTCTACCCAACCCCTGGGCTGGAGGTGCCAAGATGGCGCCCTTCGACAGTGACGTAAGCAAAACAGAAATGTTTTAATTAAATGCAATGTGGTCTTTTTATTGGCTTGAAAGTCGAGCTCAGAAAATTCACTTTTGAATTTTATACTAGGTACCAGTTATAAAGAGGATTGAATGTTCCACCCGCATCGCCTATGACGTCATTGAACTTTTTGGACAAATAATCAAACAACTATATAAAAATATAAAATTACTACGTTCACATGACGCTGTTTAATACGGATCAATTGGCGACGCTTTATAAGAATAACAATATTCCGTCGTCAACGGATACGTATATTTATTTTATTTATTTATTTTATTTTATTATTTCACCCAAGGTACACGCAGTATTACAAGTAGTGTGATACTTGTAATACTTGTAATAGAACATTCTATATATTAAACAACGTCATGTGCACGTAGTATTTCATTTTTTTTATCATGTTTATAGATAGAATATGTATTCATTTTCTTCAGATTTTTGTAACATCTTTAAAATCGAGCTACAAAACGAGGTGTCACAATTTTTGATGTTCACATTTCTTACACAGTTCTACCTGATTCTGAACCTGGCAACTGGAGGAACCAATGGTTTCTTCCCTGATGGTTTGCAAAACCCTGGTGGCAAACCCTGGAGTAACCAGTCACCCACGGTACGTTGGTTACTATATATCACATATATAATCATATGAACATTCTGCGCATTAAGGGGACATAAGGATCATCAAATAATTTATTAATTTTTGATTATAATTACGAATATATTATAATGTTCATTGCCTTTATTTAAGATGAAATTACTATTAACATATTTTATTGCAGGGTCCCAAAGATTTCTGGACCGGCAAGGACCAATGGCAACCTACATGGAGGGCGGACGGTTCCACTGACTTTGTTTTCGATTATGTTCGAGTCTGGGCACTCTAGAGTAAAATCTAGAACAGTTCTACATTACCTAGAACAGCTCTCTAGAAACATCACATTGTTGTAATCGAGGAATAAAATATTACAAGAATTTATCTGATTTATTTTTATTTTAAATGGTTAGTTTAAAAATGATCATCCTTAACTCATTTTAAATATAATATCTTTTTACTTAAAAAAATATTTTTTTTTTGCTCAAATAAGAGGATTAAAAATAAAGAAAAAATTAATTAATTATATGTTTCATGGATTCATGCTTAAATGAAAGATAAAAGGACACGTTTTGAGCTTAAAAATGGTGCAAAACATATATAGGCAGAAAACACGAGGAGAGAGGTTGTGACTGAATAAAAGATGAAATTTATTTCAATTCTCTTAGCATTCCCCTGTTTAGTAAATCATATTACACTAGATTTTTTATAAATAAAATTTTATTATATTGTTGTTGTTTACTTTGAAGACTTTGAATTACAAAAATTTTATACAATCCCACATACCACGAAGAATTCCCCCCATTGTCACCACATCCAGTATTTAGAAATAATATTTCAATACTTACAACAGTTTTTACCACATCCAATATCTGTTTCACAATTGCTTTCTAGTTTTAGTTTTTACCACATCCAAGTGGAATCATGTCCTGCATGTTTTTACACACTGGGAAATATTGTAAACTGGATGATTCCTCAAGTTAATGATTTTTGTACCCACAGCTGAAGGAAGGGCGTTAATGATGTACATTATACAGTACAGTATAAAAGCGCAGGTCAGCATTTAGCAAGACACAAGAAGTACAGTCTGAATATTCAATATATTCTTAAGTTCTGCGACTTCTGCGTATCTTTCAAGAGGTTTGTATAACATTTTGATTTCTAAATTTTAACGTACTTATTTATTGAAAAAAATGAGCTTTTTTTTTTATTAAATCACTGCCAAAAAAATTGTAATTTGCACAACTTTTATTATATAGGATATAATATACGTGTATAAACAGTATATATAATACGTATTGCCAATTTTTGTATACATTTTTTTACCCTTTATTACCCTGAAATTCGAGGGTGGAAGTGCATTTAGTAAATGGGATATATTTTTTTGTTATATTTAGATTCAAACACCGTAAGTAAGTTTGGCAATGCACTGAATAAAGAGAATCAATATAAATAAAACAAAATTTCAGTAGTCGGCTAGCATCTATAAAAATGTTAGTGTTTTTATTTTTTTTTTTTTTTTCAAAACTGGAGTATATTATCGACCTCAATTTTTTTTATTGCAGACATTAATAGAGAGGGTGTAAAATTATGCTACTCTGATGATTTTAATCTTTTTTAAAGTCCATGCAGGTACTATAATATTAAAAAGAAAAAAAAAAAGAAACTTTGAAAGGTATAAAGTTATACGGAGAGAAGCATCAAAAAGATATAGGGGATTTGGGTTCAAAACTGACCCCAACAAAAATATTTAGCAATACTTCCATATCTAAATAATACGAAAAAAAATCTAATAACATAACTTTGCACCCTCTATCCATTTCTGCAATAAAAATCTTGAGGTTGATACTCGGATCCATTAAAACAGTTAAAATAGTACAAGACTAAGTGGAGATAAGTAAAATCCAAATATAAATTTGATTTCAGATAACAATGGCCATTTCCAGTCGTATTTTGACCCTGCTGGTCCTCACCTCTCTCGTCTACGTGTGTCAATGCGATACCACTCGTGTCAAGAGAGCAATCACGCTGTACGAAAATTATTGGCAAAGCGGTGAAAGTATCACCGAGAGCACCAACGGTCACGAATGTCGTAATCTGGACCACTTCAACAAGAGGACTTCTTCGGTCAACACTCAAGGACAATGTTACATTCTCTTCGTAGGTCGCGACTGCCAGGGTCACTCCTTGAGATTGTCACCCTTTGGAGGAGTCTGTGATCACGGTAACCTCGGTCAATGTGGCTTTGATAAGCAGGCCAGCTCTTTGAAGATTTGTTAAATGACCTGATTTCATATCGACAGGAAAAGTTTAATGCCTTAAAAAAAAACACAAAACATGTACGTACTTCTCCAATAGAGTATTGTCCTCAATTTTTTTTATTGCAGAAATGGATAGAGGGTGCAAAGTTATGCTACCCTGATTTTTTTCAGATTTTTTACAGAACGGGAACTATTTTTAAAAAAGTATTGAAAGTCCTTTTCGTGACGTCACGAGACGCCGCTCCTTAAGAAAAAGATACGACTTGCCGCCGCGTGACGTCACAAAAAGGACTTTCAATATTTTTTTAAAAATAGTTCCAGGTCTCAAAAAAATCTGAAAAAAATCAGGGTAGCATAACTTTGCACCGTCTATCCATTTCTGCAATAAAAAAAATTGAGGACAATACTCCATTAGCTTAAAATTAATATATATATATTATATATATATATATATATAGTTATTTTAAAAATCTTTTTCCTTATAAATAATACAAAAATTAAAAAATTTCAATAATTTACTTTTAATATTTAATTAAGGGATTCATTTTTTTGTGCAACATAATTTGATAACTTTCAAAAATTAGTTTTATTATTTTTATATTTTTGTATTAGATTTTATGATAATAATATAATAATATACAGTACATGTATATAGAATTTTAATTTTTATTTGAAAATTTGCAATTTAATTTATGAAAAATAATATGAACTAAATATTATTTGTTTTCTTTGTATGAGTTATTAAAATTAAAAGAAGCTCTGCTGTCATTATAATTTCCTGTCTAGATTTGTCATTGAGATAATACGAACACACGCTATGTTTAATGGACAAGATACAAGTTGATACATTTACATTATACCTGGTGGATTTATCTTTAATCCTACATATTATATCTATCTTTTACCTATATCTTTATTTTTATTTCTTAATTTTGAAAGTTTCAATTAATTTCTATTACATTAATAAACAAAAGTATGTATTTTTTAAAATTTAATGAATAATAAAGCATTATAAAAACAATTTTCTTATTTTTTACCTTATATACAGACATTGTATTTTATTCGTCATTTCATTTCCTGTTTCCCCTGGAATTTGAAGGTAGTTAGGTTCTTAAAAATCTTAAAATAAATAAAAAGACAAAAATCAAAACGCCATTTGCAAATATGAAAAAAAAAATAGACTTTACATTGAGAACTAAATATGTATTGAATATCATGTACGGTGAGAAGATGTATCATATAATGCACTGATAGCCTTACTGGTCTGACATAATTGCTGCTTATATGATAAATTAAAACTTTATGTATTTTGCAAAACATTAGAAGCCTATATTTAGCTAATTTATTTTTATAATGGAACGTCACAATGGAGTACCGACCTCAAAATTTTTTATTGCAGAAATGGATAGAGGGTGCAAAGTTATGCTACTCTGATTTTTTTCAGATTTTTTAGGGACCGGGAAGTATTGCTAAAAAGTTTTGGCGAGGTCGGGTTCGAATCCACGTCCCTTTTGGGTCCTATCTTTTATTAAGAGAGGCGGCTAGAGGTGGCACTTTTTCTGTACTTTCAATAATTTTTAAAAAATATTTGCCGGGCTCTAAAAAATCTGAAAAAAAAACAGAGTAGCATAACTTTGCACCCTCTATAATCCATTTCTGCAATAAAAAATTTTGAGGTCGGTACTCCATTTACTTTAAAATTAAATAAAGAAATTGTGACTAATTGTAAGCTATTTTTTGATTTATCAACAATTAAATCACTTTTATGTAACAGCTGCTACATACATGCATGACATTTCTGAGCTGCCCAATTTTAAAAGAATCACACGCACAAATTGTTTTGCTCCAGTTATTTGAGATATCTTTAAGAAACATGATCTCACATTGTTTGCTGTATTATACACGATATACAATTTTCATAATAATTTCCTACAATTTTCCTTGCTAAATTTCATGTACACAAAAACGAGTTTTTTCTCATAACGAAATATATCGTATGAAATAAAAAAAAAAATTATATCTCGTTATATTATTTACTATACCAACAACTTTAATGAAAATAAATATAATATATTATATGCTCATAAATATAATATATTTGTATTTCTTGAAAGTATTTAGCGTTTACATAGCAGAGTGTTGAGACTGAGGGAACTATGGAAATCTCAGTCAGGATGGTCGGCAATTGATGGAGTATGCCATCAATCACCTCCCGGATGCACGAGTGGATTCTTTAGCAATCGCCACTTGTGAAAAGTTTGGCGGTGCCTGGGATCGAACTCGCGACCCTTATATAAAGGTTACAAAAAGACACCACGTTGTCATCACATACAGTGTCTGCTATTTACAGAAAGTAAAATATATAATATATGTATTTTTTGCAGCATGGGGAATCACATCCCAGTTGAAAAATTTCGTCTTTTATAGTATACGTTTAAACCTAATCTTTTTACCTCTAAAACACATCGTATTTCCTCTTCGCTCAAAGTGAGGATGAAACGGAGAAAATGTTTCTAACATTTTATGCTCAATAAGAGGAAGAAAGATATAATCTCGTCTTTTCCCTTCTATTTTCCCTCTAAAATGATGCAAAATAAGAGAACAGAAGACGAGAGGAGAGCTTAACAGCGAAGAAAAGATTAAATTCGTTTCAACTCGGGATACAATTGTATTATATAAATGAGTAGCAACTTGGATTTGTACTGAATTGTTGTAGGGCATGGTTTCAAAATTCAATTTCATTTTACAGGAAACTGTGGGTTGTTATTTTGACATGAGATGTCATGTAAAGATGATTGATTGTGGTTTATAATAATCTTCGAATTTACATAATTTGTGCCCACAGGAAGGATGGGCGTTGTTTAGATACAATATAAAAGCGTAGGTCAGCATGCATATAAGGTACTAGTTCTGGCTGAACATTCAAGGACTTTGAGAACACGCTAAGGTTTGTTTTATATTATTTTTTTAACAATGGAGTATATCGAACTCAACAATTTTTATTGCAGAAATGGATAGAGGGTGCTAAGTTATGCTAATCTGATTTTTTTCAAATTTTTAGAAGGATTTAAAAAAAAATATATATTGTAAGTACAGAGAAAGTGATGTCTCTTGATGCCTCTCTTAATAAAATGGATAGGAACAAAGAGAACGTGAGTTCAAACCCAACTTCAGCAACAAAAAAATATATATTTCACAGCCTTTAAACAATCTGATAAAAAAAATCAGAGTGGCATAACTGTGCACCCTCTGTCCATTTTTGTAATAAAAGTTTTTGAGGTCGATACTCCATTTTAACTTCGGTTCCAAATTAAAATATTTCATTGCTTTTTCTGAAAATTATATTTGTTTGTATTTTTAAATAGAAATAATATTTTAATTAAGCTTGCAAATATAATTTTCTAATTTTGCATGATTTTTTTTTAAATAAATCTAATGAAGACGTTGAAAAATTTCAACTGAGGAATTAATTCAATTTTTAAGTTCTTTATTATGACACCTTTTTTTTAATAAAAGGAGAGAGTTTTTGTAATACATATTGCAATTGCATAATTTTTGCAAAAAAATCATAATATTACCATATTTTATTTAAACTATTTTAAATTTAATTTTAACAATTATGTTACCAAACGACATTAAGAAAAATATCCTATAATTGTACAAAACATTGTACTAAAGTTTAAAATTAGAATAGAATTGGAAATAATGAGATAATGAGACAATAGATGAGATCAATGAATTAATTGGGAGTGTTTTTAATAATTGCTTTTTTCCTTTTTTCGACATTCTTTCCCCTCTTCTCTCTCTCTCTCTCTCTCTCTCTCTCTCTCTCTCTCTCTCTCTCTCTCTCTCTCTCTCTCTCTCTCTCTCTCTCTCTCTCTCTCAGATCTTTAATTTACATGTTTCATATTAATGTATTATAACTTACATTAATCCTATAATAAATCTGATTTCAGGTAATAATGGCCATTTCCAGTCGTATTTTGACTCTGTTGGTCCTCACCTCTCTCATCTACGTGTGTCAATGCGACACCACACGTGTCAAGAGAGCAATCACGCTGTACGACGACTTATGGCAAAAGGGCGCACAAGTCACCGAGAGCACCAACGGTCACGAATGTCGTAATCTGGACCACTTCAACAAGAGGACTTCTTCGGTCAACACTCAAGGACAATGTTACATTCTCTTCGTAGGTCGGGACTGTCAGGGTGAATCTAGGAAGATCTCAAACGGTGGAGGTCAATGCTCCGATCACGGAAATCTTCATTCTTGTAACTTTAATGATCAGGCTAGCTCTTTGAAGATTTGTTAAATTACCTAATTTCATATCGACAGGAAATGCCTTTAAAAATTTAAAAAAAAATATTAGTAAATAATAAAGAAAAATACAACATTTCATGAAATGAATTTTAATAATTAATTAAGGGCTTCATTTTTTTTTGCAGATAATTTTATAACTTTCAAAAATTAGTTTTATAATTATTATTATTATTATTATTATGTCTTTTTCTTGCTTTCTTCTTCATAAGCACTAACACCGGGCTCAATCAAGCCAAGGTGCAAGCGCCCGTACCAAACATTGAGAGGGGATTGCGGGTACACATGCGGGGGTGCTACAAGCTCAAAACCTTGCGCACAATGTTAGCCGTGCCAAGAATAGCAGCCTTCTGCATGACACGCATGTGGTATTCTTTGAGAGCCAACTTCTCTCTGGCAAATGACCAGTCTTTGGTCACAAGACCGTTACTAGAGATCACAACTGGAACCACATCAACACTACGGAGCTGGTACATGTCTTTGAGCTCGACAGCAAGTGGCTGGTACTTGCGCTTTTTCTCCGCAACTGTGGTCACAAGATTCTCGTCCAGCGGGACAGCAATGTCGACAATCACCGCTGTTCGAGCTTTCTTGTCGAAGAGAACAAGATCAGGTCTGTTTGCTTCAACAGCTCTATCTGTGGTGATGGCAGAATCCCACAGGATTTTTGCATCCTGATTACGGAGAACTTGTTCCGGCTTGCACTTATAGTACGGAACCTCTGTCTCAATGAGACCAACTTTCTTGGCCAAAGCTTGATGTACAACTTTGGCAACAGAATTGTGGCGCTCTAAGTACTCTTTTGGAGCAAGCACTGGACAGCCCCCAGTGACATGCTGAATAGACTCGTTAGCCTGCTTGCAAAGACGACACCGGTCACTGATGTTGACTTTGAGGATGTGTCGCTCATACGCCCTAGTCCTGATGACCTGATCTTGTATGGCACAGACAAAGCCCTCTGTCTCCGCAAACAACCCACTTGTCCGCAGCCACTCAGTGGAACTCTTGGTGTCCACCTGATCCGAAGATAACGCTGCAGCAAACCGACCATGCAATGCTTTTGTTGACCACTCCAAGACTCTGTCAGCCTGGGTTCTAATGGCAGGCTGAAACTCTTGCTCACTCAAATGTAGCGGAGTGTAGCCACGGTCCTGGTTGCAAATAGCTGCATGCAACCCATCACCACGTGACACAAAGTACTGCCGAAGTTTCAACTCCTGCTGACGACACATCATCTCCATGCTGAGCAAACCTCTTCCACCTACATGACGTGAAAGGTACAGTCTCTCGACTGAGCTCCTCGGGTGATGTATCCTGTGCTTCGTGAGGGTGGTTCTCACTTTTCTATCAAAAGCTTGCAGTGACGTCTCCGACCACCTGACGACACCAAACGTATATCCAGCCACAGGGATAGCCCACGTATTAATCGCAGTAATCTTGTTCCTCGCACTGACAAAAGACTTGCAAATCTTGTCGACTCGAGACAGCACTTTTTTCTCGACTTGTTTTCTGGCATCTACATCTTTAATGCCAATTAGCTGCTGCAGACCGAGGTACTTGTAGTTTTCCTCGACACCCAAGTCTTGAATAACGGTGCCTCCCATGAGCCGCAAGCCTTCTTGTGGATCTTGAATCTCCCCTTTTCTCACATGCACAACAGCACACTTGTCAAGACCAAACTCCATGCAAATTGCATCACTAAAACTTTTGACAAGTTCAAACATGCTGTGCAACTGGTCTTCACCAGAAGCATATAACTTGAGGTCATCCATGTAAAACTGGTGAGAAATGCGAACTTCTGGATTCCTCTGTAGAACATAACCATACCCAGAGGTATTATTATTATTATTATTATTATTATTATTATTATTATTATTATTATTATTATTATTATATTTTTGTATAATATTTCATGATAATAACATACATGGAAATTTAATTTTTATCTGAAAATTTACACAATTTAATTTATGAAAAATAATATGAACTAAATATTATTTGTTTTCTTTGTATGAGTTATTAAAATTAAAAGAAGCTCTGCTGGCATTGTAATTTCCTGTCTAGATTTGTCATTGAGATAATACGAACACACGCTATTTTTAATGGACAAGATACAAGTTCATACATTTTTATTATATCTGGTGGATTTATCTTTATTCCTAAATAATATAGCTTAGTTAATAGTATATCTATCTTTTATCTATACTATATTTTTATTTTTATCTCCTAATTTTGAAATTTTCAATTAATTGCTATTAAATTAATAAACATGATGTATTTTTCAAAATTTAATAACTAATAAAGCATATAATAAAAAATATTTTCTTATTCTTTACCTTTTATATATAGAGGGAAAATGTATTTAATTCATCATTTCATTTTCTGTTTCCCCTCAAATTTGAGGTTGGTAAATAGATTCTTAAAAATCTGATATCTTTTATTCGCTATTTAAGCTGCCTCCCCGTCTAATTCCCTCCTTTTTTACACCATTTAAGAGGGGGGATGGGGAATGAAAAAAAAATGAGAGTACGTCTTTTGTCCTCTTATTGAGCATTAAATTTTAGATATAATGGGTGCAATTCACGAAGCAGTTATTAGCCAGGTTTCTAACCACGTTTAGCTTAACCACGTTTAACTATTTCTGTTTTACGTGTTAAATCACCTAGTTAAACGTGGTTAAGCTAAACGTGGTTAGAAACCTGGCTAACTAGCTGCTTTGTGATTCGCGCTTCTTGTCTTTATTTAATCTTCACTTTGAAAGAGATGGAAATAATATATGTTTTTGAGGTAAAAAGACCTTATAAGATTAGATTTATAACGTGTAAAGGATGGTTGACGACGTAATTTTTCAACTAGGGTATAATCAGGATAATATATTAAAAAAAATCATTTATCAGGCAGTGATCACATCGAATTCACTCAACAGAAAAAACAATAAGTAAAATAAACAAAACGCACGCTAAACAGTGTAAATCTTCCTGAGCTGTATACTGCTTCAGTAATAAAAAAGGTCTTTAAAACAAGGAAAATAAGCCATGCACTTTGAAAATATCCGTGCATAATTACTTGAAGTATCAATGAAATAAAATTGCCCGAATTCGATACAAAAAAACTTAGACTTCATTAAATTTGTTTGCTGAAATGAAAATTTTTTTGCAAGGAAAAATACATGCAAAATTATATCGAGTAATACTTGAAGAGAGAAATCATATATATATATATATATATATATATATATATATATATATATATATATATTTAAATTTTAATTTGTAGTCTTCTTATATGAATTTTAAGTTTTTTTTTTTTACATACTTGTTTATTTAAAATGCAGTATTTCATAAAAAGATTTTAAAAATGTTTCATTGAATTTTCATTGGGATGGAAGAGTAACAAAATGGCCTAATCCTGCTCTCAATAAAGAAGATTTTATTCATTAATTATGAAACATTACATGTTTTTATTTCAATCCCTCCTAATTTAGTTAAACAATTAAACAATAGTCTTGATTCTCTGTCGTGAGTTTTTTTTGTTTTGGACAACTCCTATATAAATATATTATTACCATTGCAAAATATTATTTATTTCGCCATATTTGACATTCTCAATGTTATATCATATTTTCTTCATAATGTTGTTCTGTATTGTTAATTTGCTTCAATACGAGGTAAAATGAAAGTTACTTTTTATGTCTGGCTATAAATTGGTGGAGGATATGTTTACTTGACAGGTACGAGGACACGAGACGAGGAAAACGAATTGTAAATTTCACTCTTGCCTTCACTTGCAAGATATCATATCATAACATATGTATGGATAATTATAATATATATATAATATACAAGCTGAAGAAAACCCATGTCAACTGTGAGGTTAATATTGAGGCCCTCAGTCAATTAATTTACTGCCGACCATCGTGATTGAGGTTTACATGGTTCCCTCAGTCACAGCTGAGTAAATTCTGGGATGGATTGTTGTGTCATGTCCAGGCTACTTTTGAAGATACCCACAATATCTAAGCTAAAGATAAAATCCACGCAGAGTCGGAAAAATAAATTTTAATTATTTTTTGTGAACATGGTATCCAAACAGCAAAAGTTCGATTAACGATTATTCTCAGTTATAAATATACTTCGGAATCAAAGAATATTTTCCTGCCAACGAATCTAATGAAATATAAATTTTAAAAAATCGAGAATGTTCTAAAATTTAATCGCTTATGGTTTGAGCACATTCAGTCTTGCACTTTTCTTACAACAACTCAATTTTCGGTTTTCGTCCATAAGGTCAATGTTAAACTTCTACCTCAGTTTTCACAAAAATGATAAGACAGATTCGCATAAAAAAATGTATGCTACCTACTGATGTTGAGTTTTAAGTCGACCCCTGCAAGTCTTGTTGCATTCATGCAGGCGCTAAAATTTTGAGATATATCAAACTACTGAGATTCATCCTTAAAGTAAAATACTAAAAAAATTGATTTTTTTTTTACATAATGCTGGAAATTTAGAAACAAATTTTTTGCATTTCAGATTTTTATTTAAATTTTAACACCCCCGGAAGTAGCCAAAAATGCGACGTTTCTGAACTTACAACAGTCAAATTAATTTAATACTGCCACCGGAAGCAACCGGAAGTGTAAGATTTCTTATCTTTCTATTCGTATTTGATCGATAAAATTTCAAACATAGGTCAGTACTTCTACTTCAAACCACTCTGTAAAGTTTCAACACTTAATTACAAACAGAAAAACTACTAACTTTACACTTCCGGCTACTTCCGGAAGAAATATTAAATTAATTTGCCTCTAGTTTTGAACCTAATAATTTGAAGAGAGATTCATATTAGTGATATCAAATTATCTGCAAAGTTTTATATTTTATATGTTTATAATATACTTCAGCAAAATCCTTCCACTTCCGACTACTTCCAGTTGTAATTTTACATTTGTTGAACTGAATACAATTAAGGATTGTTCTCCAGTATATTTCTATTGTATGTGAATTGACATCTAATTAAGCAAAATCGTGTATAGAGCAAAATTTTTACATCAATATAATATTTTTTCAAAGCTGAATGTTCAGTTAAAAAAAAAATATGATAGTCTAATAATTTTTAATCTATCTGTAACATAATTATCACATTTACTATTTATAAATATTTAGAAGTTTAATAATAATGCATGGCAATAACATTTTTCAATATTCCTAAAATTATTTTCAAGCAAGTTGATTTTTACGTAGAACAAGTTGCATATATTTCAAGGGCTTAAATCATTTGACGTTTATTCTTTGTTACATTTTTATTTAGAAGTTCATTTTGTTTTTAATTTACTTTAGATATAAGGTATAATCTGAGAATTTGTATGTCAAGGTCTTACCATAAAAAAGATGTGGCAAACCTGTTGCACTAACAATGCGAATCTGGGAGGTGTGGGTGGTGACTACAGTCCCTTAAGAGTGTTGCCAATTTTCTTATCGAGTTTTAATAACAATAAACGAAGTGGTTCAAAATATATGAAAACAATCATGATGATAATAAAAAAAAAATTGGCATTTTATCCATATAAAATTTTAAAAATTATCTGGAGCCGTTTTTGTGTAATGTTGCTGATCCGAATATTGATTGTTAACTGAAGCAACTCTCTGTGACTGCCTAAATTTTAATTTGAAGCCTGTATGCCTTTAAGTCTTAAAATAAGTAACAAGCATAACATATTCATTATCTTACATTAAATTATTTTTAATGAATGCTATTTTGTGTAATGTTGATTGAAAAATTTAACATTAAATGCCTAAAAGGATACAAAATTCACATTTGAGTACATTAAAATTAATTAAAGTAACGGTTAAAAAAGTCTAAATAAAATCAGTAGTATTTGGACAATAATTGTTGTAATTAAGTCTACCAAATTATTTCAAGAACATCTCTGTCGACACGAAAATTTTTGATTCAAAATTTCTCAGGTTAAGCCTAAAAATAAACAACAAGCACTACATAATATTTGTTTTTTTACGTTAATTTTTTTCTTAATAAACGCTATTTTATATATTAAAATATGATTTTTACATTTTCTATATATTAGAATATTTGAAAAACCTTTAAAAACATTATAATTATTTTAGAAACAATACCGACACAAATATGAAAACAATTTTTTTTTTTTTTTTTGTAAGTGTATACTTACTACTTTAACAGTGATTTCATAATTATTATTCTTCATTATGAAACATTTATTTATTAATATATAATAGTGTAAAAATTATGATTTGCAAAATTTAAGACGGCAATCAATCAAGCATATATTATAAAGAAATTTAAATAGAATTGGGAGTTTACTCTAAACAATATACTATAAGAAGTCTTATACGTTTAAAACAAAAGTTAATTTCACTATAATGTTTATTTTTTATTTCAACATAAGTAATTTTTCTAAATTACCTTATTATTAGAGGCCGGATCTTCAGTTTTTCCAGTTATACAAATATGTATGCTATATCGATTCTGACTTCAAATGTTCACGAATCATGAAGTTTCATTGCCAAAAAATGCAAAAAAGTTTGAACTGGAAAGAACTGTATTTGAAAAGTGAGAACTGTTTCAGTTCTTTCAAGTTTTCTCAAGTTTTGTTAACTTTTTCCAGTTTATGATAACTGGAAATGCAGTTTTGTCTTGCAAAAGCATGTTTTTCGTGATTAAAATTATTATTAATTATTTGCATTATTATTTTTTTCCTCCTCCATCTTGACACCAGAATGATGGTGTTTCACGATTTTTCTTCAATGCAATGGTACTCAATCAAAATATATGTTAAAATGTAATGCGTCTCAAAATTATTAATAAAAATGTTTTCCCATGAGTCCAAAATTATTTTTCATTCAAAAAAACACACTAAATTATATTTTGAGGGTTTAAAAAGGAAAATTTTTTTAAAAAATGGAAAAAACTGTTTTTACGTTACTGAACTGCAAGTGAACTGTTTTCAGGAAAATTGAAACCTATTTTTAGGAAAAAATTGGACTGGATCCAGTGCTGCATGGAAATCACATTTTCAAATTCTGGAAATCCGGCTCCTACTTATTATAGGTAATTTGAATTTTTACCTGAATAGTCTGTTCACCTTTCTGACCTACAATATTGTTTCTAAATAATATTTTAAATTTGTAGTTGTATCATAATTTTTCTAATATTAATGTTGTTCTTAAGGTTTAAAAGCATCAAGTTTGATTCTTATTACATTCAAAATTAAGAACGTAATTAAATTCAGATATAACTTTTATCAGGAGATGTAAATTAAAATATTTCCCACATTATAACTTATTATCATCAAACAATATCGTATGATTGGTTTTTAGGCATTTTCAAACTACAGTGTAAAGAAATTAGGAAATTCTAACTCGTAGGAGTGTAATGACAATTTTCGTACGCATGAATTTTTTATCATTTTTTTTAAAAAGTAATAATCTTTGGATTAAATTCAAAAATATATATTTACAATATTATTTTATCTGAATATATTTTGTCGTCTCAGAATTCAAATTACCTAACTACAAAAAAATTAATGGAACTTTGACCTTTATGTTCTAGTGAAATAAGGTTTAGATTTTTGCATTAAGTTTTTGTAGTTACGTGATTTGCATTCTGAGATGACGATATTTTTTTAATAAATATAAAAATCAAGTGTATTTTATAATATACTCACAAATACAGAGTGCTATAGTTCACTGTCTTCACAATGCAGGAGGTATCTCGTGGTTCTTTCCGATAATATTTTATTTGATTTATATTCCGTTTATATTTTTTTTTTCTTTTAAAGCTGGGAGAAAATTTCAATGTTGAGAAGTATACACCCGGATATTGAATGCTTACGTTTAATAAAACTGCCCTATTGCCCACCAGGAAAAATTTTACAAGTTTAAAGTACTTTGGGTAATTTCTGCATACTGTAAAGTTCGACAGGTCATTGACGTAATTGTGTCAAAGATTATCTGCAGTCAATACCCTCAGCTCATCAGCAGCCTATAAAATAAACAGCTGAGACGAAATGATCATCATTGCTCTGTCAGATCTCCACTAAACAAGGTCAGTGTCATGGAGAGTACACCTCGGACATCACGAACGTTACTTTGTCACGTGGTCTTTGGAGGAGTGTTGATTTTATTATCTTGTAGACTTTGTGCTACCTCCCTCAAAATTACAAATCTTCAAACTTCTGTCTCTTGGAGATGAAGCTCCAGCAATTCTTTAGGTTCGTCATATCCCGAGGTGTACATATGTAAATGTAACTATTAACGATCGAGACATAACAATTTGTAAAACTTTTTTTTATAATATTAAGTATGTAGAATTAGAGCTCTTTTAAAAACACGTTTTAGAGCGTTATTATTAGAATTATTTAGGTGCGTTTGTAATACTCAATGAATAGAGAATAAAAAATCAGATTTTTTAATAGAGTATTGACCTCATTTTTTTTATTGCAGAAATAGATAGAGGGTGCAAAGTTTTGCTACCCAGATTTTTTTCAGATTTTTTACAGCCCAGGAACTATTTTTAAAAAATTATTGAAAGTTCTTTTTGTGATGTCACGAGACGCCACTCCTTAAGAAAAAGATAGGACTTGCCGCCGCGTGACGTCACAAAAGGGACTTTCAATAATTTTTTAAAAATACTTTCCGGGATCTATAAAAATCTGAAAAAAATCAGGGTGGCATAACTTTTCACCCTCTATCCATTTCTGCAATAAAAAAATTGGGTCGATACTTCATTTCTCCTAGATATATTGCCTCTTTATTGTTTCAAAATTTGATTATTTATTAATAAATAATAACAAAAAGTAAGTTTTTTTTTAACTATGCATTAGCATTAGAAACACGTCTTAGTGAACAGAAACTCAAATTTTATAAAGTTAATTACTATCGTAAAACCGTAAGCCTCTTTTTTTTATTTGAAACGGTCACTTATCCAAGTACTAACCACGATCGACGTTGCTTGACTTCGGTGATTTAAAGAGAACCCGCGGTCAATGCCCTGCGCCACGCTTGACCTTTTTATGGTAAATTTACATTTCAAAAGGGACCGTGTACTCATTAGTTCAGATTATTTGGAGAAGTGTGTTTATATTAATTGTATTGGTAGAAACGTAAGGTTCATTTAACCGTGTATTAACATTATCAACACGACTCAATGAACATCAACTCAAATTTTATAATCATGATTGCTTTGGCAGGATCGTAAGGCTTATATTACCTCATTTTAATATAGTAAAAACGACTTAAATATAGTTTAATTTAATATAGAGAAACAATATTATTATGGAAATTACGTAAGAATCATTTCACCGAAGAATATCATAGAAACTCGACCATATGATCGTCAGCTCCAATTATATAAATAATCTTGATTGCCGTGATAGAAGGCTCATTTATCCGTATATTAACATCGTAAAAACGATTATATGACCATCATCTCCAATTATATCGAGAAACTTGATTAAAGTGTTAAGAACTTATGTCTCTTTTTACATTAAATTAACATTGCAAAGTTAACTATCAATTTTTAGATTAAAATATATATTATTATAACAAATTGGAGTTGATTGACGTACAGTCGTTTTTAATTATAATACATAAAAATAAATCTTACGTTCATAGTAAACATCTCTCTCTCTCTCTCTCTCTCTCTCTCTTCTCTCTCTCTCTCTCTCTCTCTCTCTCTCTCTCTCTCTCTACTCTCTCTCTCTCTCTCTCTCTCTCTCTCTCTCTCTCTCTCTCTCTCTCTCTCTCTCTCTCTCTCTCTCTCTCTCTCTCTCTCTCTCTATTATAATTTATATTATATACAAGTTAAAGAAAACCTACCTGTGAGGTGAATATTGACGCCCTCAGTCAATTTACTGCCGATTATCCTCACTGAGGTTCCCATGGTTCTCTCAGTCAAAACTAGGTAAATGCTGGGACGAATTGTTAGGTCATGGTCAGACTTTTTTTGAGGTACCCCTCAAATTCTATGCAATGCTAACTAGAGGTCAAATCCACTCAGAGTTGAGTATTATAAGTCAGTACTTCTACTTCAAACCACTCTCTAAAGTTTCAAGACTGAATTACAAACAGAAGAGATACAAACTTCACACCTCCGGCTACTTCCGGAAGGAATAATAAATTAATTTGACTGTAGTTTTAAACTTGATTATTGAAGAAAGATTCATATTAGTAATTTCAAACTATCTGCAAGGTTTTAGATGTTTTATGTTTATAGTTCAGCAAAATCCTTCCACTTCCGGGTACTTCCGGTTGTAATTTCACATTTCTTTAATTGTATACATTGATTGTTCTCCAATATGAGGGGGATATATATATCAACTTGCACCATGCATGCATTTTACTATCAAAACATGTATAATGTAAAAAAGGAAAAAAAATGTTAAATATTTTAAAAGTCGTTAATCAAATAATCAAAGGCAATAATTCATAAAAGGGTTTCTATATATATATATATATATATATATATATATATATATATATATATATATATATATATATATATATATATATATATATATATATATATATATATATATATATTAAATATCTGAACAAGTGCATAAACGTTTGAAAACTTGTATCATTTTAAGAAAAAGAAATAATGTTTTCACGACTCTGTCTTATTTCCTCCTTGTTCAAAGTGAGGATAAAAACGACATTTTTTTTAACACTTTTTGTTCAATAAGAGAAAACAAGACGTAATCTCGTCTTTTTCACTCTTATATGCTCGAAAATGGTGCAAAATAAGGGAAGAAAAGTCAACGAGTTACATTTAAAGTGAATAAAATATGAAAATGATTTCGACCCGGATTTGTGACATTCATTGACCGTATCCATTTCCATATTGAACTGACATGGTTTCAACATAAAATATGTCAAAAAGCTATATATCTATATTAGAGAAAGTAGGCAATTAACAGTTCCAAAATATAATTATAATCAATTAAAAACATTCAAGTTAACTATTATCTATACCCTAACTGATACAAATGTCATATAAATTTAAACATAAGTGCCGGAACTGCTCTAGTTTATGAAAATATTTTGAGAAATAAGAATACTTCCTACATTTAAAAAATTTGAATTACAAATTTGACTCAAACACGCAACTAATGTTTCTGTCAATTAGCTTCATAATCAGAAGGTATATAAAGGGTCCCATCTTGGGTACGAGCCAGAAATTAGTTAACAATACTCAAAGTTGGCAAAGAAATTTCTCTGTTGAAGAATATCGTCATTATTCTCAAGGTATTTCAATAAATGTTAAAATCTTAAAATTTGTGTTTCATAAACGTCAAATATTTTTAGACAAATACTGATTGAAAATACATTTTATTTTAGAAAAACAGTAAATATTTTTGTTAAAAAATTATTCACATCGTACCTCGTTTACAATAATGAACTTTCTTGCTATTTCAGTTGAGCTTTATGTTACATCTACTTACATATCATAATTGCAATGAAATCATGGTAGGCAAATATAGCTCATTATTGCGGACGAGGGACGGTATAATATTACTGCATAATGGAGTATCGACCTCAAAATTTTTTATTGCAGAAATAGATAGAGCGTGCAAAATTATGCTACCTTGATTTTTTTTCAGATTATTTACAGACCGAAAACTATTTTTAAAAAATTATTGAAAGTTCTTTTTGTGACGTCACGAGACGCTGCTCCTTAAGAAAAATACAGAAGTTGCCGCCTCGTGACGTCACAAAAAAGAATTTCAATAATTTTTTAAAAATAGTTCCCTGGCTCTAAAAAATCTGAAAATAACAAAAACAAAAAAAATCAGGGTAGCATAACTTTGCATGCTCTTTCTATTTCTGCATTAAAAGAAATTGAGGTCGATACTCCATTATGTTTAAAAAAAATGTAAATCATTCTATAGTTTAATTTGTGTTGCTTGTGCATGACCAGGAAGTTTTGCTAAAGAGTTATTAAAAATTCAAATTTCAACCAACGCTCCTCCTTTAAGTCCTATCCTTTTAATAAGAAGTGATGTCTACCCTCTCTATACTTAATTCAACAATTTTTTGAAAATAGTTACAGGGATATAAAAAATCTGAAAAAAAGAGTAAAATAATTCTGCACGTTCTATTCATTTCTGTAATAAAAATTTCATGTGCAGGTTGCCCATTAAACATAAAACCCTATTCATTAGATTAAAAATAAAGGGTGTTATAGCTCCTTTATGGTATTCAAATTAAAATAATAATAATTTTTTACGTCATTTAGATGAATTTAAAAGAAACATTTTCAATAAATATTATTATTTTTTTTACAAAATTTTAAATCCAGTTAACAAATGGATGTTTTAACCCTAGAATTACTAAGGAATTACTTTTTTAAAGATAGAAAAAAGTGTCAAATACTGCTCTGTTCGCCATCAAGCAAAGTAGCAAAGTATTTCCGCAAAAAAATAGTATTTTTTTATTGTTATTTAAAGTTATTTTTAAATAGCGAGTAATTTTGATCCTCCCCCCTCGGTATAGCGTGGGTAAAAAAAAAAAAAAAATCCTTGTTAATACTAAAAATATATATGGTTAAAATACATATCTGAATCTGAGTATTTCCTATTTTATAGGTAAAAATGGCCATTTCGACTCGTGTTTTGACTCTGCTAGTCCTGATTTCTCTCATCTACGTGTGTCAATGTGACACCACTCGCGTCAAGAGAGCAATCACGCTGTACGACGACTTTTGGCAAGAGGGCGCACAAGTCACCGAGAGCACCAACGGTCACGAATGTCGTAATCTGGACCACTTCAACAAGAGGACTTCTTCGGTCAACACTCATGGGCAATGTTACATTCTCTTCGTAGGTCGCGACTG
This sequence comes from Siphlonurus alternatus, assembly GCA_949825025.1. NCBI lineage: Eukaryota > Metazoa > Arthropoda > Insecta > Ephemeroptera > Siphlonuridae > Siphlonurus > Siphlonurus alternatus. The sequence continues at coordinate 10,432,795 of OX463783.1, read as the reverse complement.
TCAGGGTGAATCTAGGAAGATCTCAAACGGTGGAGGTCAATGCTCCGATCACGGAAATCTTCATTCTTGTAACTTTAATGATCAGGCTAGCTCTTTGAAGATTTGTTAAATTACCTAATTTCATATCGACAGGAAATGTCCTTGAAAAATAAAAAAAAATATATATGTACTTCTCCGTTTAGCTTTGATTTAAAAAAAAAATATAGTAGTAAAATATATAATATAGAGAAATTCAAAATTTCATGAAATGAATTTTAATATTTAATTAAGAGATTCATTTTTTTGTGCAGATAAGATAAATATAAACTTTCAAAAATCAGTTTTATTATTGTTATATTTTTGTATAATATTTCATGATAATAACATACATAGAAATTTAATTTTTATCTGAAAATTTACACAATTTAATTTATGAAAAATAATATGAACTAAATATTATTTGTTTTCTTTGTATGAGTTATTAAAATTAAAAGAAGCTCTGCTGTCATTATAATTTCCTGTCTAGATTTGTAATTGAGATAATACGAACACACGCTATGTTTAATGGACAAGATACAAGTTGATACATTTATGTTATAACTGGTGGATTTATGTTTATTCCTAAATAATATATCTATCTTTTATCTATATCTTTATTTTTATTTCTTTATTTTGAAATTTTCAATTAATTTCTTTTACATTAATAAACAAAAGTATGTATTTTTTAAAATTTAATGAATAATAAAGCAAAATAAAAACAATTTTCTTCATTTCTACCTTTTATATACAGACATTGTATTTCATTCGTCATTTCATTTCGTGTTTCTTTTGAATTTGAAGGTAGTTAGGTTCTTAAAAATCTTAAAATAAATAAAAAGACAAAAAGTAAAACGCCGTTTGCAAATATGAAAAAAACAAACAAACTAGATTTTACATTGAGAACTAAATATGTATTGAATATCATGTACGGTGAGAAGATATATCATATAATGCACTGATAGCCTTACTGGTCTGACATAATTGCTGCTTATATGATATATATTATGTATTTTGCAAAACATTAGAAGCCTATATCTAGCTAATTTATTTTTATAATGGATCGTCACAATGGAGTACCGACCTCAAAATTTTTTATTGCAGAAATGGATAGAGGGTGCAAAGTTATGCTACTCTGATTTTTTTCAGATTTTTTAGGGACCGGGAAGTATTGCTAAAAAGTTTTGGCGAGGTCGGGTTCGAATCCACGTCCCTTTTGGGTCCTATCTTTTATTAAGAGAGGCGGCAAGAGGTGGCACTTTTTCTGTACTTTCAATAATTTTTAAAAAATATTTGCCGGGCTCTAAAAAATCTGAAAAAAATCAGAGTAGCATAACTTTGCACCCTCTATAATCCATTTCTGCAATAAAAAATTTTGAGGTCGGTACTCCATTTACTTTAAAATTAAATAAAGAAATTGTGACTAATTGTAAGCTATTTTTTGATTTATCAACAATTAAATCACTTTTATGTAACAGCTGCTACATACATGCATGACATTTCTGAGCTGCCCAATTTTAAAAGAATCACACGCACAAATTGTTTTGCTCCAGTTATTTGAGATATCTTTAAGAAACATGATCTCACATTGTTTGCTGTATTATACACGATATACAATTTTCATAATAATTTCCTACAATTTTCCTTGCTAAATTTCATGTACACAAAAACGAGTTTTTTCTCATAACGAAATATATCGTATGAAATAAAAAAAAAATTATATCTCGTTATATTATATACTATACCAACAACTTTAATGAAAATAAATATAATATATTATATGCTCATAAATATAATATATTTGTATTTCTTGAAAGTATTTAGCGTTTACATAGCAGAGTGTTGAGACTGAGGGAACTATGGAAATCTCAGTCAGGATGGTCGGCAATTGATGGAGTATGCCATCAATCACCTCCCGGATGCACGAGTGGATTCTTTAGCAATCGCCACTTGTGAAAAGTTTGGCGGTGCCTGGGATCGAACTCGCGACCCTTATATAAAGGTTACAAAAAGACACCACGTTGTCATCACATACAGTGTCTGCTATTTACAGAAAGTAAAATATATAATATATGTATTTTTTGCAGCATGGGGAATCACATCCCAGTTGAAAAATTTCGTCTTTTATAGTATACGTTTAAACCTAATCTTTTTACCTCTAAAACACATCGTATTTCCTCTTCGCTCAAAGTGAGGATGAAACGGAGACAATGTTTCTAACATTTTATGCTCAATAAGAGGAAGAAAGATATAATCTCGTCTTTTCCCTTCTATTTTCCCTCTAAAATGATGCAAAATAAGAGAACAGAAGACGAGAGGAGAGCTTAACAGCGAAGAAAAGATTAAATTCGTTTCAACTCGGGATACAATTGTATTATATAAATGAGTAGCAACTTGGATTTGTACTGAATTGTTGTAGGGCATGGTTTCAACATTCAATTTCATTTTACAGGAAACTGTGGGTTGTTATTTTGACATGAGATGTCATGTAAAGATGATTGATTGTGGTTTATAATAATCTTCGAATTTACATAATTTGTGCCCACAGGAAGGATGGGCGTTGTTTAGATACAATATAAAAGCGTAGGTCAGCATGCTTATAAGGTATTAGTTCTGGCTGAACATTCAAGGACTTTGAGAACACACCAAGGTTTGTTTTACATTATTTTTTTAACAATGGAATATATCGAACTCAAAAAATTTTATTGCAGAAATGGATAGAGGGTGCCAAGTTTTGTAACTCTGATTTTTTTAAAAAAGTTTTAGAAGGATTTTTTTTTAAAAAAATATTGAAAGTACAGAGACATGATGGGCGTGATTCACGAAGCATTTAGCCAGGTTTTAACCACGTTTAGATTAACCACGTTTAATTAGGTGATTTAATACGGTAAAACAGGTATAGTTAAACGTGGTTAAGCTAAACGTGGTTAAAAACCTGGCTATCTGGTTAACTGCTTCTTGAATCACACCCGATGTCTCTTGATGCCGGGCTCTCTTTTAATTAAAAGGATAGGAACAAAAAGAACGTGAATACAAATTAAACTCAACCTCCACTAAAAAAAAAAAAAACAGAAATAGGAATTGACATAGAAAAAGAAATACTTCCTAGCCTCTAAAAAATCTGATAAAAAAATAAAAATCAGAGTGGCATAACTTTGCACCCTCTGTCCATTTTTGAAATAAAAGATTTGAGGTCGATACTCCAAATTAAAATATTTCATTGCTTTTTCTGAAAATTATATTTGTTTGTATTTTTAAATAGAAATAATATTTTAATTAAGTTTGGAAACATAATTTTCTAATTTTGCCTGACTTTTTTTTTAATAAATCTAAAGAAAATATTGAAAATTTCAATGGAGAATTTACTCCAATTTTTAAGCTCTTTATTATGACAGCAGCTTATCTTTAATAAAAGGTGAGAGTTTTTGTATTATATATTGCAACTGCATAATTTAAAAAAATCATAATATTACCATATTTTATTTAAACTATTTTAAATTTAATTTTAACAATTATGTTACCAAACGAAACTAAGAAAAATATCCTATAATTGTACAAAACATTGTACTAAAGTTTAAATTATATAATAGAATAGAAATAAATTTGGAAATAATGAGACAATAGATGAGATTATTTAATGAATTAATTGCCAGTGTGCTTTAATGCTTTTTGTTGACGTTCATTTCCGATATATTCTTTTACTCTCTTTCTCTCAGATCTTTAATTTACATGTTTCATATTAATATATTATAACTGATATTAATCCTAATATATTTGATTTCAGGTAACAAAATGGTCATTTCCACTCGGATTTTGACTCTGCTAATCCTTATTTCTGTCGCCTACGTGTGTCAATGCAACACCATACGTGAGAAAAGAGCAGCAATCTCGCTGTTTGACCATTATTGGCAAAAGGGCGACTGGCGAACGGTAACCACCAACGGTCAAGAATGTCATAATCTGGACAACTTCGACAAGAGCACGTCCTCGGTCAACACACGTGGGAATTGTTACATTCTCTTCGCAGGTCGAGACTGTCAGGGTGAATCTCTAAGACTGCCACCCTTTGGAGGAGTCTGTGATCACGGTAATCTCGGTCAATGTGGATTTGATAAGAAGGCAAGCTCTTTGAAAATTTGTTAAATGACCTGATTTCATATCAACAGGAAAAATTTAATAAACCTTTAAAAATTAAAAAAAACCTTGTGCTTCTACATTTAGCTTTCAGTTAAAAAAAAAAACAGCAAATAAACTAAATAATAATAAAAAAAAATACAAATTTGAATGAATTGAATTTTAATAATTAATTAATAATTAATAAAAAAGGTTTTAAATATAAGGAAAATAAGCCATGCAATTGAAAATGTTCGTGCATATTTACTTGCAGTATCAATGAAATAAAATTGTCCGAATTCGATACAAGAAAACTTCAACTTCATTAAATTTGTTTCTACGGAAACGAAAATTTTCTTGCAAGGAAAAATTGCATACAAAATGTTTTGTGATAATATGTTTTAATTTTTATGTTTCTTTCACAGGTATTGCAATACTAAAATATTGTAAACATGCCCATTGTACCTTACGGTTCTATATGTGAAATAAATAAATACAAATACAAAAAAATTATATCGAGTAATACTTGAAAAGAGAGACTATACTACTGTAAGTCTTGTAAAAATAAATGCAGGTCAGTAAAAGTAATAAAAAAAATGTATAACTTAAAAAAATAAAATAAATATAATATAATAATATATAAAAATTTTAATTTGTAGTCTTCACATATGAATTTTAAGTGTTTTTTTTTTATATACGTGTTTATTTAAAATGCAGTATTTCATAAAAAGATATTAAATATGTTTCATTGTATTTTCATTGGGATGGAAGAGTAACTAAATGGCATAATCCTGCTCTCAATATAGATGATTTTATTCATTAATTTTACGTGTTTTTATTTCAATCCCTCCTAATTTAGTTAAACAATTAAACAATAGTCTAGATTCTCTGTCGTGAGTTTTTTTTTTTTTTTTTTTGGCAACTCCTTTATTATATATTACCATTGCAAAATATTATTTATTTCGCCATATTTGACATTCTCAATGTTATATCATATTTTCTTCATAATGTTGTTCTGTATTGTTATAATTTGCTTCAATACGAGGTAAAATGAAAGTCACTTTTTATGTCTGGCTATAAATTGGTGGAGGATATGTTTACTTGACAGGTACGAGGACACGAGACGAGGAAAACTTATTGTAAATTTCACTCTTGCCTTCACTTGCAAGATATCATATCAACTTGCACCATGCATGCATTTTACTATCAAAACATGTATAATGTAAAAAAGAAAAAAAAATGTTAAATATTTTTAAAAGTCGTTAATCAAAGGCAATAATTCATAAAAGGGATTCAATATATATATTTTTTTTAAATATCTGAACAAGTGCATAAATGTTTGAAAACTTGTATCATTTTAAGAAAAATTGAAAAAGAAATAATGTTTTCACGACTCTGTCTTATTACTTCCTTGTTCAAAGTGAGGATAAAAACGACATTTTTTTTAACACTTTTTGTTCAATAAGAGGAAACAAGACGTAATCTCGTCTTTTTTTAAAGTGAATAAAATATGAAAATGATTTCGACCCGGAAATGTGACATTCATTGACCCTATCCATTTCCATATTGAACTGACATGGTTTCAACATATGTCAAAAAGCTATATATCTATATTAGAGAAAGTAAACAATTAACAGTTCCAAAATATAATTATAATCAATTAAAAACATTCAAGTTAACTATTATCTATACCCTAACTGATACAAATGTCATATAAATTTAAACATAAGTGCCGGAACTGCTCTAGTTTATGAAAATATTTTGAGAAATAAGAATACCTCCTACATTTAAAAAATTTTAATTACAAATTTGCCTCAAACACGCAACTAATATTTCTGTCAATTAGCTTCATAATCAGAAGGTATATAAAGGGTCCCATCTTGGGTACGAGCCAGAAATTAGTTAACAATACTCAAAGTTGCATGGCATAGAAATTTCTCTGTTGAAGAATATCGTCGTTATTCTCAAGGTATTTCAATAAACGTTAAAATCTTAAAATTTGTGTTTCATAAACGTCAAATATTTTTAGACAAATACTGATTGAAAATACATTTTATTTTAGAAAAACAGTAAATATTTTTGCTAAAAAATTATTCACATCGTACCTCGTTTACAATAATGAACTTTCTTGCTATTTCAGTTGAGCTTTATGTTACATCTACTTACAAATCATATAATTGCAATGAAATCATGGTAGGCAAATATAGCTCATTATTGCGGATTAGGGACGATATAATATTACTGCATAATGGAGTATCGACCTCAAAATTTTTTATTGCAGAAATAGATAGAGCGTGCAAAATTATGCTACCTTGATTTTTTTTCAGATTATTTACAGCCCGGAAACTATTTTTAAAAAATTATTGAAAGTTCTTTTTGTGACGTCACGAGACGTTGCTCCTTAAGAAAAATACAGAAGTTGCCGCCTCGTGACGTCACAAAAAAGAATTTCAATAATTTTTTAAAAATAGTTCCCTGGCTCTAAAAAATCTGAAAAAAACAAAAACAAAAAAAATCAGGGTAGCATAACTTTGCATGCTCTTTCTATTTCTGCATTAAAAGAAATTGAGGTCGATACTCCATTATGTTTAAAAAAAAATGTAAATCATTCTATAGTTTAATTTGTGTTGCATGTGCATGACCAGGAAGTTTTGCTAAAGAGTTATTAAAAATTCAAATTTCAACCAACGCTCCTCCTTTAAGTCCTATCCTTTTATAAAGAAGTGATGTCTACCCTCTCTATACATAATTCAACAATTTTTTAAAAATAGTTACAGGGATATAAAAAATCTGAAAAAATAGTAAAATAATTCTGCACGTTCTATTCATTTCTGTAATAAAAATTTCATGTGCTGGTTGCCCATTAAACATAAAACCTTATTCATTAGATTAAAAATAAAGGGTGTTATAGCTCCTTTATGGTATTCAAATTAAAATAATAATAATTTTTTACGTCATTTAGATGAATTTAAAAGAAACATTTTCAATAAATATTATTATTTTTTTTTACAAAATTTTAAATCCAGTTAACAAATGGATGTTTTAACCCTAGAATTACTAAGGAATTACTTTCTTAAAGATAGAAAAAAGTGTCAAATACTGCTCTGTTCGCCATCAAGCAAAGTAGCAAAGTATTTCCGCAAAAAAATAGTATTTTTTTTAATGTTATTTAAAGTTATTTTTAAATAGCGAGTAATTTTGATCTTCCCCCCTCGGTATAGCGTGGGTAAAAACAAAAAAAAAATCCTTGTTAATACTAAAAATATATATAGTTAAAATACATATCTGAATCTGAGTATTTCCTATTTTATAGGTAAAAATGGCCATTTCGACTCGTGTTTTGACTCTGCTAGTCCTGACTTCTCTCATCTACGTGTGTCAATGTGACACCACTCGCGTCAAGAGAGCAATCACGCTGTACGACGACTTATGGCAAAAGGGCGCACAGGTCACCGAGAGCACCAACGGTCACGAATGTCGTAATCTGGACCACTTCAACAAGAGGACTTCTTCGGTCAACACTCAAGGACAATGTTACATTCTCTTCGTAGGTCGGGACTGCCAGGGTGAATCTAGGAAGATCTCAAACGGTGGAGGTCAATGCTCCGATCACGGAAATCTTCATTCTTGTAACTTTAATGATCAGGCTAGCTCTTTGAAGATTTGTTAAATTACCTAATTTCATATCGACAGGAAATGTCCTTGAAAATTAAAAAAAATATATATTTACTTCTCCTTTTAGCTTTGATTTTAAAAAAAAATATAGTAGTAAAATATATAATAAAGAGAAATTCAAAATTTCATGAAATGAATTTTAATATTTAATTAAGAGATTTATTTTTTTGTGCAGATAAGATAAATATAAACTTTCAAAAATCAGTTTTATTATTGTTATATTTTTGTATAATATTTCATGATAATAACATACATAGAAATTTAATTTTTATCTGAAAATTTACACAATTTAATTTATGAAAAATAATATGAACTAAATATTATTTGTTTTCTTTGAATGAGTTATTAAAATTAAAAGAAGCTCTGCTGTCATTATAATTTCCTGTCTAGATTTGTAATTGAGATAATACGAACACACGCTATGTTTAATGGACAAGATACAAAAGTTGATACATTTATATTATAACTGGTGGATTTATCTTTATTCCTAAATAATATATCTATCTTTTATCTATATCTTTATTTTTATTTCTTAATTTTGAAAGTTTCAATTAATTTCTATTACATTAATAAACAAAAGTATGTATTTTTTAAAATTTAATGAATAATAAAGCATTATAAAAACAATTTTCTTATTTTTTACCTTTTATATACAGACATTGTATTTTATTCGTCATTTCATTTCCTGTTTCCCCTGGAATTTGAAGGTAGTTAGGTTCTTAAAAATCTTAAAATAAATAAAAAGACAAAAATCAAAACGCCATTTGCAAATATGAAAAAAAAAATAGACTTTACATTGAGAACTAAATATGTATTGAATATCATGTACGGTGAGAAGATGTATCATATAATGCACTGATAGCCTTACTGGTCTGAGATAATTGCTGCTTATATGATATATATTATGTATTTTGCAAAACATTAGAAGCCTATATCTAGCTAATTTATTTTTATAATGGATCGTCACAATGGAGTACCGACCTCAAAATTTTTTATTGCAAAAATGGATAGAGGGTGCAAAGTTATGCTACTCTGATTTTTTTCAGATTTTTTAGGGACCGGGAAGTATTGCTAAAAAGTTTTGGCGAGGTCGGGTTCGAATCCACGTCCCTTTTGGGTCCTATCTTTTATTAAGAGAGGCGGCAAGAGGTGGCACTTTTTCTGTACTTTCAATAATTTTTAAAAAATATTTGCCGGGCTCTAAAAAATCTGAAAAAAATCAGAGTAGCATAACTTTGCACCCTCTATAATCCATTTCTGCAATAAAAAATTTTGAGGTCGGTACTCCATTTACTTTAAAATTAAATAAAGAAATTGTGACTAATTGTAAGCTATTTTTTGATTTATCAACAATTAAATCACTTTTATGTAACAGCTGCTACATACATGCATGACATTTCTGAGCTGCCCAATTTTAAAAGAATCACACGCACAAATTGTTTTGCTCCAGTTATTTGAGATATCTTTAAGAAACATGATCTCACATTGTTTGCTGTATTATACACGATATACAATTTTCATAATAATTTCCTACAATTTTCCTTGCTAAATTTCATGTACACAAAAACGAGTTTTTTCTCATAACGAAATATATCGTATGAAATAAAAAAAAAATTATATCTCGTTATATTATATACTATACCAACAACTTTAATGAAAATAAATATAATATATTATATGCTCATAAATATAATATATTTGTATTTCTTGAAAGTATTTAGCGTTTACATAGCAGAGTGTTGAGACTGAGGGAACTATGGAAATCTCAGTCAGGATGGTCGGCAATTGATGGAGTATGCCATCAATCACCTCCCGGATGCACGAGTGGATTCTTTAGCAATCGCCACTTGTGAAAAGTTTGGCGGTGCCTGGGATCGAACTCGCGACCCTTATATAAAGGTTACAAAAAGACACCACGTTGTCATCACATACAGTGTCTGCTATTTACAGAAAGTAAAATATATAATATATGTATTTTTTGCAGCATGGGGAATCACATCCCAGTTGAAAAATTTCGTCTTTTATAGTATACGTTTAAACCTAATCTTTTTACCTCTAAAACACATCGTATTTCCTCTTCGCTCAAAGTGAGGATGAAACGGAGACAATGTTTCTAACATTTTATGCTCAATAAGAGGAAGAAAGATATAATCTCGTCTTTTCCCTTCTATTTTCCCTCTAAAATGATGCAAAATAAGAGAACAGAAGACGAGAGGAGAGCTTAACAGCGAAGAAAAGATTTAATTCGTTTCAACTCGGGATACAGTTGTATTATATAAATGAGTAGCAACTTGGATTTGTACTGAATTGTTGTAGGGCATGGTTTCAACATTCAATTTCATTTTACAGGAAACTGTGGGTTGTTATTTTGACATGAGATGTCATGTAAAGATGATTGATTGTGGTTTATAATAATCTTCATATTTACATAATTTGTTCCCACAGGAAGGATATATGGGCGTTGTTTAGATACAATATAAAAGCGTAGGTCAGCATGCTTATAAGGTACTAGTTCTGGCTGAACATTCAAGGACTTTGAGAACACGCCAAGGTTTGTTTTATATTATTTTTTTAACAATGGAGTATATCGAACTCAAAAAATTTTATTGCAGAAATGGATAGAGGGTGCCAAGTTTTGTAACTCTGATTTTTTTAAAAAAGTTTTAGAAGGATTTTTTTTTTTTAAAATATTGAAAGTACAGAGAGAGACATGATGGGCGTGATTCACAAAGCATTTAGCCAGGTTTTAACCACGTTTAGATTAACCACGTTTAATTAGGTGATTTAATACGGTAAAACAGGTATAGTTAAACGTGGTTAAGCTAAAAGTGGTTAAAAACCTGGCTATCTGGTTAACTGCTTCGTGAATCGCACCCGATGTCTCTTGATGCCGGGCTCTCTTTTAATTAAAAGGATAGGAACAAAAAGAACGTGAATACAAATTAAACTCAACCTCCACTAAAAAAAAAAAAAAACAGAAATAGGAATTGACATAGAAAAAGAAATACTTCCTAGCCTCTAAAAAATCTGATAAAAAAATAAAAATCAGAGTGGCATAACTTTGCACCCTCTGTCCATTTTTGAAATAAAAGATTTGAGGTCGATACTCCAAATTAAAATATTTCATTGCTTTTTCTGAAAATTATATTTGTTTGTATTTTTAAATAGAAATAATATTTTAATTAAGTTTGGAAACATAATTTTCTAATTTTGCCTGACTTTTTTTTTAATAAATCTAAAGAAGATATTGAAAATTTCAATGGAGAATTTACTCCAATTTTTAAGCTCTTTATTATGACAGCAGCTTATCTTTAATAAAAGGTGAGAGTTTTTGTATTATATATTGCAACTGCATAATTTAAAAAAATCATAATATTACCATATTTTATTTAAACTATTTTAAATTTAATTTTAACAATTATGTTACCAAACGAAACTAAGAAAAATATCCTATAATTGTACAAAACATTGTACTAAAGTTTAAATTATATAATAGAATAGAAATAAATTTGGAAATAATGAGACAATAGATGAGATTATTTAATGAATTAATTGCCAGTGTGCTTTAATGCTTTTTGTTGACGTTCATTTCCGATATATTCTTTTACTCTCTTTCTCTCAGATCTTTAATTTACATGTTTCATATTAATATATTATAACTGATATTAATCCTAATATATTTGATTTCAGGTAACAAAATGGTCATTTCCACTCGGATTTTGACTCTGCTAATCCTTATTTCTGTCGCCTACGTGTGTCAATGCAACACCATACGTGAGAAAAGAGCAGCAATCTCGCTGTTTGACCATTATTGGCAAAAGGGCGACTGGCGAACGGTAACCACCAACGGTCAAGAATGTCATAATCTGGGCAACTTCGACAAGAGCACGTCCTCGGTCAACACACGTGGGAATTGTTACATTCTCTTCGCAGGTCGAGACTGTCAGGGTGAATCTCTAAGACTGCCACCCTTTGGAGGAGTCTGTGATCACGGTAATCTCGGTCAATGTGGATTTGATAAGAAGGCAAGCTCTTTGAAAATTTGTTAAATGACCTGATTTCATATCAACAGGAAAAATTTAATAAACCTTTAAAAATTAAAAAAAAACTTGTGCTTCTACATTTAGCTTTGAGTTAAAAAAAAAAAAACAGCAAATAAACTAAATAATAATAAAAATAAATACAAATTTGAATGAATTGAATTTTAATAATTAATTAATAATTAATAAAAAAGGTTTTAAATATAAGGAAAATAAGCCATGCAATTGAAAATGTTCGTGCATATTTACTTGCAGTATCAATGAAATAAAATTGTCCGAATTCGATACAAGAAAACTTCAACTTCATTAAATTTGTTTCTACGGAAACGAAAATTTTCTTGCAAGGAAAAATTGCATACAAAATGTTTTGTGATAATATGTTTTAATTTTTATGTTTCTTTCACAGGTATTGCAATACTAAAATATTGTAAACATGCCCATTGTACCTTACGGTTCTATATGTGAAATAAGTAAATACAAATACAAAAAAATTATATCGAGTAATACTTGAAAAGAGAGACTATACTACTGTAAGTCTTGTAAAAATAAATGCAGGTCAGTAAAAGTAATAAAAAAAATGTATAACTTAAAAAAATAAAATAAATATAATATAATAATATATAAAAATTTTAATTTGTAGTCTTCACATATGAATTTTAAGTGTTTTTTTTTATATACGTGTTTATTTAAAATGCAGTATTTCATAAAAAGATATTAAATATGTTTCATTGTATTTTCATTGGGATGGAAGAGTAACTAAATGGCATAATCCTGCTCTCAATATAGATGATTTTATTCATTAATTTTACGTGTTTTTATTTCAATCCCTCCTAATTTAGTTAAACAATTAAACAATAGTCTAGATTCTCTGTCGTGAGTTTTTTTTTTTTTTGGCAACTCCTTTATTATATATTACCATTGCAAAATATTATTTATTTCGCCATATTTGACATTCTCAATGTTATATCATATTTTCTTCATAATGTTGTTCTGTATTGTTAATTTGCTTCAATACGAGGTAAAATGAAAGTCACTTTTTATGTCTGGCTATAAATTGGTGGAGGATATGTTTACTTGACAGGTACGAGGACACGAGACGAGGAAAACTTATTGTAAATTTCACTCTTGCCTTCACTTGCAAGATATCATATCAACTTGCACCATGCATGCATTTTACTATCAAAACATGTATAATGTAAAAAAGAAAAAAAAATGTTAAATATTTTTAAAAGTCGTTAATCGAAGGCAATAATTCATAAAAGGGATTCAATATATATATATTTTTTTTAAATATCTGAACAAGTGCATAAATGTTTGAAAACTTGTATCATTTTAAGAAAAATTGAAAAAGAAATAATGTTTTCACGACTCTGTCTTATTACTTCCTTGTTCAAAGTGAGGATAAAAACGACATTTTTTTTAACACTTTTTGTTCAATAAGAGGAAACAAGACGTAATCTCGTCTTTTTTTAAAGTGAATAAAATATGAAAATGATTTCGACCCGGAAATGTGACATTCATTGACCCTATCCATTTCCATATTGAACTGACATGGTTTCAACATATGTCAAAAAGCTATATATCTATATTAGAGAAAGTAAACAATTAACAGTTCCAAAATATAATTATAAACAATTAAAAACATTCAAGTTAACTATTATCTATACCCTAACTGATACAAATGTCATATAAATTTAAACATAAGTGCCGGAACTGCTCTAGTTTATGAAAATATTTTGAGAAATAAGAATACCTCCTACATTTAAAAAATTTTAATTACAAATTTGCCTCAAACACGCAACTAATATTTCTGTCAATTAGCTTCATAATCAGAAGGTATATAAAGGGTCCCATCTTGGGTACGAGCCAGAAATTAGTTAACAATACTCAAAGTTGGCATAGAAATTTCTCTGTTGAAGAATATCGTCGTTATTCTCAAGGTATTTCAATAAACGTTAAAATCTTAAAATTTGTGTTTCATAAACGTCATATATTTTTAGACAAATACTGATTGAAAATACATTTTATTTTAGAAAAACAGTAAATATTTTTGCTAAAAAATTATTCACATCGTACCTCGTTTACAATAATGAACTTTCTTGCTATTTCAGTTGAGCTTTATGTTACATCTACTTACAAATCATAATTGCAATGAAATCATGGTAGGCAAATATAGCTCATTATTGCGGACGAGGGACGATATAATATTACTGCATAATGGAGTATCGACCTCAAAATTTTTTACTGCAGAAATAGATAGAGCGTGCAAAATTATGCTATACCTTGATTTTTTTTCAGATTATTTACAGCCCGGAAACTATTTTTAAAAAATTATTGAAAGTTCTTTTTGTGACGTCACGAGACGTTGCTCCTTAAGAAAAATACAGAAGTTGCCGCCTCGTGACGTCACAAAAAAGAATTTCAATAATTTTTTAAAAATAGTTCCCTGGCTCTAAAAAATCTGAAAAAAACAAAAACAAAAAAAATCAGGGTAGCATAACTTTGCATGCTCTTTCTATTTCTGCATTAAAAGAAATTGAGGTCGATACTCCATTATGTTTAAAAAAAATGTAAATCATTCTATAGTTTAATTTGTGTTGCATGTGCATGACCAGGAAGTTTTGCTAAAGAGTTATTAAAAATTCAAATTTCAACCAACGCTCCTCCTTTAAGTCCTTTCCTTTTAATAAGAAGTGATGTCTACCCTCTCTATACTTAATTCAACAATTTTTTAAAAATAGTTACAGGGATATAAAAAATCTGAAAAAAAGAGTAAAATAATTCTGCAAGTTCTATTCATTTCTGTAATAAAAATTTCATGTGCAGGTTGCCCATTAAACATAAAACCTTATTCATTAGATTAAAAATAAAGGGTGTTATAGCTCCTTTATGGTATTCAAATTAAAATAATAATAATTTTTTACGTCATTTAGATGAATTTAAAAGAAACATTTTCAATAAATATTATTATTTTTTTTTACAAAATTTTAAATCCAGTTAACAAATGGATGTTTTAACCCTAGAATTACAAAGGAATTACTTTCTTAAAGATAGAAAAAAGTGTCAAATACTGCTCTGTTCGCCATCAAGCAAAGTAGCAAAGTATTTCCGCAAAAAAATAGTATTTTTTTTTAATGTTATTTAAAGTTATTTTTAAATAGCGAGTAATTTTGATCTTCCCCCCTCGGTATAGCGTGGGTAAAAAAAAAAAAAAAAAATCCTTGTTAATACTAAAAATATATATAGTTAAAATACATATCTGAATCTGAGTATTTCCTATTTTATAGGTAAAAATGGCCATTTCGACTCGTGTTTTGACTCTGCTAGTCCTGACTTCTCTCATCTACGTGTGTCAATGTGACACCACTCGCGTCAAGAGAGCAATCACGCTGTACGACGACTTATGGCAAAAGGGCGCACAGGTCACCGAGAGCACCAACGGTCACGAATGTCGTAATCTGGACCACTTCAACAAGAGGACTTCTTCGGTCAACACTCAAGGACAATGTTATATTCTCTTCGTAGGTCGGGACTGTCAGGGTGAATCTAGGAAGATCTCAAACGGTGGAGGTCAATGCTCCGATCACGGAAATCTTCATTCTTGTTACTTTAATGATCAGGCTAGCTCTTTGAAGATTTGTTAAATTACCTAATTTCATATCGACAGGAAATGTCCTTGAAAATTAAAAAAAATATATATTTACTTCTCCGTTTAGCTTTGATTTTAAAAAAAAATATAGTAGTAAAATATATAATAAAGAGAAATTCAAAATTTCATGAAATGAATTTTAATATTTAATTAAGAGATTTATTTTTTTGTGCAGATAAGATAAATATAAACTTTCAAAAATCAGTTTTATTATTGTTATATTTTTGTATAATATTTCATGATAATAACATACATAGAAATTTAATTTTTATCTGAAAATTTACACAATTTAATTTATGAAAAATAATATGAACTAAATATTATTTGTTTTCTTTGAATGAGTTATTAAAATTAAAAGAAGCTCTGCTGTCATTATAATTTCCTGTCTAGATTTGTAATTGAGATAATACGAACACACGCTATGTTTAATGGACAAGATACAAAAGTTGATACATTTATATTATAACTGGTGGATTTATCTTTATTCCTAAATAATATATCTATCTTTTATCTATATCTTTATTTTTATTTCTTTATTTTGAAATTTTCAATTAATTTCATTTACAAAACATTTACATAAACATTTACATAAACAAAAGTATGTATTTTTTAAAATTTAATGAATAATAAAGCAAAATAAAAACAATTTTCTTATTTTTTACCTTTTATATACAGACATTGTATTTTATTCGTCATTTCATTTCGTGTTTCTTTTGAATTTGAAGGTAGTTAGGTTCTTAAAATAAATAAAAAGACAAAAAGTAAAACGCCGTTTGCAAATATGAAAAAAACAAACAAACTAGATTTTACATTGAGAACTAAATAATATTTATTGAAGTAAAGTACGGTGAGAAGATGTATCATATAATGCACTCATCAGCCTTACTGATCTGAGATATTAATTGCTGCTTATATGACATATGTATTTTGCAAAACATTAGAAGCCTATATCTAGCTAATTTATTTTTATAATGGATCGTCACAATGGAGTACCGACCTCAAAAATTTTTATTGCAGAAATGGATAGAGGGTGCAAAGGTATGCTACTCTGATTTTTTTCAGATTTTTTAGGGACCGGGAAGTATTGCTAAAAAGTTTTGGCGAGGTCGGGTTCAAATCCACATCCCTTCTAGGTCCTATCTTTTATTAAGAGAGGCGGCAAGAGGCGGCATTTTTTCTGTACATTCAATAATTTTTAAAAAATATTTGCCGGGCTCTAAAAAATCTGAAAAAAATCAGAGTAGCATAACTTTGCACCTTCTATCCATTTCTGCAATAAAAAATTTTGAGGTCGGTACTCCATGTTAAATTAGTTAACTTTAAAAATTAATAACTCGAAAACTAGCTCGTTGTTGTATGCCTGATATTTTAGCTACTCATAGGGGATGTAGAAAAGAACATTTTAATATTTTTTCATAATATTCGTGGATTTGAATTTTTTTAGCATTAAGTCAGCTGATCCTTGTTATCTCTACCTTAAACAATTTTAAAATGAAATAGCTTGCAAAAGAAAATGCTAACACTAAACCTAAAAATACTAAAAAAGAGAAACATATATTATGCAGATTAGAAGAATTTTTTTTATACATAATATGTATAATTGACACTGAAAGATGTACAAATTGCCCTCAATTGAATAGAGACGTGAAATTAGTGACATTTTATTTTTGAAAAAAGTTGTCAATTTTAATGTTGATGCACCTGATATTCTTGAATCAATAAATTTGCATGTATAACCGCAACGTAGCCTTATAGGCAGCAACCATTATTTTCGATTAAAGGCGGATTCACATGACGATTTTTATCATGCGACGCGACGCGAATAATGCGCACTTGCTGTAACATCCATTGACGGCTATATTGGGCAATTTAAAGAAAAATAGCATCGTAATTAACGCGATTACTGGCGAATTCGCCGCCGCATAGGATTTCACAGCTTTTACGTCAAAATCGCGTCGCATCGCCGTTGTCACCATCTGAATCCGCCTTAAAACTTAAAACATCAAACATGTACCACTTTTAAATGTCCTTAAGATTTCGAGTTCAGATATTTTGTAATAGGATGAATTTATCTCCTTTATTTGATGTATTTAATTTAAATTATAAACAATTAAAAACTGCAATATCTTATATACTATTTGTATACCTGTTTGTTGTATTAAAGCACTATATTATATATAATTATTGAATTATTCGACAACAGAGAACAGAGTAATTCAAACTGCATGGTAATGCTTTAATGAACAATACAACTTAGTGTATATGTATTTTAAATTATGTTTTAGATCTATTTTAAGATTGTTTTTGTGAAATTGATAATATTGATATATGTAGTTTCTTTGTTAGAGATGTACTATATCATGTATCCATAAAATGGCCTTTTTCGTATTGGATCCAAAAAACAAATAAAATCAAATATAATATTTACTCAGCAGAAATAATATTCTACTTATATGATATAATAAAGACACATTAAAATTAGTAACTATATTTTAATGATACTGCCATGCATTTTTTTTTTTATTATATGTTATTACTTTTTTCATCAGATTGTTGAGTATTGAAATATTTTTTGACACTTGGTCTGCTGAAAAACTATTTATCTAATTTTTTTTGTAATATTTTCTGTAGTATCCTATATTATTTTAAAATAATTTTTTCACTTATTTGATACGTTTTCAATGTTGCATTATCATATTCTATACTCATATTATATTTCATCAAATCTATTTAATTTTACCAATGCTACTTAATATGGAAGTTACTTTTTACGCCTGGCTAAATAGGTGGAGAATATATATCATGGGTATGTGACTGACCGGTACAAGGAAAAAGGTATTTAAAATTGCACACTTGCCTTCACTTGCAACGATATCATATCAATTTGCACCATGCATGCATTTTATTATCAAAACATGTATGTATGGCCTCGTAAAGTTTTTAAAAGCTGTTAATCAGAGGTAATAAATCAAGTAAAATGGATTCACGCGATTTTTTCTAAAAAAATATCAGAATAAGTATAATTGCTGCAATATTTGTACCATTCATAAATTTAACAAAAGTTAAAAAAAAAATGGTATTAATTTTTTAACTACTCTCAAGCACAATTCGAGTGAAAAATGTTCAAAAATGTAATATCATTACTCATTAGTCTCATTACTAAACTCTAGTTAAAAATTACGTCTTCAACCTTTCCTTTTAACACTTCTCAGCCTATCTAATAACATCTTTTTACCTTATAATAATGGAGATAAGTTTTCTAACGTTTTATGCTCAACAAGGGGAAAACAGCTTTCGTACTCTCATATTTTTCTCAAAATAATGCAAAATACGAGAAATTTTGACATTAAAAGCAAAAAAAAAAAAAAAAAAATCAATGTAACCCGGGCATCTAAATATAATCTTATTATATTTCTTTTTTTACCTTATAATGGGGATGATTCTCTAAACAGTTATCCAGCTTATATATACAAAATATCCAACCACGGTTAGCTCCATTTATTTAGGCTATTTTGTGAGAAGTCATGATAGTTTAATTCACGTCCAATATTAATTTATTTCCTCTTAAAGTAGATGAAAAATCAGCTGTACAGGAAATTTATAAATTATGCAACCTGCATAACAGATTTTTTTTTTTTTAACTTTACCATTCAAGTCACTTATTAAAAAGAATTGATTTTTATTTGACAAATATGAAAATGAAATGTAGAACTGTTAGCTCAATTTTCTCATTTTTAACACTTTGCATGGTAGATTTTCAAGATGGATGCTGTGAATAAGTCCAAGTTTAGAATGAATTGCTCTCAGTTTGATATTTTCAAGGATAAAACTAGTCGCAGACAGAATCGCATGATTTCGCAGCGTATGATAAAAAAATTAAGAAACTATGCATTCAGGTATGCGCGTGCACACAGCTTCGCAAGATATCGTATGGTATGACATCGTATATAAGTTTCTCATTTAGAAACGGTTCTAAATTTTTATCATACGAAGTCATAAAATACGAAATCATACGATGCGATGCTGTCTGCGAGCAGCCTAATTAGCAAGGAATAATATTGCGATGGCTCTATAGACCGCTATAGAGCCATCGCAATATTATTAAAAGTTTAAGTTAAGTTATTTAAGTTTGCATTAAAAAGCTTGAAGTTCTTACCAACACGTTCCGAAAACAAATTATATCAATCTTGAACAACAGGATTTCAAATTATGAGTACTATTCTGCAAAGTTCCACGAAAAATATAACTTTTACATATTATTCCAATGGGGAGTAAAAGCTTGATTATCTTGTAATAATTTTGCGTTATACCTGCTCTGAATTTTTTTATAAATCTATTTGCCACAAGGCATACATACATAAATAATACATAAATAATACATAAATAATATAATATGTTCATATATATATATATATATATATATATATATATATATATATATATATATAGCTGGTAAAATTTAAAATTTTCAAGTATAGCTATCGAAAGATTAGTAATGTTCCATCTATTTTAAGTTAATAAAAAATAAAAGTGAGAAAATATTTTCAATACTCAATGCAATCAAAAGAATGAAAAAAAGTAACAAAATCTTTCCTCCTTCAAAAATAAACAATAATAAAAAATACGCGGAATGCCATTATAAAATAAAAATATCGATAACACTTTTCACATTCATTTTTGTAGATCAGTTTTACTAGAAATGGTATATGAAATCAATGAAAAATATTGAAACCAAAATAGCTCCAAGGTTCCCGAAAACGTAAAAAAAAAATATAATATATTTTATCAAAATGTTTGATAAGAATTAAAAAAATGAAACCACTTTTCTCTCTGCTTCATGTATAATAAAATGCTTATAACCCAAAGATTAATGATTTACTAAACTAATTTTTGCCACGTTTCCAATTGCAAAAGTAAAAAAAAGAAAAAGGAAGCTCACGTATGGTAGTAAATTTAGAAACGAGGAAAGACGGAAAAAAAGGGCTACATGAACCATGCAATTGCAATTTCACTTAAATTTCTTATCACATTGGCTACTGATATGTCATTTTGGAATAATGAACAAGGAAAATCAGGAAAATTAAAAAAAAAAGTGGACAGTTGCATGCATTGATTAAAAACCTTTCGTGGCTTCATCGGGGGGTATAAAAAGAGTCCGGACCCTTGGCATAAGCATCATTCAGTGGACAGCCCTGCAGAGAACGTCAAGCTCACTCTCTTCGCAGCAGACTCAAGGTTTCGAAAACAAGCAAATTGCTTCACTAGTTGAAATTAATTGTGAGTATATATTATTTGAGAATTGCAACCAAAAGGAATTTTAAAAATAGTTATAAATTAAAATATTTCCAATTCATAACTTTTAATAAGCTGTAATAATATCAGTTTCAGAACAGGAAACTTTATTATTTCTCATCAATTTATTTCTTAAGTAAAATTTATTAATCAGGAAATAAACAGAGCTGACATATTTTTTTTTTTAGGCAATAACTTCTGTGAAAATTGTAATTATTTAAAACAATGTTCAATTGTTAATTCTGACTATGGCTTTGAATTGCTTTCTTTTGAGCTCAATATATTGCTTAAACTTACATGCACGCACATTACGTACATGTTATAACTTTATGCTCTTTAAAAGTAAAATAATACGGCAACAATGAAATAAAATTGAATAAAAAAATTGTAAATTTGGCACAGTATCTTTTTTTTTTTACTGTTATTTAAATTTTAATTGTAATCAACTTATAAAATTGAATATTAACATTTAAAATTCGTGATTTTGTATTTTGTTTTTAAATATAAATATAATAAATATTCAACTGATATATAAATTATGCTGTTTGTGATTGATGGTGTGTTTTCTTCAACGAGCCAAGTTATCAAATTAGCTTTCACTACAGTGTAACAGATCTTAGAATACCTGTAGACACTACGGCGCTAGCTCCAGACAGTCTAAACTGAATGGCGGCATCCATAAGATCCTTCATATTTATTTTCAAGATGTCCGCCGCATGCATTGAATCCAAACGCAAACTAAGATTTGTAATACTGTACTTAGATTTTATTAAACAAAAAATTAATTAATGTTTACAAATAATATTTCCATTACAAATTATTTTTAAAGATTGTTCCTTGCACAAATAATTGAGATAATATTATCTGACTATGTTTCAGGTTATAATGACACCTTACGCTCAAGTTTTGGCTCTTCTCTTCTTCACATCTTTCATCTACGTTTGTGAATGCAACCCTGCAGTGGAGACTCATAACTCTGAACTTCTGAACACCGTGAGCAACTCTGATGTCCAGAACCCCGAAGAATTGAGCAACTCTGAAGCCCTGAATACAGAAGAGTTGAGTAACTCCGAAACTCTGAATTCCGATGAGTTGATCAACTCCGAAGAAGAAAATAACAAAGAAGTGAGCAACTATGAAGTCCTGAATTCTGAAGAATTACGCAACTCCAACCTGGACTACAAATTGTACAACACTACGTTCCTGAAGCTTGAAGGTTTTCTTAACAACACGGCATACAACTTCTCC
Organism: Siphlonurus alternatus; assembly: GCA_949825025.1. Lineage (NCBI taxonomy): Eukaryota > Metazoa > Arthropoda > Insecta > Ephemeroptera > Siphlonuridae > Siphlonurus > Siphlonurus alternatus. Next base: position 10,410,763 of record OX463783.1, on the reverse strand, counting down.
AACGGGGAACAAGATGAGGCGCGTTCAGGAAACATAGTCACGCTTTACCAACATATTAACCATTTAGGAATGGCACGTACTTATACTGGCCCATTCGATATATGTATTAATTTGGAATGGTATTTTAACGACGTGGCATCCTCTGTCAACACCCATGGAAATTGCATTATTCTTTTCGAACATATTAACTGTTTAGGTCGTGTGCTTGTACTTGTACCAGCTGGAGGAGACTGCAATCACAGTAACCTCGTTGACTGCAACTTTAATGACATTACCTCCTCTTTAATGCCAATACCATGCTAATTATTTATACAATACAAAGGTGGCATTAATTTTTTCCCTAAAACTGCATCAATACATACAATGTAATGATTTATGTACTTATATTGCATTCTTTCTGTCCAAATTTTTCTTTGGGATAAAAAAAAAACACACACACACGCTATGATTAATGGACACGATTAAAGATAATTATTTTATTTCATAAAATTAAAATTGAACAAAAAAATATGTTTGTCTTCATAATATTAACATACTTATGTATTTTCCAAATTTCAATAAAGTATTCAGCATTTAAAACCATTGTTTCTTTTCCCTTTTTGTTTGATGACATTAAATCAAGTCGCCTCACTCTGCAATTTTATCCTATATAATAGTAATATCAGTAATATCATATAAGTCTATCATATAAGTGTGCAAAAAGTGTTACATATAGAATACAAGTAACATACATTATATAATACACAGCAACGTTCCTTCATACAGGTTAAGCCACCGGTTGGACTAATGTTAAAAGGCTGAGCCAATCAAGTTCAAGTATTTTAGGCCCATCGTACCGCGAAACTTTTTATGCGCTCATGTTGAAATTTTCTTTTTTCTTTGTTTTTTTTTTAAATTTCGCGCTGCATTGGGGCCTAAAAATTTACCGACGAAATTGACGAAATGCATGCTTGTCTTAACTTGTATGAAGGTACATACGTTGGTAGACAGCTAGTACACACATATATATTATATATATACTAGGTTAATAGGCATAGGATAAAATATTTTTAATATTTAATGAAGTTTAAAAAAAATGCACTACTGTTATAAAAAATATATTTTTATTAATCAGCTGGCAATGTGTTTTCAGCCCTCCTTCCCCCCCCCCCTCCCCCTCCCATTTATATGGGCCTAACATATCCCTGTGTTAACTGTTAGTCTGAGTTATGATACATTATTGTCAATACACGATGCAAAAAGAATGAAAAATAAAAATTTAAAAAGAATGGACAATTTGCATGACATTTTTTTATTGCAGAAATGGATAGAGGGTACCAAATTATGCTACTCAGAATTTTTTCAGATTTTTTTGAGAGCGGGAACTATTTTTAAAAAATTATTGAAAGTCAGTTTTATGATGTCACGGGCGTTTAGCGCCTATTCTTTTCTTAAGGACAGACTCCTCGTGACGTCATAAAATCGACTCTCAATAATTTTTTAAAAATAGTTCCCGGTCTCCAAAAAATCTGAAAAAATTCAGAATAGCATAACTTTGCACCCTTTATCCATTTCTACAATAAAAAAATGTCATGCAAATTGTCCATTTAGCCTAGACATTTCAATCAATGAACTATTTTGATTAAAATGCAATTAAATACTGTGAAATTAAAAATTAGAAAAATTAGTACCATTAGCTGAAGCGGTCAAACATATTAATTAGTTGCTGCAATTGTAATGATAAAATAATGTAAATGAGCCAACTGTGTCAGTGTTGTAATTGTTGTGCCGGTGTGTACATTGCACGCGGTAATTTAAAGCATGCAGACTAGGATAAGTACAAAAATGGGTATTATATTACTGAGGGGGAAAATGAACCTTGACATTCGTCAATCCAGATGCCATATAATACCGTTCATTTTCTAGCGAACCAATCGAAGTGAAGAAAAAAGTCAAGTGAAAAATGCGTATCTAAATATTTCTAGTAAATTTTTTTGTATTTCTTACATAAAATTAATACGAAATTATTTATCGAGCTCAATAAATATTTGAAAGTTTTTTTTTTTTTTTTTTTTTTTTTTTTTACAATATTTAGATATATTTTAACTTTGTAAGTTTCAGACCTGTGGGGGTATTGAAATACTGACAGTTTATGAATTTGCGTAAAGTTACGCAGGACTCACGCATATTAGGAAATACATGTTAATTTCTTGCGTAACTTTGAAGCTGTATAGCTGATATTGCGGAACTTCATTATCATGAATACCCATTCTTCTACAAATCCTATATGCAGACGCATTGTCAGCAATGCGCTCCTGATTGCGGTTATATATCCCCAGTTGTAATGACGCAGTGTTATTGTGTAGCCAACCTATCCCTTACACTATAATTATCTGCTGGATCTGTACCCATATATTGATATAATTTAACTGTCGGGCGTGGCATATAACTATAATATATAAGACTGACGACAGACTACTACAGATCTGAGAGTAGTTATCATGAAGATCTTAGCCAACACACTTCTGCTAGGCCTTGTAAGTATATTTCATCATCAATGTCATTAAAGAATATAAGAAAGACTTTAACGATGAATCTCAGTTACTGCTGGAGTCGGAGAATATTTTTTTACAAAATAAAACGAATGAAATAAATTAAATGTTAAAAATCAAGCATGTTCTAAAACTTAATCGCTTATGGTTTGAGCAAATTCAATTTGGCAGTTTTCTCATAACAGCTACGGTTTCTGTCCATATAAGGCTAAATTAATGTTAAACTTCTACCTCAGTTTTTACAAAATTGATAAGACAGATTCGCTTCAAAATTTGTATGTCACCTATTAATTGATGGCTAGTTCTAAGTCCCCTGCAAGTCATGTTGCATTCAGGCGAGATTGCGAGACTTCAAACTAGTGAGATTAGCCTTAAATATGTTGTGAATCAGCCCAAATAATTAAGAATCAAGTTATAGGCTTTATTTGCATTGACATTTGTCAAGGACTTCTTATATGTAACCACACTTTAACATTAAAATCATCAATATTTTTTATCCATAACTCAGATAAACGCTATCTCTATCCTTGAAGTTTTGTTGTTTGCTATAATACTGTTGTTGTATAAAAAATATTGATATCATAATATATCAAGTAAATAATACTTAAGTTACGTTGTACCCATTATGCTGATAACAATTAAAGAGATAATATTATTGATCACTATATGCTATATTTATCACTAACTTGACCTTGCACAGAGATCAATAAAACGTGTAATAACTGATAGAGTTATTTTTATTTTTTTATACAGAGCTGCTGCCTTGTTTATGGAAATACTGCAGAGCAAGCTCAAAATGGTAAGTCCAATTTTAATTTAATTCTTAAAAAAAAAAAAAAAAAAATGAAGTCGTGGATTAATTTAAACAAAATATTTTTTTGTCATACTTCAATGCAATAATGTGATTCCTGTATGTGACAAATATATATATATATTATTATATTTTACCACGTATAAAATATCCAGAATAGATTAATTTTAGTTTTATTAAATAGAAGAGCATGCAAAAAAAAAAAAAAAAAATGTTAAAATTAATTGTCATATAATTTTTTTTTTCTCTGTTTTAGAGAAGAAAGAAATAAAAATATAACTTGTGAAATAAAGCTATAACAGAGCTAAATAACTTTTATTTTTTTATAGATATTTTGAAAGATGAATTTTATTATCCTTGAAGTTTATACAGTATACCAAATATTATCTTTAGCCGAACGACAAGCGAAAATATTAAAAAAAAATCAATTAATATTGCAGGCTGTGAGCAGTCCCTGACCCATTCCAAGACGTTTGGTGACGTCATCTGCAAGGGTGCGCTCATCTTCGAGGACAACTTCGACTTCCTCGATCATTCGAAATGGTCCCATGAGGTCACCATGGCTGGAGGAGGGGTTAGTATTTTATATTGGAGATAGCAAAAAAAAAAAAAAAAAAAGATAGTAAAGCCTACTGTATTTATTACACGATACAATATTTTTATTTATTGCACTGATTTTTTATTACAAAAAATTTCATCATTAAAAAAGCGAGTAGAAATTAAGTTGTTTTTAAAAGGAAAAATTTTGTTCAATAAATAAAATAAAACAATGGATCGTGTAATACCAGCTTAATACCACAATAAGGCACAGATTTAAAAACTCAAATATTTCTAATTATAATTTTAATTATATTTCATTTTTTTCATTTTCTTTGTAATTATTAAATCGTGTAAATTAAATTTTACTAAAATACTTGATTAATATCTTAGAGCCATAAAATACTGCTTTTTATTATAGCCTTGAGATAAAAAAAAAAAAAAACAGTTTTATATTTTAAGTTTATTCTGGTTATTAGCATTATTTGCGGAATGCTTACTTACAAATAAAAGAATATCTCTAGTAAAAATTTTAACATAAATTTGTTTGATGTGATATTCCATATATATATATATATATATATATATATATATATATATATATATATATATATATATATATATATAATGTTTATTCCAAGATATATCAATTTACTGTAATAATTTTGTTCCAGAACGGCGAGTTCCAGGTTTACTGGTGGGAACCTGCGAACAGCTTCACTCAGAACGGCAACCTGATGTTGAACCCTGGATACCTGGCAGATATTTACGGCGAGTCGTTCCTGACTAGTGGTACCCTGGATTTAACCGCAAAGTAAGTTGTTATGTTCTATATATATAATATTATATATAGAATTAACACACAATTATAGGTTGATTAATATACCATTAAGAATTAAATGTTTAAAAGTTAAAATCTCAAAATTAGGCCTAAATTATTTGCACATGAAGGTCATTTTTAAACTAAAACTTTCCAAATTTATTTTTTATATTTTGAGTATGAAATTTCCTTTTATAATTTTTCAATTGTTTTCTACATTGTAAATTTATTAATAAACCACTTTTTAATTATAGCCGAAATAAAGACAATCAATAGTCTCAAAATTCTGCTTGAATGATAAAATAATATGCAGGTAATAAACATTGTATGAGTAAAAGCAGTTTATTAATTTAAACATTTTACAACAAATTCAAATTCAAATTCAAATTTTTATTTCGATCATAGGCTGTACAGCATGGATCACGTCAATTATTACATTAAATATGTAACATACTTTTAATTCTAATTAAAATTAGCCTAAATTTAATAAATTTAAACACATATACCCAAATGATATTTAAAATATATATGATCTATAACATTAATACAATAATTAAAATTGTGTCCTTTTAAACATCACATTAGCACCATAATATATTTAACACACAACTTTTAAATTCAATTAAAAGTCTATACATCTTGACAAAATAATTAGTTATTTTAACAATTTACTAGTAGTAAATTAGTTATTTAAAAAGCACTTTTGCATAAATTGTCATATATTCACATAATTTATTTCTTCTTTTCACAGTACAATAAGTTTCTTGATGCACTTACTCTTCTTGTATGAATTATTATGAAAATTATTTTTATATTTTTATCAGTTAAAGATAAGATTTTAATATGAAAATTTAACCACAATCACATGTTTGATGTTATTTTTCCCTTTTTTTTTTTTTTTTTTTTCTTCACTGTATCACATTATCTTGATGATCTTAATGGATGATAAGTTTTACATTAATATATTGGTTTTCTCACTATAGTAATTATTATGCTGTGTCAGCTACGTTCCAGTTTGCTACATCTCCATCTGTTATTTTTGTGTCCTCTGAATAAAATTCTTTAATATTGTAATACTCTTTTTTTATTAAGATAGTTTTCAGTTTATTTTTGAATACATTATCACTTCTTTCATCTCGCAATGATTGTGGTATAAAATCGTGAATTTTATGCGTTTGGTAATATGGATTATTTTTATAAAAAGCAGATTGGTGTTTTTTTACTACTACCTTCGATTTATTTCTTGTATTGTATGGAGAAATGTCGGAAACTTGATCGTATGACTCAGCATGTAGTCTTTTATACATTGCACATTTGTAAATATAAATACACGGTAAAGTTAACATGTTCAGTTCCCTAAAATATGTTCTACATGAATCATATTTTTTAAACCCTTTTATTGTTTTAAGAGCCCTTTTTTGAAGAATAAACAGTCTATTTAACATAACATTATCACTACCCCACATTATTATACAGTAGCTTAAATGAGAATATATATTTGCATAATATACAGACAGTAATGTAGGATCTGACACAATTCTTTTTAATGAATACAACAAAAAATTGCCTCTATTTATTTTTTTTGAAATTTCTTTTAAATGTACATCCCAATTTAGTGTATTATTAATATTCAACCCAAGAAATTTGGTATCACTTGCTTCTTGGATAATATCCCCATCTAGTTTAACTGTAATATTTATTGTTTCTTTACTTGTTGGTAATTGAAATCTGAGGAATGCTGTTTTATCTACATTTAACAATAGTCTGTTGCATTTACACCAATTTACAAGTTGTTGTACAGTATTATTTGCTCTCAGTTCTAAATCTTTTACTGTTTTTGCTGAGATCTTTGCATTTGTATCATCAGCGAATTGTGATATCTCATCAGCATCAATGAGGTGTGATGCCAAATCATTTGTGGTAAAGTTGTATATACGGGGGCCCAATTTGGAACCCTGAGGGACCCCAAGGGTTACAGGTAGAAGGTCGGATTTGTATTCATGATTGACATTTCCATTTAGTTCTGATTTTATTTCAACATATTGATATCTATCACTAAGATAGGATTTAAACAAATTTAAACTGGTCTCATCACAACCCATGGCATTAAGTTTGGTAATAAAAATGTCGTGAGGGAGGCAATCAAACGCTTTTGAAAAGTCAAAAAAGAGTCCAACTGAGTATTTCTTATTTTCTAAATCATCATAAATTGGATTAATAAATTCAAATATAGCAGTTTCAGTTGATTTTTTAATCTGAATGCCATGTTGTGTGGGGGATATAATTTTATTATTTTGTTCGTAAATAGCAAATTGCATATCCATTACAGCTTCAAAAATTTTGGCAAATACAGATGACAGACTAACAGGTCTGTAATTTTGTATATTATTTTTACATCCTTTTTTATGAAGGGGGTATACTTTTGAAATTTTTAAACATGATGGAAATATACCTTCTAGAATTGATTGATTAATTACAAAAGAAAGAGGAACAGCAATAAGTTCAGCACAAATTTTTATAACAGTGTAAGGTACATCATCTGGACCAGCTGCATTTTTATTTGGGAGGCTTTTTATAATTTTTAGTACATCAAAATAGTTTATGCTTTCAATTTTAAAAGGTGGAATATTTTTAGAATTGGTGGGAGGAGGAGGGGTAGACAATGGTTCTAATGTAAAATTAATAGCACAACGTCAATTCTCTCTAATCGTCGTCACCGTCATTGATCATATTCTTCACTTCTGATTCCCAATGGCCATTTGTAATGCAGTACCGACCTCAAAATTTTTTATTGCAGAAATGGATAGAGGGTGCAAAAATATGCTCCTCTGAATTTTTTTCAGACTTTTTTCAGACCGGGAACTATTTTTATAAAATTATTGAAAGTCCGTTTTATGACGTCACGGGCGTTAATGTCCTATCCTTTTCTTAAGGTAGAGATAACGTCGAACAGCTGTTCGACGTAATCCCCTTTGATTAACATGTAAACCTTAGCAAATTGACAAAAATTCTGAAATTTTTTTGAGAGGCAGATATTAGTGCCTAAAAGCCATAGAAAAAGTTTCAAAAACATTTAACGAGCCGATTTTTTTAAATTAATTTTTTAGTTTGGCTCTCCATGGGAAAGCCCTATGCTGAAAATTAAAAAAATTAATTAAAAAAAATCGGCTCGTTAAATTGTTTTGAAATTTTTTCTATGGCTTTTAGGTACTAATATCTGCCTCTCAAAAAAATTTCAGAATTTTTGTCAATTTGCTAACGTTTACATGTTAATCAAAGGGGATTACGTCGATCAGCTGTTTGACGTTATCTCTACCTTAAAGAGAGGCGCCTCGTGACGTCATCAAAATGGACTTTCAATAATTTTTTAAAAATAGTTCCCGCGGTCTCAAAGAAATCTGAAAAAAATTCAGAGTAGCATATTTTTGTACCCTCTCTCCATTTCTGCAATAAAAAATTTTGAGGTCGGTACTCCATTGAACAGCTGTTGACTACGATATACCCATATTTTAATATCAAAGTTTACGTGTCTGTGCAGCTGCACCGCTTCTTGGAACGACGGCTGCGTGCGCACCGGCAACAACGTAAATATCCTTCCACCGGCAACCTCCGCTCGCCTGCACACCATTAACACGTTCAGTTTCCGGTACGGTCGAGTTGAAGTGCGTGCTAAAATACCGGCAGGGGACTGGTTATGGCCCGGTAAGTACACTTGATGATCTTAATGGATAATCTGTTTGAAAATTTGTACTGCATATTTGAATTGATGGCCTCAAGTAATTTTTTTCTTTACATTTTTTTTCTAAGTCTCTTACTTTTGTTAAAGTAAAGATAACGCCAAACAGCTGTTCGACGTACTCCCATTTGATTAACATGTAAACCTTAGCAAATTCACACAAATTCGGAAATTTTGTTAAGAGGCAGATATTATATATATAGTGCCTATTCCACAGAAAAAGTTCAAAACAATTTAACAAGCCGATTTTTTAAAATTAACTTCTTAGTTTGTCTCTCCATGGGAAAGCCCTATGCTGAAAATTAAAAAAATTAATTAAAAAAAATCGGCTCGTTAAATTGTTTTTAAATTTTTTCTATGGCTTTTAGGCACTCTGTCTTTCAAAAAAAATTTAGAATTTTTTTATGAATTTGCTAAGGTTTACATGTTAATCAAAGGAGAGTACGTCAAACAGCTGTTCGGCGTTATCTCTACCTTAATAAAATACAGTTCAATAAAAATTAAGTTTAGCACCAGACGTGGCCTGTATTGCGAGGTTTCTGGTCTTTCTAGTTCAGTTTTGAGCATGAAATTTTGCAGATTAGTAAGATAAGACTATATTATCTGCAAGTCTATCTGTAAGATAGACTAACTAGCTGCAAAGTCTTATTGTTAAGAGTTATCATATATCCATGGTTCAGCCAAAACTTCCAGCTCCTATTATAAAAATATATAATATGTATTACACATCCTTTTAATCTTGTTGCAATATTCTGAGATGTAATAGTCATGTCATAACGCTTTTTCTTGGAATTACGTAATGCATCCTATATTATAATATGATCAAAACTTATTTAGTACAAAGGCTGTGATATGACATCACTACATTTTGCAGTATCATTATACGGGTGTTATTAAAAGAACTAGCTGACAATACATAATATGAGTTCCTTTATCTAAATACCAAAAAACATACAGATTTTTCCATTCCATCATATTGTTTACATGCATGTCTTTCTGTTTCCAGCGGTATGGATGATGCCCAAGTACGACACCTACGGTCAGTGGCCTTCCTCAGGTGAAATCGACATCATGGAGTCCCGAGGTAATCGCGACCTGGGATCGTTCGACGGCGGTCTCAACATTGGAGTGGAGCAGGCTGCCTGCACAATGCACTGGGGGCCGGACCCTGGAAACAACGGATTTATGAAGACGCACTGGGAGCGAAACACAGCAGCTGGAAACGGATACAATAATGACTTTCATCTTTATCAGTTGGAGTGGACGCCAGGTGTGTAACAAATTAATTAGTTTTTATTGTGTTCTAGTTGGATCAAGTCAGCTGATTTTGTGGTGTTCCCACCGTCCTATCCAAACCTATATATATGCACAAAAAACTCGAAATTGCTTTTGATTTTCAGAATTTTTTAGAGCAGTATTTCACACTTTTTTCATATTTTATTAAAATATAATTAATTTATTTATTAAAATATATACATAAACACACTAAATTTTAAATAATTAATTTATGCACACTTTAATTCTTCAAAATTAAGATTTAAAAATTTTACGTCCAGCAAGCAGGCAGCAAGCAAACGGGCCAGAAAAGAACTGATCATTAAGCTGTTGACTACAATATTTATACTAAAGTAAATTTTTTAAAGAAACAAACTGTGCATGAAAATAACTTGACAAAATGTTCTCAGAATACATCAAGTTCGGTTTGGACAACGTTGAGATGGGCACAATTACACCACCTGCCGGTGGATTCTATGAACTAGGGGAGTTCGCCAACCAGGGTCTACCCAACCCCTGGGCTACAGGCACCAAGATGGCGCCCTTTGATGAGGAGGTAATGTTATAGGGGGTGCTAATTTATGAGACATACTGGTGCAATTTCAATAGTAAGTTTTGATAATAATATTAAATTTTTAAAATTTAAAAAATATGTATCAAATAATGAGTAATTATGTGTTAGTTATATTATAACTATTTTTCAGGTGGCTGTAAAAATATTGAAACATAACCATTTAAAAGGTGTATTAGTTTTTACATGCCAGTATATAAAATATATTATGATATTTCTTCCAAAATTCTATAATACAACTCAATGCCAGTACATTTTTTTTTCTCCTGCCTGTTAATATAAATTATAAAATATATTTTATACAATGCAAAAAAAAACAAAAACAAATATGAATTGCAGTAAACCCGAGTATATTAGAGGAAAAAAAACATGTTAAGTCATTTTCCTGCGGTCTATAACGTATAATGTCAATGCTGTATGAGTTATTGCTTTTTGTTATCGGGCACATTATTATATAAAATGCATTATCAAAATTTGTATTATTGTATAAATTAGCCTATTTTTAAACCTACCAGATGCTATAGCAGTCATTTCAAATGACTAAAATATTAATTTTTTGAAAGCATTATCTGTTAGAAAATTTATTATTATTAATCTTAAGTATTTTTTCTACTAGTATAATAAAAAAGTAGCCGCCTTCATACTTCAAAAATTTCACTGTGTAAATGTATTCATTTGATTCGGATTCATAGTATTATAAAAATAACATATCTACAATTATACATACATGTAAACAAAGCTAGTATGTGATGGAAGTTATGACGTGGTACCAATCTCAACATGTTTTCCAGTTCTTCCTTATCATCAACCTGGCAGTGGGAGGTACGGGAGGTTACTTTCCTGATGATGTCTCTAACCCTGGCGGAAAACCCTGGAGGAACACCTCGCCCAAGGTAATTAACACCTGCATGTAGTAAAATGATTGAAAATAACGTGATACATGACATTTACGAAATAATTACCAGTCCTGAGTGCTGAAAAAATTTGAAAATAATTAATTTCTGCAATCAACTGGCAGGAAAAAGATCCTCAAGTTTTCTTAAAAAAAAATTGGATGATAGGGGAGGGATGGTGGCAACAGGGCTGAAAACGGGACCTCTTTTCAGGGATGATAATCACTAATCACCTTTATTGTCCCTCTCTCCCTCCCAAAAGTCTACGCTTTTGCAACTATTTATTATATTAAAATTTTCGTTAAAACTTTAAAAATTACATTAATCATAAAGCCAATAGGTCTGGTGTGTATTACTTAACTTAAAAAAAAACACTCCTATTTGTTTTTCAGGCTGCTAAGGATTTCTGGGACGGTCGTTCTCAATGGGAATCCACCTGGCACAAGGACGGTACTGACAACCTTCAGGTGGACTACGTCAGGGTCTGGGCACTCTAGACCTGACCTTGAATTGTCCTTCATTGGGTTTAAATTTTCAAATGTTATTGATTTATTTGTTTTTATAAATAAAAATTATTTAATTTTAATTCATATTTGTTCTCTCTACTTATGTCATAAATACTATAGTGAAGAGTAGAGAGGTAGTAAAACTAAGGTTGGATCATGTAGATCAGGCGGTCAGCAAACATGCAAGTGCGAACAGCAAGCATGAGCTGCGCCGGCCAGCAGGTAAGCCATGGAGAAAATATATTATCCTTGAGGTAAGCAAACGGAGCCCGGGAGCCGGCAGGCCAAGCAAGCAGAAGGCGCGCTGGGTGCGAGCAAGTGAGCGGGCAGCAAGCGGCGGTGGCTGTGTGGCGCACGATGCACAATGCAGCAGCAAGGTCATACAAAGAGGGCACACTATCACGAGAACAGTCGTGCTGATCTTCTCTTACTCTCTCTCTCTCTTTTGTTATGCTAGAGTTTCATGTTTACGTTAAATTGGGTAGCATGGAGATGACCGAAGCCGTCCGAAGATCTTCGGGATGTAGGCAGAAAACTCTTAAATCGTATGCTGTGCGGGTTAACATAACTCACAACATTTCTTTTTTAATAATAGTTTTGGTCACCAAATATTTTTCTTCAATAGCATTAGTTCATTTTTTGTTACCATGATTTATGAAAGAAAATTCTAAGAAGAAAATTAAGGAAAAATTAATTTGTAGACCAACTTTAGTATCTATCTGCTATGCTACTGACAATATTTTGCCTACATTAAAATCGTGACATTGGGAACTTTAGTTGAAACTGTTAAAAACAATATTTTTTTCTTTACATATTTTACAATATTATATAGTTTTTGGGAAAACAATAATATAATTGAGCAGATATTAAGTAATTACATTATATTATAAGCAGAAAATAATATGCACTTATTATATTTCCTTTTACATACAAAAATATACAAAATGCCTGTAAAACAGGCAACCAGTTTATTTTCAAAGTTTGGCAGTACAGCCTAACATCAGGAGTGATATTGATCCGGATGTAGTTCAATAAATCGCCACTAGAGAGCACAAGCAGCCACAATCGTTTTGATTACAGTGTAAAATTAAATTTACGATCTCATTGGAAGTATAAAGTATAATATGTGAGGCTTCCGTTCACAATGCAAATAAATTTTATAATTAAGGTAGAGATAACACGGATCAGCTGGCCCAATGCTAAAAAAATCCCATTCATAAAAATTATGAAAAAAATTTAAAATGTTCTCCTCTACATCCCCTATCATGCAGTATATAGGTAAAATATCAGGTATACAAAAACGAGCTAGTTTTCGAGTTATTAATTTTTAAAGTTGACCAATTTAACATGGAAGTTCCATTTCTCCATGTTAAATTAGTCAACTTTAAAAATTAATAACTCGAAAACTAGCTCGTTTTTTATACCTGATATTTTACCTACTGATAGAGGATGTAGAGGAGATGAACCTTTTAAATTTTTTTCATAATTTTTATGAATGGGATTTTTTTAGCATTGGGCCAGCTGATCCGTATTATCTCTACCTTAAGGTACTTTATATGATACCATAACAATTGTTTTTTATGTAGAAGAAAATTATTGCTTGTAGAATAATAAGAAAAAAATTGAAACATGTATTATTACATTGATCCGGAGGAAAAAATTTAATGACAATTAAAAAATATAAAAATATTTATGAGATTGTTGTGGCAAATCCTAAATATAAATAAAAATACTAAAAACTGTCAGTAATAGAATTTTCTAAACAAATTCATAAATTATCTATAATTATTTTTGTCTTGTATAATAGCTTAATTACAAAATCATATAATCAAAAGTTAATTACATTATGGGGGACATTCACAGAGCACCTTAACCCCAACTTTAGCCCCAAGTTTTATCCCTGGTACTAAACATGGTGCTAAACTAGGAGCTAGACATATGGTTAGCCCCTGGTTTAGCACCATGTTTATAAGTACCAGGGATAAAACTTGGGGCTAAAGTTGGGGTTAAAGTGCTTTGTGAATGCCCCTATGAGTTTATGTAAAAACAATTATTAGCTTGTTGAAATTTCAATCCACTCTGCCTACAAGTCAAAGTAATCATGTTGACTGAACATTGACGTGACAAGATTGAACGACATAGTACAGTACATAATATACCGTGATCACGATAACGAGGCTTCGATTCACAGAACGGATATAACAGGGTCAATGAAAATTTAATCGTAAATTTTTTATTTCAAAATTGATCTTTTTGCAAACGATTTTCAAACTTAAATTTTTTCTAAATTTTTATGAGATGTAAAAATTACTGATAATATACATGCAGTAAAAAATGTTTGTCGTTATAGTTATAATACAAACTCGTGTTCAGTGATTTAAATCCCGCTTATACTGTTGCAATTAATTTTAAAGCAGAAAAATGATGTAGAAGGCTGCTAAAAGATCCTTATATATAGTTTATATCCATCACGAAGCAACGTATTTCCGCAAAAAAAAAAAAAAATATAAACATCAAAAAAATAATTGCTTGCAAAAAAATATATTATAACCAGTGAGTGACATTGCACCCCCACTCCTTTCTCATATTGTATGGAATTAAAAATGCCTTGATAATACTATACAGAGTATACAGGGTTCATTTTGAAAAGTAAATTATAATTATCCAACATCTCTTTAATATATAATAATACAATATTAAACAAAGCAAAAATAAAAAAAAAAATCCAAATTCAAAGAATATTGTTTGCAGGAATGTAATTATTATATTTACCAATTTCTCATATAATTACACGAAAAATTTATCATTTTAAACAATTTAATTATTCTAACATTTTCATCTTATTTTTTTATACAAAATACGTAATGGAAAAACTGCATTGACATACCATTGTTATACATATATTTGAATAGAGGTCCTCAAGTTATGATTGCGTGTACAGTTAATTTCTTTAAAAATCTTGTCATGCTGCTCTAATCACTGACGTGACGTCATAGCCACATGTAATTAATTAACAAATTAAGCATAAATAGAAGTTTTGCATGACTATGACGACACAACGTATTCCTACTTGGATTTTGAGGGTGTTGATGGGTTAAAAAAATTGATAAATCCTATTAAGTCAAACTAATAAATCCATAATAATTGTCTTGCAATTTATTTATTAATTTTTTAATCACAGAGTTAATACTAATAATAGATATTTATTGAGTATCAGTACATAAAAAGGGTGACGTGAAAAAGGATATCCCATTCACAAAAATTTTCCATTCAGTTATGTTTTTATTTGTATATTATATGATATGAGGTTTCAATTAGCTCGAGGAGAAGAATAATTGAAATATTAAAATACTGTTTAAAATCATTAAGTATTAAGAAGCTAATTTTTTTGGCAAGTAACTTATCATGGCTATAGTAATTTTATTATTAAAAATAAATAACATAAATTAAAAACAAACAGATATAAATACAAATTTATTTATTCAGTTTAAAATTTTAATTAAAAATAATGAAATTAATCAAACATGATTAAACTTTAATTAAATATATAACCCTTTAGCTAAAATTAATTGCTTTGTACTTTAAATTTTTATTATTATATAACAATATAAAAATGCGATTAAATTAATTGTTCATGATTTTTTTTAACATAGTTTAATTAATACCTAGTATAATTTAATTGTTAATAATTTGATTGACTTGTCAAAAATTTACATTTTAATTGTTTAACTAATGACCTTTACAACAAATTCATTCATAAAGTCATCTATATGTAATTTTTCAATCGCTTGGTTTTAATTGGAAAAATTTATACGTTGCCGTGTTGTTAATTAAATTTTTAATAATACAGCAGGTGACAAAAATGTCAAATTAAAATTTAATTACTGTAAAATATTCCACACACATTTTAGTACCATTATGTTAATATTTTTTATTGTTAATTTACATATAGAAAAAAAAATTACTCTGATTGATATTCTATATATTGTAATTACAAATTTAAAATCATGTATCTTTATTGTTATTTGAAGGTGATTTTTTTGTAACTAAAAATATAAAATTACTTTAAATGAATATTAATTATGAAACTTTATAATTTTTCAGCATTTTTCAGTTGCGAATAATTAATATTGTTTTTTATTTAAATTTTGTGTGTCATAAAAATTAGCAATATGGACATGATACACAGAACAGATACAAAGCATGGTTAGGGCTGTCTCAGACAGAATCGCATGATTTCACAGCGTATGATAAACAAATTAAGAACCTATGTGATCGGGTGTATGTACATACACGCGCACAACGCTTCGTATCGTATCGCATGACATCGAACATTTCTCATTTAGAACCGGTTCTAAATTGTTATCATACGAAGTCATACGATACGATCACGATGCGATACGAAGTTAGTGTGCGACCCCCCTAATGCTGAAGAATCTTTTCGTAAATTAATGTCCATATTATTATTAATTAATTGTTAAACATCGTTCTCCCTCTCCCCCCCCTTCTCTCTCTCTCTCTCTCTCTCTCTCTCTCTCTCTCTCTCTCTCGCCATGATACTATGTCGGTGCCTCTAATTTCTGCCCCATATACTGAAAGCATTCACTGCGTACTCGTGTTTCTCAAGTGTTTACGCTCGCTTCAAGAGACCTTCACCCTCGCCCACTTCACTTGAAGTGCACTCTACGCATTAGGTCACTACAAAGGAGGGAAACACAGAATTGGGACTCGACAGTTTATCATCATGCCACTTAATTGTCTAGCTGTGGTCAAAATAACTTTAAAACTTAGTCTTTGGGATAGATATAATAATAAAATAATAATTATTCACATACAATGCATGAGCTACACTAGCGCGGGCGCCACGCTCAGACTGTGTGAAGCTCTTAAAATCTTGATCAAATTTCTGATCATTATAGACACGGAGGACCTGTGAACCCAATGGTCGCTCATACTCCTCCCTTTCCCCTTCTGTCCTCTCGAGTTGAAATAATTTTCATCTTTTAATCACTTTTAACATTTCTTCTATAATATATTTTTCTTCTATTTTGCACCTTTTCTAAGGAAAAAATAATTATAAAGACGATATTACATATTTTTTACTCTAATGGAGTATTGACCTCAAATTTATTTTTTTATTGCAGAAATGGATAGAGGGTGCAAAGTTATGCCACCGTGATTTTTTTCAGATTTTTTAAAGCCCGGGAAGTATTTTTAAAAAATTATTGAAAGTCTTTTTTGTGACGTCACGCGGCGTCAAGTTCCATATTTTTCTTAAGGAGCGGCGTCTCGTGACGTCACAAAAAGAACTTTCAATAATTTTTTTTAAAAATAGTTCCCGGGCTCTAAAAAATCTGAAAAAAATCAGGGGAGCATAACTTTGCACCCTCTATCCATTTCTGCAATAAAAAAAATTGAGGTCAATACTCTATTGAGCATAAAATATTACAAATATTTTCTCTATTTCATCCTCACTATGAGCGAGGAGGAAATTGAATATGTTTGGATGTAAAAAGATGTTAGAAGATTAGGTAAAGGATGAGTTGAAGACCTAATTTTTCAACCAAGACTCTCTTTTATATACCTTGCACAAAAACACTTTAATTGGTGCAATATTGTTTCATACAATAATACCCCCCCCCCCATGACTAAAACATGTTAAAATCGTTTCTCTTGTACTTGTAAACCAACCTTCATTTTAAACATGTATTATACCTTGAAGAACCCGCAAGTGCATTTCACTACAGAGACAACGTAATAAAAACGATATATTTACATTAGGTTTGTTTGGCTATAAAATTCATGGAGCGTGAAATTTGCTAATGTTTATTTATTTCATGTAAATGTTACTGCCAATAATTTTATAATGAATATCGTTTGAGTTTTAATAGAAATGAGCAAAAAATAAAAATATATCAATATTTAATTTTTAATGCATTGAAGATACTTGTGTTCAAATTCAAAAGAAATTACTCCTTAGTATTTAGTTCCTTTAATTGCTGCATTCTTATACACACTCAATGAAATTTCACGAGTTCTATATTATATTCAGAAACAAAAATTATAAAATTGGGTGTACTGAAGTAAATTTGAAAAAAAAAAAAAAAAAAATGTTTTACCAAAAAAATACTAAAAACAATGAATATGATTGTATTAAATGCAAATTAAAAATTCAACGAAAAAAATATCTTTTAAGCTCATGTTTTGTACCCACGACGGTACCACACAAGGGTTGGGGGTAAAAAGTCGAGTTTGGCACGTGCAACACTCCTCGTGTTAAATATGACACGCCTCGTCTCGGCTGACAAAGAGAGACTATTTATAGTCTGTCATAACATGTAAATATTATGAACAAATTGCAAAGTAATTTTACACCATTGTTTTATCATAACATTTGAAAGGGAAAAATAATTTGATTTTATTTCCTTGGCATTGAAATAATTTGAAAACAAGGCTTCCGTGGCAATTGTGTTTTTTACAAAATATTATTAAAAAAATAACACTAAAATTATATACAGTTTTGTTACAAACATGTGGAATTTTGGAAAAAATAAGAGTTTTTAAAAATATATTTACGATGCTATAATTTATAATACATTCAAAAATCAAAGCATTTATTTCTACAGGTTAATTTATTACCTTAGAATTTGGAATATTTGATGGAGGGTGCCACCCTTGATGCATGATGTTCTTTTACCATTCGGTGTTTGGGATCGAACTCACGACCATCTAATAACATTGAGGCAAGTCAGATCGCTGGATCAAGAATCTTAAAAAATGGCGAATGTCTCTTGATATTTAAACAATTTTAATAAATACAAAAATAAAATTACTGTTGAGTGTTTTAAGTTTTATTAAAATTAACAAAACTAAAAAAATAACACAAAAAAATATATATTATAAAAATATATGTACAACTTTCATACAACTTCCACAAAAAGAGGAATTAAATAACTTCTGTTAGAATTCTCATTTTGACAAAGCATATTTTTGTAATGACAAAAAAAAGATAACATTTCATATTGTAATATATTTAAAAATTATTTTGCTTCAAAATGAAATTAATTAAAAAATTCCTCGAATTTAAAAATAGACCTCAGAAGTTTACAGTAAATTGAAAAGTTTTACACAAATAAAATATTCTCTCTCTCTCTCTCTCTCTCTCTCTCTCTCTCTCTCTCTCTCTCTCTCTCTCTCTCTCTCTCTCTCTCTCTCTCTCTCTCTCTCTCTCTCTCTCTCTCTCTCTCTCTCTCTCTCTCTCTCTCTCTCTCTCTCTCTCTCTCTCTCCCTCCCTCCCTCTACCATGTGAATAGCCTCAACAAATATAAACAACTCTTCTGTATATATAGGAGAGAGGGAGTGAGAGAAGATTAAGACCCTTGTACCTAGGGACATGTCACCCTAGGGTCTTCGTTTGACCTCAAATCGTCCAACTTGCAAACCTCCTTGGTTTCTTGTGTTATAAACGTTCCATTCCATGAAGTACATGATGGCATACATTACATGATATATTATATAAATTTTATTATTGATATGAAATATGATTTTTTTTGTTATCAAATTGAAATTCTCATTTAATTGTTTTAAAATTAGTTGTTGTTTTTTTCTATTTTTTTTTGAAATCTTGGAGGCTAACTAATTATTATTATTATTCAGTTTTTAATTGGCATTTTTCTAAAAATTTTCCTACTTAAAAAGTTTTGTGTCTAGTTTATTTAATGATTTTACTAGAATTATTAGACATTTAAATAAATATGTATAAGTTTTTTAAGTATTTGACAACTTAGATTGAGTTTTAGTTATTTTGAAATTAAGTCCTTTAAATTTTATATATCAGATCTATTCTTATTAAAATCAGACAGTATAATGTAGACTTCCTAAAAATACTTCTGATACAAATCATATTTGCTAAGGAAAAATATATTATTTATTATTAATATACTGTACATTTTGTACATTTTGTATGATAATGTTTTAAAAAATATATAAGAAATTGTTATGAAGATTTTAAACTTATAATAACGTCTTAATAAAACAGAAATATTTGTATATATTATACACTACGCAAACTTTGTTGGGTAAAACATAAACAATTTTTGCATTAATTAGAAACTGTTAATTTATTTTGTACATTTATTTACATAAATTAATGTTATTAAAATTTCGTATATTACAATTATTGAACTTCTTAATTGTTAAAATAATTGATTAATTATGACATTAATTACTGAACTTTTAATATATATGTAAATAAATGTATATTTTGAATACTAAAAGTAGACGAATTTCTATTTTAACATAATCATGACGTCTTTAATTATTATTATTAATAATTATTAATTTGTTAATTTATTGTAAATTAAAAGTTTAAATTAAAATACCATGTATTTGTAATGACCAATTTATTTTAATTATTAATTTGTGTGTAATATTATTTATAGTTAAATGTTTTTTGTTTTTAAAAAAATATATACATTAAAAATCTGTATCAGCGTAATTAAAATATTTCTATTGTGATTTCATTTTTTTAATAAAGGATGATGAAATAAAAAGTATGCTATTTTAACTCCTGTATTACCTAGAACATATACATTGAAATTTTCATATAAAGTATGCAAATGCATATTATTAAACATAATTAGACAAAAGCATTTTAAAGGGATGCAAGCCTCAAATTACAAATAAAATTAGACAGACACCAAGTGTTGCTCGAGTTTGTATATATTATTTTTATTCGCGCACGAAAGGTCCTTGCTTACGTCACAACTCACAGTCAGTCTCGATTAGCATTGAGTTGTGACGTCAGCAAGAACCAAAGTTCTTAATTTGCACCACAACTTCACACGCCTGCAGCTCGCGTGGAGAAAAATGATGCGATTGTTCATTACATACTCTAACAACACTTGGCGACTGTCTAATTTGTAATTTGAGGCCTGCATCTCTTTAAATTCCATGTAATTGTTTTCCATGTTTCACGTAAGCTACCTCGTTTGTATGCATTATACGTATTGTAATTATTATGTACGGCATGGACACTAATATACTGCAAGGGTGACATGTGCTCCTAATGTGTTGCATGCTATAACACGTCACTTAAATATAGGCAAGACGTGCAAGGTAATGGAACCAAGAGAATATCTCAAACCTTGAAATTAAATTTAATGTTTATTAAAAAATTACATATATTTAACTCATCCTTAAAAACGTTCAAACATAATCTTATTGCATATTTATAAAAAAAAAAAAACATTATTTCTTCCTCATTCAAAATAATAATGAAATGGAGACAAAATTTCAAACATTTTGAGCTCAATATTATAAGAAGAAAAAATACGTAAAATCGCCTTTCTCCCTATTTTTTCCTCTAAAATGATACAAAATAGAAGGAAATTAGGCAAGGAAAAAGACGATAAAAGTGACGAATAAAATATGAAACTAACTTCAACTTGGGTGAAATGGAAATAATAATATTTCTAACATTTTATGCTCAATGAAGATGCTTTTTTTTTCTTTTTACTCGGCAATGTTACAAAATAGAAGGAAAAGAGACAAAAAGAAACGAACCCCGACCTAATAGAGAACTATTATAGTCACAAGTGCCATTAATACAATAACTTTCAGACTTTTCTAACATCAGACCTTGTTTTGCTCAAGATTTTCTAATGGCAATGAACTAGCAATCCATCTCCGCTAATAGAATTTTGATGGAGGATGCCATCAATTACCTCACACGAGTGGATGTTTTTTTAAGAAAGCACTGTTAAAAAAAATTTGCGGTGCATAGGATCAAACTCACGGTTATTTGATTACGAATCGAATGCGTTATGTGCCTGGTTATAATTTAATGATGTTTTATTAATCTGCTTGTATTATGAGTGATA
The DNA here is from genome assembly GCA_949825025.1 of Siphlonurus alternatus. Classification (NCBI taxonomy): domain Eukaryota; kingdom Metazoa; phylum Arthropoda; class Insecta; order Ephemeroptera; family Siphlonuridae; genus Siphlonurus; species Siphlonurus alternatus. The sequence goes on along the minus strand of OX463783.1, from coordinate 10,389,202 downwards.
GATGTAGCTGTATGAAATATTTATTATGATTTAAAAGCTTAAAGTACTAAAAAATTATGTTACAATATCTTTCCAAGTGTTGCACTTAAGATATTGCCTGTATATGATACATGATAACAATAAATATATACTGGAGCAATAATGTAAGCAGAGCTCGGCTAAGAAAATATTAAGTGATTTTTATGGTATTTTGTTTTATGGTATATATTAGGGTTATAGAATAGAAAATATTTTCGTAAACAAAAATTTTTTTCTAAAGAAATAAATTTTTAAAAAATCTAATTTTCACTTTGTTTTCTGTAAATTTTTATTATGTTTTATTTTAGTTTTTCATTCATTTATATATTATTATACCAACTACCTCTATTTATTTTTAGTGAAAATATTAAAATTTAAACTAATTAATGTGCATACAATCCTTTATCTGAAGTAATAATATTAGTATAATGAACTAAAGTACTCGAATTATATGATGAGAGAAGCTTATAGCACGAAACTAGCTTATATCCAATTTTCACTAAATTAAGTTTCTTACCTTAAGGTAGAGATATTATGAATAAGCTGTTAGACGTAGTCCCCTTTGATTAACATATATTTAAACTTAGCAAATTCACAAAAAATTCTGAATTTTTTTAACAGGCAGATTTAGTGCCTAAAAACAAAGAGAATATATTGTAAAGAGGTCGAATGTCCGTGTTGAATATTTTTCCTAGCATTTAACGTATACGGGTCTTTCACCATACGTCACAAAAACATGACGTCACGTGAATGTAGGCAAAAAGCACCTATTTAACATGGTAGTAGCATACCAAAAACTATTTATTTTCTGCGATATGACGATTGTGATACCTTTGACAATTATTTTATTTGATAGATTGAAATGTCAAGTAAATGGAAAAAAATGCAATATTTGCCAATGATATCTGTGAAAAATACAATAAATCATTAAATAAAATGTAAATCGACTCCAAATTTCACGTCAATAATGACCATTTTACGACACTTATGCACTGATATTGACCCTAACATTCTGAAAAAAAATCAGCCAATCACCGACCATTGCTTTCCCCGCGGACTTTTGAATACGAGGGGGAAACGGCACAACAAAGAATAATGATAAAGAAACTAGGTAAAATAAAAAAATATATTTGTTCAAGTTATGTATATTCATTTCTTACGTATAAATTATTGTTAAAAAAAATTAAAAATATGTTAAATTAGGAGCAATAAATCAAGTGATTCCAGTTCCCCCTAAGTACCTACTGATGAATGTAAACAACAACAAAGCCAAGCAAACACCGTATAAACCAAAGAAAAGCTCTAGATGAAGTGAAAATGAGAACTTATTATTTGGGCGTCCAGATGGCGACCGGCACACCCCCAAATGCTTATAACTTGCAGCTGCAACGCCCGCCATTTTAACGCCCCTGCGCTGAAACTTTGAAATAACACATTTTTTCGTACTCTCATTTCCTTCAAGATCTGCGATGTTTGAACAGAATTTTGTCCATAAGCGTTTTATATCTCTACAATGTAAAATCTCTGCTAAAAATAAGCCATGCAAAAAGTTTCAAAATAATTTAACGAGACGTTTTTTTTTATTAATTTTGTTAATGTTCAGCAAAGGGCTTTCTCATGGAGAGACAAGTTAAAAACTCAATAAAAAAAATCGGCTCGTTTACTTGTTTTGAAATTTTTTATATGGCTTTTAGGCACTAAAATCTGTCTCTCAATAAAATTTCAGAATTTTTGTGAATTTTCTAAGGTTTACATCTTAATCAAAGGGGACTACGTCGACCAGCTGATTAGTGTTATCTCTATCTTGACTAAACTAAAGGAAACATAACTTACAATGGGCTAGTTTGATCATCAAGTTCTCATTAAATTTAAATAATAGAGGAAGGAGAAAAACGAATTTCATGGCGCCGCAATGTTAGGCAACCCGTTCAACTTTAAAGTAAAGCGGGTTGCATATACGTTGAAAATCTAGCAGAGAAATAGTGGCGCACCGTTGATGTGTATTAAAATAACTTGTCACGTTGTTATCTAAGTCATCGTCTAAAGTATTGTATTGTTATGTCGATGTTTTCATCGGTCCAGAGGTTATGATAAGAGCGAAAGGCCGGGCCACAGTATTGATAATTTTTGATACCGTTCAAAAGCAAGATTTTTTCATATCTTTATTTTGGATGCAGACGACTAGCTAGATGGTGGTGGTGTGTAAACTTTCCTTAACATAAATTAACAATCAATGGCATGTGTTATACCTATTACAGTACCTGAAAATATTCTGGTCTTTCACCAGCCGACATACTACAATGTGACGTCACGATTGTGTAGGCAAAACATCGTCAGCGGCATAGCAGATACGTGCTTAAGTTGGTATGGAAATTAATTTCTCATGGCTATTCGCATAATTTTCTTTCATGAGTGGTGACAAAAAGAACCAATGCTATTGAAGAAAAATATTTGGCACCATTAAAAAGAAATATGAGTTACGTTAACCCGCACAACATATAGAATTTTAGGGTTTTCTGCCTACATCTCGAAGATCTTCGGGTGGCTTTGGGCATCTCCCTGCTACCCAAAAAGTAAACATGAAATTCTCGTATATAATTTGGCTATATTTTATATAGGTGGACACTTTTATACGAAGATATTAAAAATAACAGTGTAGATTTTAGCGGGGAAAATTAATTAAATAACTTATAACTGAACTAAAAAAGTTTAATATTATTTAAATGGTTAAGGAAGGGCGTGTTATTTTGCATTAACTTCCCACGTAACAAAAATTGTTAACTAAAAAAAAAAAAAAAAAAAACAGAAACAAATTTGCATTAAAATTGATATCCTATGAGAATTTATATTTTAATTTATAACTACTCGGTGAACTCAGCATACAAAAAAAAAAAAAAAGTTTCAAAGCTTGTTTGAAATACTGTCAAAATACCACGTTAAAACAAACATTCAATCATCAAATAAAAAAAAATGTATGCTAGTGCTAGTAACACAGTAAACCACTTTCAGAATTATTTTTCTAAATAATAAAATACTTTTTATAAAAGTGTATAAAATAAATAATGTATCAGATATTTCGTTAAGTTTCATATTTTAAAAGAAAAACAATTAAAAATACCTGACATACGTTTGCTTAATTCAAAGTCACAATTAGTAGTTTTCACATTTTAACAAACCTACTGAAGCATTCAAACATGATTGTAGTCTCAGATTGTAATTGGTAGCTGCTTGGTGGTACGTGCTCGAGTTCACTCTCAGGTACAGGTTGTTTTGAAAATTTAAATGCCTCAGGAGTTTCGAATGTTGATCTCTTGGTTTCCAAGTCATAGCGTTTGCATTCAATTTGCTGTGCTGCCCACACAAATTATAATATCATTGTGTCTTATTTACAAGTTAATGCTCTCTCGTTATTACTCTGATTAACTGATTATGATTGTAGTGAACCATCGAGTTGAAATAAATTTAATTTAATAATAATAATTAATTAACAATTTATTACTTTAATGTTTTATACTTAAAACGTCTCTGCTTACATTTATTCTTCTTATTTTGCACTATTTTCGAGGAAAAAGACAAGATTATCTGATCTTATTACCTCTTAAAGAGCATAAAATGCTGTCCTCACTTTAAGCGAGGAACAAATAAGACATGTTTTTTAAGTTATAAACGTAAAAAAAAAATCAGGGTTAAGACATGTAAATAATGATGAGGAGAAAATATATAATTTTTCAACTATATAGGGACACTCCATATATCTGGAATACATCAAATTAAACAATCTATGATATAAACAAAAATTCTAATTTCTAATTAATCATTATATATCATTGATTGAATTAGAATCGTGTTTATTTTAACGATTTATATTAGCTATAGATACTTTAGAGTCATTATAGAATATTAAATTTATTTCAGAAGAATAAGAATGTAATAAAAAATCGAGAAAATTCTAAAACCAAATTTTATTATAAATTGAGCAAAAAAATTCAAGTGGGTGGTTATCTCACATTTTATCAATTTTATTCTTCTAACTCATTTTTAAAAAATATTGGCAAGACAAAAATACTTCAAGGTTTTTATGACTTAATTCCATTGTTGACAAATATTAAGTCTCCTGCAAGTCTTATTCAATCAAATCAAGGGGGTCATATCCTTTAAAAAAATGCACCCACGCCTTCAATTATAACTAATAAAAAAAAATATATAAATACATTCAAATCAATCACATGGGTTATACTTTCTTTTAAATGTGAGAATCATATTCTAAAACTAACTTTTGTACGTATTTGAATTAATATTATTCCATTCATTACTATTTTAGTCACATAACACTTTATTTTATAAACTGATTACGTTATAAGTATTCACAAAAACTTGTTTGAAAGATTATCAGGGAGGTTCAATTATATTATCTCGTTCAGTTGCAATATTTACACTACGTAGTATGATCTAAATTTATTCAGCGTGGGCTGTCAATGTCAGTATATAGTCGGACTGACGTAAGTTTAAAAAAATACAAAATGAATTTCTCGGGACAACACAAACATTATCTCTCAGCTCTGTTTGTAGGTAGGCGTTGCCATACAGTCAGAGGGGATTGCGCTGACGTCATGCGAGGAGGGTCAGAATGCACGGACTAGCATATAAACAAAGTGAAAAATAATTTTTTTACTTCACTTAATAAAATAAATCAACTTTAAATACTTCAATAATACTATAACAGTACACGATAGAACTCATAAAAAAAATCTCACCGCCAAAAAACTGTTAAAAGTATTTTTTATAATTTTTTTCGTCATTTTGCCTATGCTCACTGTATAATCTGGCCTGCCAAAACTTTCTCTTTTCCCTCCCTCCTGCGCCCCCTTCGCAATGTGTTTGTATAGGGAAACCCCTCTCCCGCCTCACGTAAACATAAACAGAAATCAGCTCGGTGTGGTGAAATTGAAATTTTTGGGATAGAGTGCATGCATGGGTTCTCTTCTTTTCAAATTTTAAATATTCACATTTTTTCTGCTTTGAGCTGCAGTACCAGCTAGTGAGACAAGATTAAAGTTCGTGCTGTCTTGAGGTGCATATCTCTAGACAAAGTTTTTGTTATCCCTGCGAAAATTCTGCATGTGTGGGCAATTTTTGGAGTTTTAACAATTTTGGCAAATAGTTTTATTGCTAAAATAAAAAAATACAGTCCTACTAAGACCAGAAGCTTTATGAGTTGGTGCTGTTCTACAATTTCACATACATATATATTAATTAAAATATTGTATAAATGAATTTAAATATTATATAATAATATATAGTTTTAATACAGCCAAGTAAGATTGCTTTAATTATATAATGTATATATTTAGAACATTAATTAAATCTTGCTTTAGAACTGAAGTAAGTCAGTCAGAATTAATGTTATAGAAAACATTGGTTGTTCAAAAGACACACGTGAGAAAAATGTAAATAGTATACAGTTTTAAACAAAATGAGTGGGATGGTGTACAGTTGTCACCTCAGAAAATTTCTTTTTGCAGCCTTGTTAATCACAATGCCCCGTAAGAATAACACAGGGCACGGTGATTAATAAGTGGGAAATTTTCTAAGGCGACGAGTGTACATAAATTCTTCTGTCGCACTATGACATGGCATAATTAGTTCGTTCTTATATTATATTATGTGCATAATCATATACACTGTATAGAAATTGAATAATTTTTTAATGAGAGTATACTCATATTATTCTAGACAAATATATCAATTACACACCACTTATTATACAGATAATAAAAGATAATGGGTGCGATTCACGAACAAGTTAGCCATGTTTCTAACCACGTTTATAACTATACCTGTTTGACGTGTTAAACCACCTAGTTAAACGTGGTTAGAAACCTGGCTAAAGGCGGATTCAGATGGCGACAACGGCGATGCGACGCGATTTTGACGTAAAAGCTGTGAAGTCCTATGCGGCGGCGAATTCGCCGGTAATCGCGTTAATTACGATGCTCTTTTTCTTTTAATCGCCCAATATGGCCGCCAATGGATGTTACAGCAAGTGCGCATTATTCACGTCGCGTCGCATGGTAGAAATCGCCATGTGAATCCACCTTAACTGTTTCGTGAATCGCACCCAATAATTATTTCTAGTGGTACCTCGATCTGAATGAAGTCATCTTGAAGTTTGAACATTTTTGAAGTCGACTTTACAATCATCCCACGCAACAGTCAAGTGGGCGTGTCCTCTTCCCACACTCGTGACGTCACAGGGCAGGTAGTACGACGTAGTGTAAAGTAAAACTTTATCATAATTAACAATTATGCTGCATGTTAATGGAAGTATTTTTTATAGTATTTTAACTAATAGGAACTTTGAGGTATATAAAAAAAGTAGCTTTCATAACAAAGAAAACAGTATATTAATCGTACCTTATCGTCCGCAATAATGAACTATCTGCTTACCACGATTTCGTTGCAATAATGAGCTATTTGCTATTTCAGGTGAGTGCAATTAATGAGCTGTAAATCAATATAAAATAACGCTTATAACTAATCTCACTTGAAATAGCAGATAGCTCATTATTGCAATGAGATCATGGTGAGGAGATGGCTCATTATTCCGGACGATAGATAACCTATGGTGTTCCCAAATTATAAAAATAATTCACAAAACATTAAGATTACATTTTTTAATTATTTAAGATTCAAATTTTTCCCACAAATTTTACATGATCCCTGAAAGTTGTCTCTTAAATTTATGCAGTCTTAAATATATTTTTTTCTCTCAATGCACAATATTGTGTGGGAATTTTCAATTTTCTTCATTTTTTTATTGAACTGAATTCTGGTGACGGTTAAAAAGTGATAATTTTATATTACGGGATGGATTTTCATAAACCTAATCTATAAGGCGCTATTTAGGATTTTGAATTATCCTTCCTAAACCAGGATGTCATATGGCTTAGCAATCCATCCATTTACATTGTTGTGGTTGAGGTAACCATGGTAATTTTAATGGAAATAGTCTCTATTTGATTCTTTGATTGAGATGATCATCAATCACTACTAGAATGTAATAGGTGCAGTGTTATTTATTTGTATTTGATAAAAAAAGGAATGGTGTATATTTTTATAGTTTACTATAGGTCTGTTCATCTATGAAGCATCAATCAATTCATGAGTCAATAATTGGATGAACTTTCTCTACCTCTATAAATATAAAGAAAATCAAATAATTATCATCTGATTGTGTATTTACGAACATACCTCATAGCTTATGAACTTCAAAAGAGTTTTTTATTTTTTTTTTAACTCAAGAGCAGTATCGTTAAATTGTGTGAATGAGATATAACTTTTTTTTAAACTAGTTTTCTATCTTTATTTTATCGGAAAAAAACACAACAATACTATTGCTTCATTATTATATAGTTTTAATAATGTAATTTTATTATTTAGTGTGATTTTTTAATAGCTAATATTTACAAGCATGATTTAAGTTATCAAATAAATACTAAATTTTTTAAATTATTGTAAATAATAAAAATATATTTAATAAACAAATATTTAATTACACTTAATAATTTTATCTAATATTTCTATATATTATATGACGTAATGACGTATTACCAATTAGTTCGAGTATTTACCTACTTTGTCCGACAGATTTTTACTGAATATTCTTTTATTTATGTTTGACAAATAATGATATAATACCATTATTTTTTCCTATACTTTTTACTTTTTCCTAGAATTGGTATTAATAAACTTCCTAAATATTGACTAAATTTGACGTAAGCAAGTTGTGTTACATAAAAATTGTACAAAACGAAAGCGTCTCCATCTCTCTATACTATGGTAAAGTAGAATAATAGAAATTTTATACACCAGACCTTTTTTTTTTTTTTTTATCATTGAAGGTTTGTGATAGTATAAAAATTGCTGTAATTAACGTTACGAAGAGCCGGGAGGTTAAATTCAGTCACTTAATTGTGGCCAGTACCCTATAATAGAGTTCAGTTGAGAAGCTAAAAAAAAAAAAAAGTATATACACGTGCATGAAATAAGTTAGTAGCATTATAATCTTGAGGAAAATTCGACGGAATTGTTGAAAAATAACCTTTAGTACCCTTTGGTGTAGCAACCAAATGATTTTAGCCTTCCTATTAAGGCATTTTAATTTTCCATATATAGCAAAGATTGTGTACGTACTAGCCAGTGTCATTGGGTCAATAGCCTTGATATCAAAAAAATAAATAAATAAAAAATGTGCAAATTCTTAAAATTTTAAATTTAAAGTGGAATTTTACCACTCTTAATTTTAAAGTCTTAATTTTCATTAACACATCACATGTTATAACTAAAGGTTATAAACATTAATTAAATATGTTCTTAAAATTAATTACTAATATCATTAGTTTAAATTAAATTTCAAGTGCTTTTTATTCTTAGAAAAGTAATGTAATGTAGCAAAGGTTATTCTTTACTTAAAATCCTTATAATATGTCGTATATTTCAATTTAAGAAACAATAAATATCATTTTCTTTTTTTCAAGATTTACTTGAAATTTTCAATTCTCTTTGTCACATTTCATGCTTACATAGAATTTTAATATCTTGCTTTGACATATAAGATTTTAGGACAAAAGGAATTTCAATGAGTATACGTCACAAGTGTATGACATTTTTTTTATATTTTGATGTTATATTATGTAAAAAAATAGTATTGTGCATGTACAATAAAAATCTTTAACTTATACTATAGCTGTCCAAATTATATGTCCTTGTTTAGTATAATAATATACCCGATTGTATAATCGTTTATGTAATAAATTTGTTCTATTATTCACTAATATTCACTGTAATTAGGATCTTAGGGATTTTATTATGCAATTATTGTAAAATTTTCAACTTAATTATTGATATTAGTATTTTTTAAAAATCATTTTAAATATGTTAATTAAAAAAGAACTTAAGATTTAATAAATTTCTGATAAAAAGAATCACAATATAAAATGCACTTATTAAAAATTAAAATTATTATATACTCTTAGTTAAATTGACAACAAAATAATGTATTGTGCACTATAGAATATAAGGCTTTGCCTTCTCTGGACACTACTGTAATATTAAATGTCAATAAAAAAAAAAAAAAAAAAAAAAAAAACTATTGGAGTCTCTCCCATATTTTTTCTCTTATTTTGTGTCATTTCCGAAGAAAAAATAAGTAAAAAAAAAAGGCTAGATTACGTATTCTTTCTTCTTATTGAGTATGAAATGTTAGAAATATTGTCTCCATTGTATTTCGTACTTTGAGCGAGGAAGGGTAAAAAGACGTAATAAAATTAGGTTTTAGAAAAGTATAAAGAATTACGAGTTAAAGATGACATTTTTCATCATAATTTTTTTCAAGTTATATTATATTCCTGACTTGTAAAAATAAATTTTTAAAAAGTAGGTTAGTTTTTTATGGATAATTTAATGTTGAAATTTGTCAACTATATTTAGGAGCTGCATGTAAAAGTATAATGTAGAGAGATATTATGCTATTATGATAGTGATATTATAGTAGTAAAGTTTTTTTTACATGATATAGAGAGAAAGTGGGCGGTCTTAGAATATTACGTGGACAACAGGTGGCCGATGGTCGATCGCATTCTAGCAAACATTTTATTTATCTCAATAAACCGATTTAACAGTATAATAACATTTTCTCATCACTTTCCTCATGGTTTCAGATAAAAAAAATATAAATTTATATAGAGGTTTCAAATCAGCTGATTTTTCGGTGTTCCCACCATCCTATATAAACCTATATGTAAAAAAAAACGTGAATTCTTTTTTTCAATAAGAATAAAATTTTTTAGGGAACATTCCTTTATGGAACTTTGGTCCAAACTGAAAAAATACAATAGAAAATTCAAAAATTCAATTTTTTAATTGATTTATAACCAAGAAAAGTTAAAAAAAAACTTTGCTTCATTTTCAAGTGCAAGATAGACCTTAGTGACAACAGTTGCGCATCGCGAGCGCACTCACTTGAAGCCTCTATACTTTATAGATTTGTAGACAGGAATAAATGTAAAATCAAAGTAAAAATTATCTAGTTAAATGCTTGCAAATCTCAGGGATAATAATTCATTAGTCTTACTAAAACACACAACACAAATCTTTCAATAGATGCGCGATAACAAGACACGCTAGAGATCTAACCAACTTATTCTTGGTGTAGTTCTCAAATAGCTTGTATGGACACTATGGACGTCACAGATTTTTGCACAATTGTTAAGCGCGTAGACTCTGTAGAGACTCTGTAGAGACTCTGTAGAGACTCTGTAGAGACTCTGTAGAGACTCTGTAGAGAGTTCAAAAATCTTATGTATAAAGAATATAATTTGCTCTATCCACAAAAAAATTAAAGGTTGAGCATATTTTGACGGTGCATGGTTATAAGCATTTTATCGTTTCAACATATATATACGCATATATACGCTGTTGCTAATCCGTGAATTAATTTATTTTGTCTTTTGCACCTGGAGGAAATTTCATTTACATTTATTAACTAAATATATAATTACATTTATAATTACATTTATAATTTTATTATTTATTTTATTTATTTTTTTTACATTTTATATCTAATTACGTTCATACACAAGCAGTGAAATAAGAGTAATATTTTCGTAAATGCGCAATTAAATGAGTGTGTGTTCAGTATATCCCTTTATTCAGCTAAGCAAATTGAACAACAAAATTTATGAGACTGAAAAGTGAAAATTTTTAGTAGAAAAAAATAGAAACCACAACACACAGTAGAGACCGGACATTTTTAACGTAAATATAAATTTTAGTTAATATTTAAAGTATGTACATTAAAAAACTTAACTGTCATGGCATCTATTATGAATTATTAAAATATTTAAAAATTGTGGCAAAAATATTTTCCTTTGAAATGTTGAATGTCATTCTTATTTATTTGGTTGTGACAGCTCTGACATTACAAAGTGAAAAATTGTATTTAATAATGATGAATTATATGCCCCCAAAACATTTTTAAATTAAATAAAATTTATTGGAAAGGAAAAATGAGCTTCTGAGAGGAATGCAACATTATTTTTTTAAGCTAGAGATAACACGCCCAATGTTAATAAAAATCCCATTCATGAAAATTATGAAAATAATTTAAAATGTTCTTCTTTACATACCTTAATTATCAGTAGGTAAAATATCATGTACACAAAAATTTGCTAGCTTGCGAGTTATTAATTTTTAAAGTTGACTAATTTAACATGGAAGTTCCATTTCTCCATGTTAAATTAGTCAACTTTAAAAATTAATAACTCGAAAACTATAGCTCGTTTTTGTACACCTGATATTTTACCTACTGATAAGGTATGTATTGAGAACATTTTTTTTTTTTTTTTTTCATAATTTTTATGACTGGGATTTTTATTAACATTGGGCGTGTTATCTCTACCTTAAACTGTCTTTGTCAAATTATTGTTTTAAATTATCATAAAATATGAAAATACATTTAATACAAAAGTTTTTAGTATTTTGCATTATATTGACATGTGCATTATATAACATGACAAACATACATAGAAACATTTTATTAAACTATAATTCATTATTTTCATTTTCAACAAAATTAAAATATTAAATTTACTTATTAGATACTTAAAAAAATAAAAATAATATCAAAATATTAAAAAAAAAACAATATAATTTTACTACTATATATCACTATTATAAACAATACAATTTATCTTAATTTTTTTCAACAAAAATTCAAATTGTTGACGTAAATAAATACACATTTCATATTAAACTCAGAGATTCTACGTCATACCTCAAATTGAAACAAATGTGTGTGAACTGCTGCAGGTCTTTTTTTCATAAATGTCAAACTTCCCACTGCCAAGCTGTGACGTCACAAATAGGTCCCTGGGGCAACTTACCTATATACCTTTTGTCTGTACAACCAGGTAAAAACATAAGTGGGTTAGTTTATAAATATATAAAAATAGAAATAGATCCGTGTTACAGTATCGTAAAAATATAAAAATATATTTTCTTATTATAGGAATTGCCATTTTCAGGCTTTAAGGTAGAGATAACGCCGAACAGCTGTTCGACGTAATCCCCTTTGATTAACATGTAAACCTTAGCAAATTGACAAAAATTCTGAATTTTTTTTGAGAGGCAGATATTAGTGCCTAAAAGCCATAGAAAAAATTTCAAGACAATTTAACGAGCCGATTTTTTTTAATTCATTTTTTTTAATTTTCAGCATAGGGCTCTCCATATGGAGAGACAAATTATGAACTAAATTTTAAAAAATCGGCTCGTTAAATTGTGTTGAAACTTTTTCTATGGCTTTTAGGCACTAATATCTGCCTCTCAAAAAAAATTCAGAATTTTTGTCAATTTGCTAAGGTTTACATGTTAATCAAAGGGGATTACGTCGAACAGCTGTTCGACGTTATCTCTACCTTAAGTAGGGTTTTGAGTGTAAAACTTGTACTGATGTATATAACAACTTATCCCGAGTTAAAATAAATTTCTTCTTTTATTCGCTATAAAGCTCTCTCCTCGTCTAATTCCTTTCTATTTTGCACCATTTTAGAGGAAAAAGGAGGAGAAAAGACAAGATTACGTCTTTTTTCTCTTCTTGAGCATAAAATGTTAAAAATATTAATTGTCTTCGATTCATCCTCACTTTGAGCGAAGAGGAAATAAGATGTGTTTTAGAGGTAAAAAGAAGAAATTTAGACGTGTAAACTTAGAAAATGCCTTTTTTTCTATAAGAGAGCATAAAATTAATTTAATTTTTATTACGTCATTAATTAAAACGAAGTAAATAATATGATTCGCGACTCTTGTGTGATAATATATATGAACTTCTTCTTTTTTTTTAAATATATTGTTTTAAGTTATTTGTTTCTCTAACTCAAACTTTTTAATTGCAATGTAATGAAAATTTAACAAAGTCTTTGAATTAAAATTAAAACTTAACAAGAATTTATAAATAAAAACAAAAACACGAAGAAGAAAAAAAAAGTAAATTTTCACTACAGAGTCTGCTTAATTGTGTTGTGAGTTCTGTACACCTCGGAACAGCAAAGAGCTTGTAGCTCACGACGGGGTATATAATGGTTAGGGATAAGGTAGAGAAAGGATCGTGACCACGGCTTGTTACGTGTCCCATCATTAGCTGAGGTGATACTGAGGGAACTGTGGAAACCTTTAGTCAGGACGGACACCTCTACTTTTTATCAATGGACCAAACCGATGTCTAAAGCTTAAAATAGGGAACCACACACAAATGCATCACTGTACTGGGTTGAGAGCGATATGGTCCACATTGCAGAGACCCGAAGTCACTACATCAATAAATTCAATTAAATTCGACATGAATTTACCCCAGGGAGGCAGCATCTTGATTTTTACATGAAACGGTCACCCATCTAAGTACTAACTACGCTCAACGTTGCTTAACATCGGTGATCTAACGAGAACCGGTCAATGCACTGTGCCACGCTCAACCTTGACGCTCGATTTTGCTGTTTACATGAGACCAAGGTGGGTAAAGGTAGACCTTTACCCACGACCTTGCAAGAGACTCAGGAAGGGAGGTAAAATAAAAGTTCATGCACTATCGGTGGTGGGGAAGTGCGGTGGTCCATATACTGTCAGCTGAATATGAAAAATAAAAAAAATAAAATGGTTTTATTGTACTTTGGTGATGTATTTTTTCTATTTATCTAACGTGTACTGGTGTATTCTTAAAATTTTTAAACCCTATTGATATTGATATAAAGTAAAAAAAACAAAACAAAACAACTATACTTTGCTTATATGCCAGTCTGTAGATCAGTACATTCATACTGCAGGTCCCACCTCAGCACAGCCTACTTACAGAGGTATGACGTCAGCGCGCTCTGTTAAGAAAACACCCAGTGAGATTTACTAAGAAAAAAATAATCTCACTTTTCTCCATATACTGTGATAACGTGCACAAACAGAGCAGAGGTAACTTTGATGAAATTGTAATTCCTAATTTTGTGCGTTTTCACATGGTCTACAAAAAAAAAAAAAAAAAAAAAAAAAAAAAAATCAAAATTAAATTAGCATTTTTTTTTTTTTTGTATTCCATGTGAAAGTATTATAGCCAGAAAGATGAGGTTTCTGGTCTCATTTACTTTACAAAATTTCAAATTATTTATAAATAAACTTATATTATAATATTTATTATATCCTCCCACTTTGTTTAAAAAGTATTAAATACAATAAATTGTTCCAAACTAAGTTAAAATAAATCTTAATTAATCGAGAGTTTTATTCCTTGAAGTCATTTCCAAGTAATATACTCTCTGAGGATATATTAACATTATAATCAGCTTTGTGTCTTGATTTGTTTGAATTGCATGTTAACAATAGTGCTATTTTGTGATTTTTTTATCTTTCATTGATATGGGGGACATTCACAAAGCACTTTAACCCCAACTTTAGCCCCAAGTTTTATTCGTGGTACTAAACATGGTGCTAAACTAGGAGCTAGACATGGTTAGCCCCTGGTTTAACACCATGCTTAGTACCAGGGATAAAACTTGGGGCTATAAAGTTGGGGTTAAAGTGCTTTGTGAATGCCCCCCTTTGTGTGTTTGTTTTGTCCGTCCATTTTTTATTTCAGGATTTGATTATGACTTGAACCTATGTTTGTCTTGTCCTTATTATTAAACATCACTTTCGGGACCCCAAAATTAACCAGCGTTTTCCTATGCTGGGACGCACTTCCTTTGGGAGAGCGTCTGGGTTCGTCGGAACCCGACGAAACTTTTCCTGGGGGTTCCTGGGGGTGGCCGCCATAACCAGGAAAATAATAAAAAATCCACGTCCGGGGGGGGGGGGGGGACTGGGGGTGAATTTTTTTATTTAGATTTTTGGGGTTTTTCGGCCTCCGAGCTCTTCCGTTGCCCTGCGCTGGCCGTGGGCGGTGGAGGTCTTTGCCCGGTGAACTTTTGTTGCTGCCGAGTCATGTTCGGTTCCGGACACCGGACACCGTTTCGGCAGTGCACGCCGACCGTGAGGTTACGTTTGGAAATTTGGGCTCTTCGGTGTCGTGTGGTCTGTGTTTTGAATCACCGTGTGTTCGAGTGTTGGTGCGTGGTGTGTTGTCGTGGCCGTGTAGTGAGGACGTCATGCTATTGCGACGTATTACGTGTCACTTTGATGTGTTATGGCCCTCTGTCATGCACTTTGAATCACAAATGTGGACATTGTGGACACGGGGTAAGCTTGTGCCGTGTGACTCCACGGCTAGGGGATCTCCTCCCTGAGTTCATCTTTATGTTGGTTTCGATTTGTGTTTTCTGATACGTAAACATGCAACACACAACGTACTAGTACAACCTTAAAGTTTAAATGAATAAAAAAGAAATATATTTTGGCATATTTATTATTTATTAATATATATATATATATATATATATATATATATATATATATATATATATATATATATATATATATATATATATATATATATATATATATATGTATTATTTATTTAAACAAATACATTTTATTACAAATATTTTTACAACACATTAGATTTCAGATAAAAAAGACAGAAAAGCCTCTCATCACTTCTAGTTATAATTCTTGCAAGAATATCAAATTAATATAACTGTATCTATTTTTGGCAATATATATAGTTTCGATACTAGCTATAAAATTTCACATTTGTATCTCTTTGTGTACTTTATTCAAGTGTAATGTTTGCGCTTTCTAGCGATGTACAATCACGAAATTCCTGGCATTTCTGCAATTTGTCTCTAAACTTCACAAGCCACACAGATGTTCGTTAGTTCGTTACCCACCTACATGAGAGAGTACGTTGTGATGACGTAAACAGTGACGTCATTGGTCTCTTGACTTCAAATTATCATGATTAATTTAATTTAAATCAAGACCCTTTTAATTTGTTTATATGTGTATTGATTTAATAACATTAACATTGATTTATTAAAATTATAAATATCCCCAAATTTTTTAACTTAATATGCAAAGTAGAACTTACTTACCCTAAGTTAAAAATTACATTACATGTGGTTCCCCTGGCTTTGGACCATTGCACTTCCGGTTCATTGACAAAAGATGTAGCGTCCATCCTGGCTGAGGTTTCCACATTTCCTTCAGTCGCAGGCAAATGCCGGGATGGATTGCAAGGTCGTGGCCGCCCCCGTTCCGGAAGAGCCCGCGAAACGCTAAGTTAGGGTTTCGGAAGTTTCGGGGTTTCAAACTTAGTGAATAATTGGTAATTAGAATTACCCAGTTAGGGTTTGATTAAAAAAACTAAAAAAAAAACTACATCTTCAACTCATCCTTTATATGTCTAAGCCTAATCTTTTCTCAAAATCACATCTTATTTTTGCCTAGATCAAAGTGAAGATGAAATGGAGACAATATAATAGTTCTAACATTTTTTGCTCAATAAGAGGAAAGAAGACATAATCTTGTATTTTTCCCTCTAAAATAATGCAAAATGAGGAGAAAGCTTAATAGCGAATGAAAGATGAAATTTATTTCCTACATTTTATCATTTCATTTAATTATGGCTCCTTATGGAAGTTTGCTCTGCCTTAATATTTCCAGAATATGATTTTATATTTATAGAACGATACTATTAAATTACTTGCTATTCAAATATAATTATTTTAAGCATTTAAAATAAAAAGTGAACAAAAAATATAAATATATCAACTAGTATTTACTTTTTTATGCCTACATTTTACGATTTTACGCACTGTGCGTGTATCAAGTAATTAAAAAGATGCAAATTCCTCTGAGAGCGCATGCGTATACAATTAACAATTATATTTTATTTTAATATTTTAACTAAAAACAATAATTTTAATATAATATTCGTATTTTTATTTGTTTTATTTATTCAAAATACCCACAAGAAAAATAATTGAAGAAAGTTATAAAACGATTTCTATAAAAAAAATCATTAAATATGATTGTCTGAACATAAAATAAATCTGAATTTAACTAAAGAAGAAAAATAAAGCATGATTAATTGAATAAAATTTAATGAGATCTGCATGTATAATTAAGACAACCATGGCACCATAATATATATAGATTGAAAAGCAGAGAAATGAACCCCAATTAAAAAAAAATCACATTTTCAACTCATCCCCAACACGCTTAAATTTAGTCTAATTATTTCTTTTTAACTCAAAATACATCTTAATTTTTTCCTCGCTTCAAATGAAAGTGACAAACAGGACAATATTTCAATTATATATGATAGTGAAAGGACTTTCTTGTAAACATTATGTTAAACAAATAAATAATTTTTTTCAAATTAAATTTAAGAATATATATTATCATTGTAATAATTATTTATACATACATTGAATATATTTTTATTACATGATATTTTATTTTTGTACCAAATTTTAACATCAGGACATGTTTTTTGCTAGTAAAATATTCTGAAACCTACAATTACAAAAATTCTTTTATTTTTTTTTTAACAACATTGTTACATTTCCTCATTATCATTCTGAAATTACACACGTCATTATTTTATTCACTGACGAAAAGAGTGTAATTAAAAGTTACATTGTAATCAAATACTTTACAAGTTACTGTCGTATATTTTTTTTAAACATAAAACCACTTTTTTATTCTTGACATTACTCCTTTTTTAACATGTACACTTCTGGGCAACATGAATGTTATCCTTACTTGCTTAATAAACACACTGACCATTCTACAGTCATTGATCTTTCCAGAATTTTCTTTGTCTATGAGTGACACTCACTATACGTTATTGTTGATAGTAAAATAAGTATCTACGTGATCCACGTTGATATAAAAGTTTTATTTATTAAAAGTAACCCACAGTAAAATATTACGATTACATATAGAGCGCGATTCACGAAGCAGTTAGCCAGGTTTCTAACCACGTTTAACTAAACAACCTAGTTAAACGTATGGTTAAACTAAACGTGGTTAGAAACCTAGCTAACTGCTTTGTGAATCGCGCCCTATATAATAGTTAATTTTGGTCTAACAAAGCTAAGTTGCAAACAAAATTGTTATATTGAAAAATTAAAAATATTGAGATAATTTAACAATGAATCAAATAACAAGTAACGTCTTACTACATAACATATTGAACACGATTCACGAAGATAGTTATCTAGGTTTCTCATCACACTAACCACGTTTAGTGTTATTGAATTAGATTGATGCTAACCGCGATTAGTGAGGAACGTGTGTAACTTTCTGGATAAAGGCGGATTCACATGGCGATTTTTACCATGCGACGCGACGCGAATAATGCGTACTTGCTGTGACATCCATTGGCGGCCATATTTGGCGATTAAAAAAAAGAGCATCGCAATTAGCGCGATTTCGCTGCCGCAACCTGGCGAATTCGCTCGCCGCATAGGATTTCACAGCTTTTGTGTGACAAAATCGCATCGCGTCGCCTTTGTCGCCATCTGAATCCGCCTTAAAGGTGGATTTTCATGAGCGACAACTACGACGCGGCGTGATTTAACGTAAAAGCTGCGAAATCCTATGCGGCGGCGAATTCGCCGGTAATCGCGTTAATTACGATGCTCTTTTTCTTTTATTCATCCAATATGGCCACCAATGGATGTTACAGCAGGTGCGCATTATTCGCGTCGCAGGCTGGAAATCGTCCATGAAAATCCACCTTAACTCTTTCGCAAATTGACCCCACAATATAATCCCAATTCTTTTAAAAACATGTTAAAGAAAATTTTAATTAATAAGGAGTATTATTCAGTTAAATCTTTTTTTAGTAGTAAATTACCAGAAAATATTGTATTGAGTTAACTTATTTGACATGATAATTGTTAAACGACTAATAATTTATTAGATAGTTTATGTATTTGTCCTGTTTTTGTATATAATTGTATGTATAATTTAATCTTAGTTTTATATATTATAATAAGTTTTGACTTGATCAATGTTTGTCTCTGTATAAGCCAAATGATTTAAAATAAAAAAATAAAAATAAAATACATCAAACTAAGCAATTCATATATTTATTTTTAGTTATTGGAATAATTAATTATTGTATTCTTTGTTTTATAAATTTACATTGTTGGAGCATGAAAAACACATATATGCTGGAGTATAGAGAGAAATAAGCGTGGGTTTTACAAATTTTAGAACAAGGAAAATACCCATCACAATTTTTGAAGTCTTTTAAACATTTTTAAAATTTGTGTTGGTTGTTCCTCGATTTTTGCTCTTTTCTTTGATATGAAATGTTATAAATATGGTTAAACAATGTAAATTATATATCCTCTTTCTTGTTTAATTTAAGTACATAATAGCAGAATATCATGTTACAATTGCTATAGGTAAAATTGAAAGTGATATATTGTGTTTCAAATTATAGGTTAATAGTTTGAGAGCTATAGCATCAGAAATCAATATTACAACGTGTACTTTATATATAGCTAGAGTTTCTAGCGAGAGGGCTTGTAAATACATTATTATTAAATTTTATCTTGCAATCTTTTCAGTTAGAAATAGAACATGGATAACAAGGAAATCATAAAAACTGTTAACATAGCGAATGACGTGAAGCTGAAAAATGATGTCAGTTTTTGCGGCGTGGTGGCCAAAGTATAACTATTACGTATAGCAGTTATTCATTTTGGCTATAGCTACTTCGTACGCAGCAAAGTTGATAGTCTGTTTTGCACAGCTTCGCATCAGAATTACCACGACACACTTGATACTATATGAAGTTGGGTATAAAATAACTTTTAATTCCATATATACGTAAAAATTGCATCGTCACTTTTATATGAATTCGCACCTTATGATAAAAAAATTAATAGTAGAGTAAAATGAATTAAAAATGTAATTACTGCATAATTAAAATTTCAAAACGGAAATTACTATTTCATTCATGCAGTTTGACCCGCTAAACTGAAACATAAAACGTTTACTACTTTTATAAAAAAGAATCTACTATATTTATAATTGAGATGAGCCAAAGCGTGAGCTAAATTAATACAGTCAAGGATAGTACAGAGGAGAGGATAGTTTACTTCGAAATCGGTCTATATCACCGCCATGCCGTCTCGTAGTGACATCAGCATGTCAAAATTTGAGGAATGCATTTTATTGGCGAGTTGCTTTAAACCGATTATCGATATAAAACTGCTGGTTAATTAGATAACTGTTTTGAAGATTGATAAAAATAGTCAAAAACCATACTTCTTTAATATACCATCCTCCCCATTTCCATTATCTATGACATATAATTAAGCTGATTTTATTATTTTTTATTCATGAAAATGAGCTTTATCATACTTTTAGTTAAGCTGTTATATGTACTTTATAAGTTTTCTATTTTTAAATTCAATCACAATTATCCACAAAAGGACATCATGAAAACGTGTTCTCCAAGCAAACAAGACTGATTTGATCACCAAAATGACTCATAGTACGACGTTTGGTGGTAATTTGGTCGGACGAGTTTCTGATTGAATCACATCAAATCAGAAGGTCAAAAACTTTCTTTCAATCATTATTCTGTCGGCACGTGAGAATCTTCGCCTCAGGCGGCGCGTGACTTTAGTCGTTTTTCTTTTATGTACTTTCATGAGTTGAATTAAATTTTATTTTTTATTCGCTATTCAAACTCTAATTCCCTCAGAAATATTTGCCTCCATTTCATCCTCACTTTGAGTATGGAAGAAATAAGATGTGTTTTTAAGGTAAAAAGATTAGGTTTAGACGTGTAAAAGATGAGTTGAAGACGTAGTTTTTCAACTAAGCGTTTTTTTAACTACGAGAGCTATATGAAAATTAAATTAAAATTGTCATTGATATTTAATATAAGATTGAGTATTATTTTTTTAATACTTGACTGAAGATAAAGCGTTGTTATTTCTGTAAATTTTATACTGCGGCTGTTGTCAAAGAATTTATATGATTTTAATGTGTTAATAATAGCAGAATTGTGTAAAATTATACAACTTATAGCCATAATTTGTACTGTATCCAGAATGTAGTTAAATTTTTATCAATATATAGGTTATCCACTAACAATAAGCTGTATTTGTGATCTCAATTGATGAAAAACCCTCTAAAGTATACATTAAAATAATAATACAATGGACAATTTGCATGACATTTTTTTATTGCAGAAATGGATAGAGGGTACCAAATTATGCTATACTTTGAATTTTTCAGATTTTTTTGAGAGCGGGAACTATTTTTAAAAAATTATTTAAAGTCAATTTTATAATATGACGTCACGGGCGTTTAGCGCCTATCCTTTTCTTAAGGACAGACTCCTCGTGACGTCATAAAATCGACTTTCAATAATTTTTTTAAAAATAGTTCCCGGTCTAAAAAAAATCTGAAAAAATTCACAGTAGCATAACTTTGCACCCTCTATCCATTTTTGCAATAAAAAAATGTCATGCAAATTGTCCATTTATGCCTAGTAGTGATAGAAGTATTTTAAGTAAAGGAACCGTGGAGAATATAGTTAAATAGGTCTTTTTCACATCATAATCTGTTTGGACTGTCTCTTGTCTTCTACCTCTGACTTGTTTTTTTATATATTCATGAGGGATAAATAATAAAAAAAATAAAAAATAAATGATCGACTAATTAATTCATTAATTAATTTATTAATTTATTTATTTTAGAACCTGGACATACCCTAGCTTAAGTGGACTTAAAAAGCAATGGACGTGAATGAAAAATGTTATATAATGAAAGAAATAGATATCACATTCTATCTTTCGTAAAACACTTTCGCTATTTCTATTAAAAATATTAAATTTCATCCATGAGTGAAAAATATCACGTTCAAAACAAATTAGTAGTACTTTGGTCTATAATAATATTTACTATAAATGCTTCTAGAAAGATTTGAGTATTAAATGTAAATAATAATTTATTAAGAAGTGCTATTGTTGGTTAATTGTGTTTATGTATTATTGTCTTGTTGTAACTGTTTTTTTTTTAAATGACGTAACCCATGTTGTACTTGTATAACCAGTGGTTAAATAAAAGAATTGAATTGAATAACAATTACAACTAACTTCGACATTTGTGCAATCAGCAAAGATACACTCTAAACTTTTAGATATACTTACTTTAAGGACAATATTTGTACTTTAAATAATTGACTCTGTTTATTCAGTACTTAATTTGTTCTTAAAAATACTGAAAATAAGGTATAATTAGCCCATTTAATAAACTGAATTCTAAAAAGTCCTTAATATAAGGTAAAAATTAAAGTACTGAAAACCCATCAGCATCTAAAATAGTTTAGTATGTAGGTTTATTCAGATTACTGAAAAAAAAAGCTAAATGTAAGTTACACCTTTAATTAAATAGCGATTTTAAAACTAAATCGGTAAAAAAGGGCATTATTTCTTTTGCTCCAGTTGAACCCTGTTACAGCTAGGTTATTGCATGGTCAGAGGTGACATTTTTTAATTTATCTTCCCGGATCTTCGTGGACCCAATCTAGCATATTGCGGGCCCCTTCCAAACTGGGGGGACCATGATGGCCTATATAGAAATCCATTCCAGCATTTGCCTGGTTGAGGGGAACCATGGAAATCTCATTCAGAAAGGTCCATAATTGATGGAACATGACATCAATCACCTCCCGGATGTATACGAGTGGGTGTTCCAAGAAAAATATATATCCTCCATGGGGTGTTCTTTAGCAAGTGCCACTTGTGAAAAGTGAAATAAAGTACGTTATGAATACATGTAAGTATTACTGAGAAAAGTTTATTTAATTAATACAGAAATAAATTCAATCAAAATTGTACCAGCTTAAATTACCATTTAATTACCATAGTCATATTTGCAATTAAATTATTACTGTGACGTCATTGTCACTATCTTAACGAACTTCCTCAAGTGAACTTTTATTACTTCGTGATTTTCAAAACAATTATATTTATAAATATAATACATACTTCCTTATATTACTATTACTTTCTAAACTCGTTCCTTACGTAAATTTACTTTATTGTTAAAAATACCTTTCGTATATATATATATATATATATATATATATATATATATATATATATATATATATATATATATATATATATATATATATATATATGTATGTATGTATATGTATGTATGAGTTTCTTCCTTTTAAAATAATACTCGAATGTCAATAAATAATATTGTCTAACTTGTTGCTTATAGAATATTATAGGGAGCGATTCAGCAAGCATGAAGTAGCGATATTTTTTCAGATTTTTTAGAGTAACAGTATTTCACACTTTTTTACCGCTCGACCCCAATGCCTTCCCGGATGTCAGAGAGTGAACAAAATCTGCAAAAAATTGACAATATAAAAGTCGAGATCTTTTATCCAAATATGCAATAAAAAATTCATTAAAAATGTTTCAATCCCAAAATTGATTTAAATTAAAGTAATTTGCTTCTCCATTTATTCATGTATATAAATTTTAATACACTTTAAAAAAAAATAGATGTTTTTATAGAGAGTCTGATTATAAGTTGTTAATAAAAAATATTAATAAATTTTATATTAATTAGTAGTATTATTTCAAATCCCTGCTCGTAACTAAACTGTAAAAGTTGTATTTTCAATGTTTTACAGATACATATTAAGTTAGTATTAAAAAGTACTTATTATAAATTTATTTAAAAAGTTTTTAATTAAACACTTTAATTGTTGATTTAAAAAAAAAGTTTGAGTAAATTTAGTCCAAATCCTATACGTGACTAGGTATATAAAAAGTTGATTTGAAAGCCCCGGCGGCTATTGTAAACTATTAAATGTTAAGTAAACAATTGTTTGAAACTTTGCTCTGTAAAATCAACCATACCATGAACATCATGGCCCTACAACAATTAGTCTAAATAACTGCAGGCATTTTTCTCAATCCCATAGAAAAAAAACAAAGATTTGTCGTAATGTTAAATAGCTTATAATAAATAAATAGATTCATTTAAAACACACCCACCCTAGCTATAGCTCCTTTTCAAAAAACTTTTCTATTTAAAATAAATATAAATTTATAAACAAACACATGAATGAAACATTAAAACATCTTCATTAAATGGTATATCATAACAATAGTCTCTCCTGGATATTTACATTAAAAAAAATCAGACTAAAAGTTTCTATTAGCTCAGCGGAAAAAAAAAAAAAAAAAAAAAAAAAAAAAACATTTTACAGTGGCCATCAGAACAGAGTTTTTAAGGTTTCCATTGTTAGAAAATAAAGAAAAAATTAAAACTGACTGAAAATAGTTGCAAAAGCATAGGCAGTAGGAAATGAACCCCTCTTCCTCCAAATAATCTTACACACTGCATCTATTTCATATCTTAAATGAAAAATACATTGTTATAATTATAGTAGTCACAAACAAAGCCTGTATACTAGCTAGTCTTTGGTCACAAAAATGTATAATAAATAAATACATGCACGAAGCAAAAAGTTAATAAATAAAAAGGAACTTTTTTGATGGATTATGTAGAATTTGTTTTAATGTTTTTGTGCTTTAAGAATCTTAATTACTTCATTAATATTAAGCAAATTAAATATCAAAATGTTTAATCATGACAGGGTATGCGTGGGCCACGCATTGCGTGGGTATATTTTTTAAATTAATTTTTATATCCGCTACTTCTGTAATTTACTTCAAATATCACACAAATTTATTTTAAATATTAATTAATTATATATATATATATATATATATATATATATATATATATATATATATATATATATATATATATATATATATATATATATTTTTATTATTAACCTTATAACAATACCAAGTTGAAAAGGGGGCTAGGGGTCAAAATGATCCACAACTAATTTAAAGCGGGAAAATAGTGTTAAAGACGGCTATAAAAATTAATAAACTCTAGTTGGCCTATACAGCTATGTTTTTCCTCAAAAAATAGTTAGATAAGAGTTTAGCATAGGGAATTAATTAAAGGGCCTTGAACCCACTTAACTTGGTATAGCGTAGAACAAAAAAAAATATCTTAATTGGTACTGCTAATTACTTGCCCTTGCAATGATCATAACATTAATGTACACTACCCATAAGTTACTCCGATTTAGTTAAATAATTTTCCCTTTTTTTTTTAAAAAGGTAATTTAATTCATTATTTGGGTTCATTCTTTTCAATTTACATTGCAAAAAAGAAGTAATTGACATTGCTGATAATATTTAATGTTATGATGTATATTCATCATATATTAATTGTAATAACTAACTACTAACACATTACTGCATATAAAAAGTTAAATAAAATGCAAATCTACAAATTTTTACATCCAATATATTTTTTATATTATACATAATTATATATGTATATAATACATTTGAGTAAAACGTCTAAAGCTGAAAACAAATGAATGAAAATGAAGCGAAGCGAAAACTGATGTCTTTATTTCAGTAAAACAAAAACCTTTTATTTCCATTTTTTTATTATTATATATTTAAAATCACTGACTCGTAAAATTTTGTTGTTTACTGTTTTTGTGACAGAAAAGTCAAAAAGAATTTTGTTTGAATAAAGTTAAAGGATTTATATATGAAAACAATATACTCAGAAAACAATAGTTAATTTTCCAAAGAAAAAAAAAAAGAAAAAAAAAAGCTTTCTTTATATAAAATGTTGAAATTCATAAAAGACGAATTAAAAACTTTTAAAAAAACATTGTCATTTAGAAAAAAATAACAACAAATTAAAATTATTAAAATGAGATAACACGGATCAGCTGGCCCAATGCTAAAAAAATCCCATTCATAAAAATAATGAAAAAAATTTAAAATGTTCTCCTATACATCCCCTATCAGTGCAGTAGCTAAAATATCAGGTATATACAAAAGCGAGCTAGTTTTCGAGTTATTAATTTTTAATGTTGACTAATTTAACATGGAAGTTCCAATTCTCCATGTTAAATTAGAGAACTTTAAAAATTAATATCTCGAAAACTAGCTCGTTTTTGTATACCTGATATTTTACTTACTGATAGGGGATGTAGAGGATAACATTTTAATTTTTTTCATAATTTTTATGAATGAGATTTTTTTAGCATTGGGCCAGCTGATCCGTATTATCTCTACCTTAAGCATTAAATTTACCATAATTATATTGTAACCATATTATTTTTCATTATTTATTACTTCATTTCTGTTAACGATTGATCTCAGTTTTACTTTTTTTTTTTTTTTTTTTTTTTATTTCACCCAAAGTACAAATACAAAATATATTACAAAAATTAGGGTGCGGATTGCAACAAAGCACCGATGGCACTATTTCACTAAAAAGTGGTTACAATCCTTTATATAACTACTGAAAAAAAAACAATCATTAGCTGTAAGCTTGTGTCAAAATATATGTGTAATCACAAACTATTTTTACAAATATAGTGTTTCTTTAAAACACTAGGAAACTGTGTTTCAGAACATTTCTTGATAGAACCCGGAAGCCGATTCCACTCATCCACAGATCTTATTACAAAGCCATTTTTGTAACCATCAATTCGAGCCTTTGGTGGAATGAGCCGAACTGACTTCGGAGTCAAAGGATATTTCTCAGTGTACTTTTTCTATAATAGCTTTCATCGGTAAATATCATACAAATCAAAGTATAAACTTTCAAAAGAAAAGAGTGAAAATGGCCAGGAGTTACTTGTGGGTGTGTATGATACGTATCGATGACAGAAAAAGCACATTGGAATTAATTAATAAAAACGTCATCTGATACCAGATGACATCTCGTCTATACGGACTAAAAATAGATTTAAAAAGGTTTTTTCTGTCAGAAGAAATCTAATGTAATAAATTTTAAATATTCGATAATGTTCTCAAACTTAATCGCTTATGGTTTGAACAAATTTAAGGGGGTGGTTTTCTCACGCCAGCTCCACTTCCGGTTTCCATAAAGCTAAACTTTCTACCTCAATGTTTACAAAACTGGTCCGACAGCTCAACTTAAAGTTTTGTAAGTCACTTATTGATGGTGAGTTTTCTGTAAGTCATGTTGAATCCAAGGAACCGATTCCGAGATCTCAATCAACTGACGTGAGATGAATCTTTAAAAATCGAAATGAATGAAAAGAGTCAATTAAGTTAAGTACCTTTTAATTTACTTACAACAACTCCTGGGTTGATGAACCTTTTTGTTTGTTTTTTTTTATTAAAAAAAATGTCAGATTTTAAATCAACATTATAAATTTTGTTATTTTATACTCTAAAATATGAGCATTATATTGTGTCATGAGACTCACTGTGATTACCCTTGTTTTGTGGTACTCCGCTCTTCTTACCCGCGGACGTGCACGATGTCACGTCAGAACGTGGGTGGAGAACGAGCAGACGTGACACCACACCACGTCAGCACTTCCGTTCAACTGTTTTAGTGTCAAAACAAAATATTAGCTCCATTTTCATATCATACTTGATATTTCAAAAGTAAAATGTACCTCATGTTGTCATGTTGTCTAGCATTCATTTGTTATTTTAATATGATATTTTTTATAAACATTTAAAATATAGGATATTATATGATTCTCTACGGGTAATTTCAGAACTGTAATATGCATTAACATTAAAAATTTAAATAATTTCCATTATTATTATAATTGTTATTTATTTTTATGTATTATAGAAATTATCATTGTAAATTTTCTAACTTTGTTGGTTAAAACCATGAAACACAAGACTTTAATATTGTATTGTATTAAATAATAATTTATTGAAATTATAAAAAAATAAAACTTTAAATTTTTTTTATATTCTTGCATTTTACTCGTATTTTTTAACTTACTTTTTTTAGAATGAGTGAGTATATATTATAAATAATAGTAGATTATCGATTGTCAAGATTATTTTTTTTTAGTAAATTCTTTTCCTCATATTTAATACACATTATTCTGCGGACTCCATAATTTTTTTATTTAATATTTTAGGTATAAGAAATCTCAAATTTAACATATTAAAACAGATGATAAAATGTCGTACAGTAAAATTATAACTTTTAGTAAAATATTAATATAATTGACTAAGTATGTAAGTAATAGTATAATAGTTTTACTCTGATATTATACCATTGCCCATGTTTTGTTATAATAAGTCTGAAACAAAACTACGTAATACCACAAACCAAGTTAATCCACCAAGGATTTGTATATATTACGCACGTGATCCAATGTTAAACGAAGCGTAATAGTTATTGGTCCATGATGTTGGATTTAGATAATAATAATTACAGTACATGTTTCTCTCTTTACCTTATCTCCCTTCCTCTTTTTTTTTCTTCACTTGAATTTAATTAAGAATTGTAAAAACGTTTCTTATTGACATGAAACTTGGCATACAGAAAGTATAAGAACATGTTTTCTGTTAAGAAGAAGTCTTATCTGCATCACTAAAATGTACAGTATACCTCAAAACAGAACGAACTTTACTCCTGTTTCATTTGCTTGAGATTCAGAACAAGGCCTACTCTATTGTTGTACCAATAGAGTAGGCCTTGTTCAGAACGAGAATAATGAGGTGTATATTTGTGGGGAGGGAGGGAGGGAAGGCAATAAAAAGTCTAGTCATCCCCCAAATTTCTAATTTATTTTTTTTTTTTTTTTTTGGTTGTGTCAACAAAATTAATTAATCTTGCTTATTGGTGTTTCTGTTTATAATTATAATAACATAATAAAAATTTTGCATTAAAATTGTAATTATCTCTATTGATCGAATCAACATTAATTTGTAAAATTGACAGCTTGTTTATTAAAAATTTTATGTAACAAATGTCAATTATTCAACATGACATGTATAAAGTCATAGACAAATTTTTTTTTAAACAACATGAATCACAAACGCAAATGCAAAATATTTTATATTTTTTAATTACTATAATTTCACGCAATGTTTTATATAATATTGTATGTACAAAAAGGTGCAACATTTTCATAAATTTTGTAACCATTACAAATTTCGTGTAATATTCCTTAAACTGGAAGTCGTTATTGATAGTTCTTTAAAAAAATTCCTAGATTAATACGATTAATAGTATTAATACTAGAAGTAGCCAAAACAATAAAATTTGTAGTTTGATGATGAAGTGATTTCATGAGCTGACGCTTGAAATCAGAATGTTGCGTCAGCTCGATCGTTATATAAACATGCTGAAAAGAGTCTTCAAGTCAGCTGATTTTGCAGTGTTCCCACCGTCCTATCCAAACACTATGTATTAAAAAAAAACTCTTAATTTTTTTTTTTTTTTACACTTAAAAATTTTTTACAGGAAAATAAATTCTTGCTTCATTATTAGAAGACCCCTAAATGGGGCGTATAGGAGATGGTTTTAAATTAATAGCTTTAATAATTAGTAATTACTGAGATAAAACTCAAATTTTCGATAACATGGTGTTCGTGTATTATGGAGAAAATTTTCCCAAACACTTGAAGCCTCTATTTAATGATTATTGCTGGTGTTACCACCAAAAACCGAATTATTCGGGCAAAAGCCGAAAAAATGAGCAAAACCAGTTTTGAGCATCAAGTCATATAAGCTTAAAACCCGAAGTAATCGATTATTTCGGGTTTTGAGCTTAACTTGATGCTCAAAACTAGTTTTGCTCATTTTTTTCGGCTTTTGCCCGAATTCGGTTTTTGGTGGTAACATAATATATATAGTGTTTTTAGACCCCCCCCCCCCGTTAAGTTTAAGCTAGTACTCG
Source organism: Siphlonurus alternatus (assembly GCA_949825025.1). Taxonomy (NCBI): domain Eukaryota; kingdom Metazoa; phylum Arthropoda; class Insecta; order Ephemeroptera; family Siphlonuridae; genus Siphlonurus; species Siphlonurus alternatus. Next base: position 10,359,399 of record OX463783.1, on the reverse strand, counting down.
TAATCCTAAAGCTAACATTATACCGAAGAAGGGGTTAAAGTGACCCATTTTAAGGGGAAAAAAAGATGTAAAATCACATTTTTAACAATATTTATTAGCCACTATACAAATAAACGTATATTTGGAAAAAAGAAGAAAAAATACTTTGAGCATTTTCAACATAGATAATTATATAATATATTTTAGGGACTCCATGGGTCATTTGGGCTCCTCTCTACTCCCCGTTTCCCTTAAATTTTGCATGGAACAATAACTTGGTAAATTAATTATTTTTAATTCTATAATTTTAAATTTTATAAAATTTGGTAAATAAAAAATTACTTCTCTAAATGGCTTCATTTTTTAATTGATACTTTAATCAAAATTAACATGCTGATTTACTCCAAATAAAAGTATCCTTAGTTTTACTTCACTAATTTTAAAATACAAATGATACTTAAGTGCCAGTACGAAGACACATCTCATTGATAAGAGGTAGTACCTGGTTAGAGGTGTCTGCCCACATGCGCGAGGGGGCGTGGCCAAACAGACTACAAAACACGAGCGTGAGGCGCGCCTGCCGCCAGTCCTCCACATCCCTTGCCGCCGTCGTTCTCTCCTCTCTTCTCGTTCAAGGTACGTCAAACTTACAGACCGCGTTTAAGACACCCACCCTTTGTTCTAGCTAATTATCTAAACTGTGTTTTTTAAAGAAAATAATTGACGATGCAGGCAAATGCATTAATTTCATACCGCATTTAAAATTCCGACTATTTGTCCTAGCGAATTATTTACGCATTTAGGCTGTGTTTTTTAATTGTGTACTTTTTAAGTATAAATTATTGTCGTTGCAGGGAAAATGCATTAATTTCATACCGCGTTAAGAACCTGACCATTAATTTGTTTTAGCTACTTATATAGGCTGTGTTTTTTTACAGAAAATAATTGACGATGCAGGCAAATGCATTCATTTCAAACCGCGTTTAAAACACCGACTATAATTTGTCCTAGCGAATTATTTAGGCATTTAAGCTGTGTTTTTTGTGTATTTTTTTTAAGAAAATAAATTGTCATTGCAGGGAAAATGCATTAATTTAAAACTACATTTATAAACTTCATTTTGTTCTGTGACAAATTTAAAACAAAACTATGAGCTGTATTTTTATGGGGGAAAAAACTGAAATTAAAGAACCGCAATATTATTATAAATGATTGGTTATGTTTTTGTGCGTAATTATTGCAAAATCGTATACAAAGGATGCAGGCTTGTACATCAATTAATACGTTTAATTGTATACAACAAATAACAATAAAATAAGTAGTAACGAATTTCTATTAAGTTTTTAAAAAATCAAGTTAAACTTTAATTTTAACAAATTCTGGAAAAATAACAATTGTATGTATAGTTAAGAATTTTTGAATTCCTTATTAAGAACACTATATTTTTTCGTAGCTTAAAAAATTAGTAATAAATCCCATTGTTGTTTAACATGCAAGAAATTATAGTAATGACGTAGTCATACCCTTTTAGGATGTTAATTGAATTATAATTTATTAATTTTGTGTAAATTTTCTTCACGTAATTAAATATTTTTGCTATTACTAATTTGTTTTCATGCATCAATGCCCCATTTTTAAGAAAATCCAAATTTTTTGTCTAAAAGAGCACGTAAAATAATGGCAGAAAAACAGCAAATTTTATGAAAAAAAAAATATTTAATGAAACTAAATTATTTGGATATATGTAATTTATTTGATATGATCATCAAAATATGTATTGTTTATTTTAATATGATTATTTTTCCATGCATATTTTTCCTGAAATTCCAATTAACATTATAAAAATTATTCTTTTTCTGATAGTGTTCTTTATTAAAATAACGTAAAAATAACAAACCTTAAATTTGTATACTTGCTTTATTACTCCTAGCACACAACGTCTTTGTTCAAAGATGCGCATACAACATCATGGTTTTTCTGACACATACGGATGTTTGAAGGTATGTTTATATTTAATATGGAGTGACGTCAGTTAAGGAAAAACCATATACGTTACTATGAAAAATAAATATAAATTTATGTTTGGTTATAATATTACTAACACTAAGTAAGAAATAAATTTCAAGGTTCTGTCAACACTTTTTGTACTTTTTGTACTATTTTTCAGGAACATATTTGTATTTCTTATAACAGAAATTACGTTGTTGATATATCGATGATTTGACGAGGTTATTTTGTTACAGTCATCGCCTCGGAAAATTTCCCTTTGCGGCCTTGTTAATTATTACTATACCCCCACTGAACTATATTATACCATTATATACCCCGTATAAGAATATCACATGACATGGTGATTTACAAGGCTGCAAAAGGGAAATTTTCCCAGGCGACGACTGTATATACGATCGAAAAGCACAAACGTTGTGAATTTTAAATTGCATCTTAAATTTCATTGTATTTCTAAGATAATGTAATGAACCTATAGCTTAACTTAATAGTCATAATATGTTAATAAACTTACAGAATTGATATTTAGATTGATCATATTTATTTCACCATGAATCAGTTACCAAATTAAGCTATTGATGTTGAAATTAGGATATAATTATTAATTATTAAAATGATTATAAAACTACATTATAAAATTGTGTATAAAATTATGTGAAAAAAAAAATCACTTTGAAATTCATTGGTGGTTATTTTTTTTATATATTTTTTTAATATTAGAGAAATCATTTTATATCCAAAAGCTTATTTATTTATTTATTTATTATTATTATTATTATTATTATTTTTTTTTTTTGCAATCCAATTACATTTTTATTCTTTCAAAGTGATTTTTTTTTATGACTTGATGTATACATAAATTAACATGAACACTGAACAGTAATTAATTCTAATGAAAATATAAAATGTCATAATATTTATGTCAATTGACCATTTAATTCTACAACGTTGGAAAACGTAATGTATACTGAGATAAATCAAAGATCTTAATAAATAAAATCTCTCTGGTTTAAATGACATTTAATGATTTTTTACAACAGATTTTTCTCTATAACTTCGAGCGATATATTTTTATATAAATAATTTTTACTTAAAATTAATTGAGTTTATTTATAAATAAATTGTAAACAAATTTCGTGAATGAAACCCTTACAGGTCAAGATAAAAAAATATATATAAGGACAAAAAATATAACAAAATTTGTAAGGTAAATGATTAAGCTGGGCTTAAGCCTGGTATTACAACACTACAATTTTTCCATTATACTTGCATACGATTTTTGCTTAAAAATTGTTTGTAAAGCCGGTATTACACGATGCAATTTTTCTAACTATTGAATACAATTTTTCCTTACAAGAAAATTTCATCTACATACAAACAAATGGAGTTCAAGTTTTCTTGTAAGAAAAAATTGTATTCAATATTCAAAATTGTATCGTGTAATATCATTCAATTTTACTGTTTTACTATTTACTTCAATTTTTTTTTAGCACTTCATTTAAGTTCATTTTAAGAATTTCCTATCAAATATTTTAAATTTTAATTGCAAATTTACAGCATATTTATTTGTCACGATGTTTACTATCAAGTTGATTGAGGAAAATTTTAATTGCTATGAATTTAATTAGAATAAAATAATTGTTTGCAGCCATAGAAATTAAAAACAATGATAATATTATATTTCTTAATATTGTAAGGAGGAAACATTAACTTCGTAATATTAATAAGGCTTCACTTTCCTGTTTGTTAAATTAATTAATTATTTCTTCGCTTTCGTATTTTCAGAGATATCAACGTGGAATAATACAAAAAAATGTTGATATATTTAAAAAAAAAATGGCAAGTAAAATTTTCTTCAGTTTTATGATATCATAATCGACATCAATACCTGGCATAAAATTGATATAAGTGGATCTGTCTGATCATTTTTGTAGGGTAGATATTTAACATATAATAGAGTCTTATGGAAAAATACGGAAAGTTGTGAGAAAACGACCCCCTTAAAGTTGTTTAAACCATAAGTGATTAAATTTTTGAACATTTTTGAATTTTCAAAATTTCTTTCTTTCAGATCCTTTTTACAGGAATATTTTGACTCTGAAGTAACTGAGATTAATCGATAATGTTGTATTCTTTTTAAAGCAAACTTTTATGTTACAAATATTTAGTTTTATATTATACACTATTTCAATGAAGATAAAATATTTCGTTATTATTAGCAAATATTTTCCGTTCTTGTGTGTCAGACGATATTGATTTTTTTTTTTTTTTTTTTTAATCTGCTTAATGATGTAACTTGAGATATTGCCAAAACAATATCCGTAAGATGAGGATAAATTTGAACGTCTTTGTTTTAGTTCTCTCTCTCTCTCTCTCTCTCTCTCTCTCTCTCTCTCTTACTGTAAGAAATCTTCGATATTTTCATATGAAATTTTACTATAGAAAATGACCTTTTCCGTACATTTATAATTTTGTTATAATATGTAGCAATAAAAAATATGCAAGAAAATTATACACAGAGCAGAGACATCTCCGGATCACATGGTCATGCAGAAATTTGACCAAGATTTTCAGAACTTCTTTACGGAGTTTTACAAAATTTACATAAAGCATGTATATTTAAATTAAATAATTTTATACCATCAAATTTTAAAAAGATTAACCTGGATTTGCTACTTTCCAGAACTTTTTATTACATAGCTATAATTTTTTTTTAAAAGTAAAAAACGATTAGCAAAATTAAATTAAATGTAAACAATATATAGAAATTATTAGTGTTTATTTCTTATAATATTAGGTCTGTTCGTAAATACACTATCAGAAATTTTATATTAATCATTTCTATTATACATAGTACATAATATATTTATTTATTTCACCCATGGCATACAAAATAACACTATATTATGTATATAGTATATGTATATGTTATCATATTAAAACTGTCTATATTAAAAAATAAAGAACGAGTGCGGATATGAATCAAATTATGAATAATTTATATTCTTCTTTTTAAGTACACTGAATATCAAACCTTTTGCATTTTTAATGTTGAAAAGTGAAATTTGTATTCAGATGAAAAATTCAAAAAGCTTTCAGGAAAAACTCGATTAAACTTTGCCGTTGGGACTTTTCGTTTTGTTTTACGAAAACCTGGCAAAATTTTATTTAAATATTTCAAAAAAAAAAGTGAAACTGCTTTTAAATTAAATACGTTTAATTTATATTATAGTGATTTAAATTGGAGAATTAAATCTTTTAAGAAAAGGTACAGCCGGTATGGAGATATTATTTTGCTTTCAATATAATTTAATTATTTTTACAAGATTATTTTATACAGAAAGGTTCGTAAAATAAATCTCAATTTAAAAATATATAGGTATTTCTCGTTATTATGTAATTATATATTCTGTATTTTTATAAATTTCCTTTGTACCACTTATGACATAGAAACTGAATATAATTCCGTATCATTACGTCACAAAAAGTAGTATATGCTCCACTGAATATCTTTGTGAAATGAAATGAGGAAATAATTACATCATGTCGGGATATTTATAATTTAGGTTCTATGTTTAAAAAAATATCAAATTAAAATGAAATATTTTCCTTTTTGTTTCAAATTGTTCATGTTTAATATAATTATTGTAAATTGTAAATTAATTTAGTCATTGATGTAAAAGAATGTCCATAAAAATGCACAAAAAATTAAATTCAGTAACTTTTTTAATTAGTTTACAATTGGGCACATCTACTTTCTAATTGCTCACTAACTTTACTTTCCTGAACCATGTAAGCCCCTAACAAACTTAAATAATACGTTTTACCATATAAAAAAAAGAGGTGGCCATCACCTTGTAGGCTATTCTGGCATTTACATGTGACTCAGAGAAATGTGGAAACTAAATTTATAATGGACGCTGCATCTTAAATTGTTAAGAAACTGAAAGTGCAAAGGTCGAAAGCCAGGAAAACCACATCCTTGAAAAGTGCAACGATTTACCTCTGGGTGATTCATGTTGAAAATGGTCACCCATCAAATCACAAACCACGGTTGGAGTTACTTGACTTCGGTGATCTAGCGAGAACCTGTCATTTCATTGGGCCAGACTTTCACGTAACTATAGTATATTAGCTTAGTGGGAGCCACTATAGAAACAAGCTGTCTAAAAAGTACAGCACCATCAAATTTCATGGCACTATAATAGTCAAGTCGAAATGTCCGTATATTTTGCAGTTAACTGTACTGTGAACAATGTGTAGACCGACAGAGCTGGTCAAGGAAGCCACTTTCCAAGATTGTTTTATAATATGAAGACATTACACCTTCCGTAATGACGTAATTTACAGAGTGAAGATATATTTGAGTCAGAAAGTAAAAATGTGGCAGAAAAAATTAAAATAATTTTAAATATTATCGTGAATGAAATGCAATTTATTATTAATTATTTTTATCTTTTAATATACAAAATGTCATCTAAAATATCGTAAAGATAACAAATTTTTCTTGCAATCATCAACCGTGTATTAAAATGTACTAAAAGGGTTTCATTTTTATGGAAATGAGTTGAAAATTTTGATTTTCTACTCGATTTCTTTATAGATCTGAAAATATATGTAATTATAATTGTAATTTTTTTATTTCTTATAAAATACATTAAATTTGCATTTGCAAAAATTAACTTTTGTAATATTATGGATAAATTATTACTTTTTCATATTATGTAATCCTCTCAATGATATTGCATACCATAAAAATTGTAAAGAGTTTAAGAAATGATCATAATGAAGAATGTTGTGGATAATAAATAATAATGAATGAAATTTCTACACTTAAACAAGCTTTTACTGACATATTTCCTCATAATTTCATTATAATACACGATGCACTTTGTGTAAGTAATGAACTCAAATAACAAAAACATTACTGAAATGTTGGATATTTTTCACAAGTGCTGTTTTTTATTTCCAAGTTTTTTGCTTCTGCTCGAATGAAAAGTTAACGTTGGAAAGTTTCAGCTGTTTGAGGGACAAAGATTAAGTTTTTACATTCTGTGTGTTGATCTTCTACACTTAAATTTAGTTTGTTTCCTCACCGGAAGTTAGTAATTTCTGATCTTGTATAAATATTACAGTCAAATTAATTTTATATTCCTTCCGGAAGTAGCCGGAAGTATGAAGTTTTCAGCTCTTCTGTTTATAATTAAGCATTAAATTTTTGCAGAGGATTTTACAATACACAAATAATTACTTACATAAATATGTGAAATTGCAAAGCTGAAATACAAACAACAAGGACAGAAACTTTGCACTTCCGGCTACTTCCGGAGGGAATGTCATATAAATTTAACTGTAGGATATTTATGTCAGTACTCTTAATATTACAAAACTTGCTGATGCTAATATTCAAAATTTTTAGCAAACAGGAAGGACAGAAACCTCGCACTTCCGGGTATTTCCGGCGTGAAAAATAAATTATTTTGACTGTATATGAAAGTAATAATCAAGAAATTTAAAAGTGTGAAAATAAAGCATTAATTAAGAAACTTTTAATGAAATATTAAATAGTACTTAACGGAAAACTCCCTTTTTTATACATTATTTTTTACGAAAACGAGGGTTTATTATGCCAAAACTTATTTGTTCAATATTATTTTTAGTACTGGGTACTTTGTTTTAAATAATTATTGAAAGTAACTTCCACGCTACGCCCTTTTCACTCTTCAATAAAATGACATAAACGCCAGAAAGGGGCGGAACCGCGTCTTATACACTACAATTCCAGTATTTATTTAAAAATATATCCTTAATTGGCTTTGAAATGGTTAAAAATATACATATTTAATTTTCCATTCTTTATTTAAATATATAATAAAAATGTTTAAACAATAATTATACAATATTATTCTATATAAAAAATAATATATACGATTTGCTATTTATATATATAATACAAAAATATTTAAGTACAATATTCATATTTTAATGTTTAAGTTTTTATAATACATAAAATGTAAATTTTTATAACAATTTCTTTGTTATAAAAACACAATTCCACAAATTTGTAATATTTACATTTCTTTAAGTACTCATTCAGCTATAAAAAATTATAAAAATATATTGTAAATTTATTCTGGAGCTGATCTGTATATAAAACTTTTACGAAGTGGTAGAATTTTATACATTTTGTTTTTTACCAAAAAATGTCCGCATGAATCTGCAGAATGCAAAAAGAAAAGAGAAAGAGAGAGAGAGAGAGAGAGAGAGAGAGAGAGAGAGAGAGAGAGAGAGAGAGAGAGAGAGAGAGAGAGAGAGAGAGAGAGAGAGAGAGAGAGAGAGAGAGAGATAAGAAGCTTGGGGGCGAATGTTCATCTCATATTCATACTTCGCTCAAGTGTCTTTCAATTTTCAAGGTGTAAACTTTACAAGCTGAATGTTGATGTTGACTTTGGTCTATACCTACTAGACAGTATAGAATAGCAAGCACACACTACTTTTTTAGGCTATTTAAAGCAACTAATTGTATTCGATACACTTTAAGAAATATTATGATCGTCAAAATCGACATTTTTTTTTGAGGGACATGGGGTAAAATAAAATTTAAAAATTTTATTCTGGGTATAAATTTCAAACGTTTTTAGATTTTTATACAAATTATACATATGAAAATATTGAACTACAATAGCTATGCTTATTTATGGTGATTTCAGCGTGTATAATTCGTAGCGGGCACCAGATTTAAATACCAAAAATAACATATTTTATACAATAATTATACCATGTAAAGGTGAAATCATACGCTATGTGTTTGTGGAAACTGACTGTAAACGGACTGAAATACAAAAATTAAATAATATTTATATAAATCTTACATCTTGATTATTTTAAATTATGACAAATTTACTATTTAAAAAATACATCATGAACAGAAACCAATATTATTTCCTTAATATATATATATATATATATATATATATTATATATATATATATATATATATATATATATATATATATATATATATATATATATATATATATATATACATATATACATATATTATAATTTTAGGCATATATAATATTAATGATCCCGTATTGAAATAAATTTCATCTTTTATTCGATATTAAGCTCTCTTCACGTATAATTTCCTCCAATTTTAGCACCATTTTAGAGGGAAAAAGAGGGGGATCAAAATTATAATATTATATTATATTATATATTATTATAAACATAAATTGTTATAAATATTGTCTCCATTTCATTCTCACATTGAGCGAGGAGAAAATAAGACGTGTTTTTGAGGTAAAAAGACGTTATAATATTAAGATTAGACGTGTAAAAGGCTGCGTTGAAAACGTAAATTTTCATCATAACTTTATATTTATGATTCCAACTTTACAACAAAATATTGTAGATTTGGCCCGCAGCAACTTGTGACGACACTGACGACTCAAAAAGAGCAATTTTATTTGACTCATCTTTTGTAAATGCGAATACATATTTGAGAATTGAAAATTTATTGGAATTGGAAACAAATGGAAGTGAGATTGACAAGCAATAGATCATATTTATTAGAATTTCGTTGTGTTGTATATAATTCAAAACGGTAGAAATCAAATCAATTTCATCTGCAATATATTTTATTATAATCATGCCAGCAATATACAGTATACAAAATAAAAAAATTGCTATCTTATTTTAAATTGAATTTTTTCTTTATTCATTTTATTTTATCTTTAAATTTTTCTTTCATTTATTGAAAATTGTATTTTTATAACTTAGAAATAAATGAAGGAATATTATTTTATTATATTTCGTTGCTGTTTAAAGAAAAACTTATATATTATGAAGATTTTTTAGGAAATAATCAAAACATCTAATTTTCATATAGATTTTACATAATTTACTATAAAAAACATCCATATTTTGAGAAGTTGTAAATGAGGTCACACATGTCATTCAGAGAAATATTAGGTGTACATAAATTCTTATTTCTGCTATTTTAAACATTTTGCATCTTAATTTGTTTGTTAAAAACTTTGATTAATTAATTGCAAAATAGTAGTAAAATTTAACATTAAAATTAGCAATTATTTTCTAATATTAATGGAATCTTAATAATGAACAAATTTTTTGCAATTTACAATAATTATTAATTATTATTTTCTGAATTATTACAATCTAAGAAAATTCGAGTACAGAAAATATATAGTTAAAAATAGACATAATATATATTTCATATATATTGTATGTAAAAATACCTTCTAATATTCTAATTTTAGAATGTTTGTATAGAATTTTGTCAATGAATTTTCCTTTGAAGATTTTCAATGCGTGTATTTAAAGCAAATATCTTAAAGAATTGATGCAGAAACTAATTGCCAACACTTGCCTTTTATTATAGCTTCGTAAATGTCAAACGAGCAAATATTTCCATCAACATTGTCTATATTTCAATATCTAAATATAACAACAACTAATGTATCTATACGCTTAAATGTTATGTTACATTATTTTTTAGATTCAATTCATAATGTGAATGCAATACAACATTTTTTTAATGAAAAAAAAAATAAACTAATCAAATTATAAAATTTGAATTGCATTTATTTTAATAAATTAAAAAACACTTTTGCATCATTATACTTACAAATATTTCTTTCAGTGTATCTAAACTGACATAAATAATATTCTCCATGTTGTATTCCTAAAGAGTGTAATATAATGCTTTATTAATGAGCTATCACTCAAAACATTTTCATATTACCTTAATTACAATAATTGTTACGCTACATGAGTTTGCTTTTGTTGTTTAATATAATAACTCTTAATTAAATTCCTAGTGTTAAATTTATTATAAAATATAGTATCATGAGAATTAAAATTAAAGTCATTGAGAAGTTTTTAATTAATATATTTTATGTAGTAATTAATTGTCTATGAATTTATAATCGTAATTATTAATGTAATAAAATATATCATATTAATTTATATTAATTGTATACTAATTTAAAAACGTATTTATGCATTAGCTTTGAACATTAAATATCATGAGTTAAAATTATATTTATTATACATGTTTTCATTTACTTTTCTGGTGTAAAAAAAAAAATAATGATTTAGCAGTATATTTTGTGAATAAATGAATAATATTTAAAATACAACATAATATATATCTTTTGAGCCCATATAGTGCATCAAATGAAATTTTATTAATATTTAATAAAAAAATACATCACATTTTACATTTTTTTCCAGACTTTATATAATAGTTAAATGCATGATAAATGACTTCAAGTTAATCATATATTGAGGAAAAATCTCTCTCTCTCTCTCTCTCTCTCTCTCTCTCTCTCTCTCTCTCTCTCTCTCTCTCTCTCTCTCTCTCTCTCTCTCTCTCTCTCTCTCTCTCTCTCTCTCTATTTTTTTTTTTTTTTTTTTTTTTTTACGCTTTGAACTGTCATTAAATTTTCATATATATGTAAAGAGGAGGTTTACTCCGATAAAACATTAAGTAAGTGACAAAACATTTTACAAATATAAATTTAAAAAATTAATATACAAACTGAACTGCCATGGTCACAAGTGATATTAGATTTTATATACAAACAAGACTTGCTTATAATTTTTTGTGTTCGTACCAAAACTCTGTAAATATATATGGTATGATAATAGTTCTGTTCGTAAATACACAATCAGAATCAATTTTCATTAATGAACCTTATGAACATGAAACATAGGTTTCATCAATAAAAATCGATTCTGATTGTGTATTTACGAACAGAGCTATAATATACATTATAGCAATCTACCTTAGCAATCGCCTGTGATTAAGAGAACCATGGAAACCTCAGTCAAGCTGGTCGGTAATTGATATGAAAGATGCCAACAATCAGCTTCCTATATAGTGTATGATCGAGTAAGTGTTAAAGCTTCCAACATGAAGAAATTTTCAGATAAAAAAGTCTAGCTGTACGTAGGATCGAACTCATGAACTTCGGAATACGAATCGATTACGTAAACCGATTGTGATTCGTATCAAATAATAGGATAAAATTCCAAAGTCAAACAATCTCGCGACGAAATAATAAAAGTGTTAATTACTTATCGACTTTTTCTTTAGTAATTAGTTAATGTAAATTAAGAAACTGAGGAGAGAAAATTTGTCAAAAAGTTTGAAAGTTAATTCTTGCACGGTTCAACACTCGATGAACTGCAATTTGCGTGGGATTATTGACTTTAAAAATATCTTCAAAAACTTTTTACTAAAAACTTTTGTGTAACCAAACACTTTACAAAATAAACAACAAATTTGAACTTAATCAGCTATTATAGGGGATTGGGAGTAGTTGTCTTGGCTTTCTATATATAGCCTAGCAATTAATTTTATAGAATGCTTGTTGTCAGTTGCAATTTTTTTTTAAATAATATCTCATAATAATTTAATAAATGTGCAAGTTTTATTTTTAGTTAATTATATTTTTCAATAGTGTGTAGTATAAAATCTATAGGAGAAAAAGTATTAATATTATAAAAAAAGAAAAAGCAAAATAAAAAAATGTGCGTAAGAAGGTTTAGTGGATTCGAATTACTGATCTATGTGTGAAATTGCAACGCTGAATTACGAATAATTAAGAGCATGCAGAAAACGTTTCCTTGCTAAAAAAATTTAAGTCCGTTTTTAACTCATCCTGAACACATAATTTAAACCTCATCTTTTGACTTTTTTTCCCCTCAAAATAACATATCATGGAATTTCTTACTCAATCAAAGTGAGTGAATTTTTAATCCTCAATAACACAAGAAACATCATCGTTTAACTTTTTTTTTATTCAAAATGGATAAATAAAGACTTCAAAGTGTTATTACCACTTGGGTAGAATTCCGTCTACTTCCAAGTATCATATAAATTTCTGCATGTATAGTTAGAATGAATTTACCTGCTCTATAAACTTAGCACACGCGTGCTCAGGTACACATTTCTCCCACACATCTCTATAATTCTATCTAACAACTTGAGGGCATGCTAAACTGGACACATATTATAAACTGTTGCTAAAACTTTATGACCAGACAGTTAGGAAGTTATTCGTATGAATATGTTCTATTCCAAAATACAAAGTTTCCATCGCTCTGTTAAACTTTTACTAACAGATTGAATTACCGAATATATAATATGAAGGTTGGTTGCTTTAAATAATAACCTTAACTTTACCAATTATTTTGTGATCAAAGCCTATAGTATATAGGCTTTGCTTATGATTTTGTTTAAAAAAAGTTTACTACAAGACAAGTAAATAAAAAATTACTATCATTAGTATCATTACTATTACTACATGAGAAAATTCTTTGAATATAAAAAAACTTAAATGAACATTTGTCACCTTGGAAAATTCAATGATGTTCAAAGAATTTTAATCGTCATGTATTGTACCTGTTGACACAAATGTAGTCTAATTTCCATGCAATTGAGTACATAAAGGACCAAGAGATGGCGCTGAGCGCTGAAATTTTGGCGAGGATACAGCAATACCTATAGCATTGGGAGAATCACAAAAACAACAAATTTTATATGAAATACATCTTTTACGAAGTTGAAATATTTTTTTATATTTGTCCGAACGTATTTGACAACTAATTATGGTGTTGTCACTTCTGTAAAATTATGCTGTGGCTGCTGAGAGAGCATTTACATGATTTTACAATGTTAAACATATATACAATGGGCCTCGCTAGACGCACGTAGTTCAGCTGTTTCCCATCAGTTTCCGCGAGGGGCGCTACTAACTTTATGACGTCAATATACTTTAAATTTCTTCATTTCAAGTGTGCTATCAATAAAAAAAAAATACTCACGCTAGCCGTTACCTCAGGAAAATGAAATTTTAAGGTGTTGGGGGTAACCATTTTTATAATTTTTATCAAACTATTATAGTGAATACTTTTACCTACAAATTTTACAAAAATTAAAGTTTGAAACTTCTGAAATCTTAATTTAGGAGTTTTCCTGAACAAAGTCAGCCATGTACGTACGATTTTGCAATCCATCCCGACATTTACCTGTGACTGAGGGAAACGTGGAAACTTAAGTCAGAATGGACACTACAGCTTTTCTCAATGAAAATGCAATGATCCAAATCCAGGTGAATAATGTAAAAGTGTAACGGTGTACTCCTAACGGAGAGAAACATGATTTTTGTTGAAGCCACTCATCCAAATACTAAACACGCTCGATTGGCTTTGCTTGACTTTGGTAATCAGTAAAAAACCGGTCAATCCACAACAGTTTATAAATTCAAATCTGAGCTACTTTCAGATTAAAAGTTGTATATTTTTTTTAATATTTATAGTCTACACACTTCTTATATTTTGTTTTCCTAGTTCGTAAAATTAAAATTTTTGTTTGTAGACGAGAACAGAATTCGTGAAAAGATAAATACTGTTCTCATGCTGATCAAATAGCATAGAAATAATTAATTATACCCAACTGTTTACTTATAAATGTAAAAAAGCTAATTAATATACAGTTTTTCAAGCAAATATATGAATTTACGTATTTTAATACCTTTGATAAAATGTATTCAATAATTATTAATTTCATTTGTATATGTTAATTCTACAAATTGTCAAATTTATTTCAATGTTAGTCATTTTCTGATAATTATAATATAAATGATTTTTTTTTAAAAAATGTAGCTAAAATATTTTTTTATAAATTAATAAATAAAATTAATAACTATGTTAAAATGTATAACAAACAAACAAAATTGTTTCTTCGATAAAATACTTGCAATAAACAATATACTGCACATACTTGCGTGTATATAATATGCACAAAGGTTTTCGCTAATTTTTTTTTTCTTTGCTATTGTTATTTTATTAGCTCTTAAAATCAAATTAGAAATTTTATGAGACATATATGTCTCAAATATATTTGTTATAATTTGAATATGACCTTATATATACCATATGAAATATACTCGTATTTTAAAATATGAAAAAAATTATTTAGGCTATATAAAAATGCTTTTTTATGCATGTGCGTATATAAGCATATTTAATATGCTGGTATATATGAGGTCATATTCAAAGTATAATAATTTTTTCTCAACATTTTTAATTTGATTTTATATTAAGCTAATAAAACAACAATTATAGCAAAAAATGGTGTTCGCGAAAACATTTGTGTATACATAAATATACTATGTAACCACGTATATAGGCTGGGTGTTTAAATTATGTATGTTTTATTGATTTAACAATTTGTAATATAATATGATTAACGATGAATCTCAGTTACTGCTGGAGTCAAAGAATATTTCCCTGCAAACGAATCGAATGAAATAAATTTTAAAAAATCGAGAATGTTCTAAAACTTAATTGCTTATGGTTTGAGCAAATTCAGTCTTGCAGTTTTCTTACAACAGCTCCATTTCCGGTTTTTATCCATAAGGCCAATGTTAAACTTCTACCTCAGTTTTCACAAAACTGATAAGACAGATTCGCTTCAAAATTTGTATGCCACCAATTGATGGTGAGTTCTAAGTCCCCTGCAAGTCTTGTTACATTCAGGCGGTACGATTGCGAGATATCAACCTACTGAGATTCATCCTTAATAATTATGTAACAATTTCATTTATAGCTTTTATTGAAAATATTTTATTTACATTCTTTGTTATAAAATATTTGACATAACATTAATTACCCAGAATATTACTAATATAATAAAATCAATTTTTTATTTTGTACAACATTTTATTTTATATTGAACTCCCAATTAAAATTTCATCAAAGGTATTAAATAATAATAAAGGACTTTATTTTTAAAAAGTCCTATATAAACTAAACCCAGTGAACATAATACATTTAAAATCCAATAAACTGATACAAAAATCAAATAATTAATATATTTTCTACAAATAAGTAAATTCAATTCAATTCATTTATTTAACCACTGGTTATAAAAGTACAACATGGGTTACGTCATTTTTATATAAGAATTACAAAAAGACACTAAATATACAAAACAGAAAAGAATCAAGAACAGCACCCTCCTTCTAAAACTAAATAAAAGTAATAATACTACAAAATAACACTCGACAAAATATCTTCAGGCATCTTATTACTAAAAATACATCTTCACTGAATACATCTCATTATGAATAAGAATGTTTTACTATGAATTATAAATTACTATTACTATAAATTACAATGAATGCTTGAAAAACTATATATTAGCTTTATATAAACATAACTAAACACATTTGAGGCTATTTATTTATTTCTCTTGTATTTGACCAGCATGATATAACAGTATATTATACAGTATAACAATTAATTAAACAGTATTTATTCTGTATCAAAATTATGAATAATTAACTCTGTCAATTATCATTGAATAATGGTGTATTCATAATGGTTTATTGTAATTTTATTATATTATATGTATTGTTATTATATATACACATTGTAATATAGAAACAATACAACAATACATATTAGGCTATTTAAATAGTAGGTGCGATTCACGAAGCAGTTAGCCAGGTTTCTAGCCACGTTTAGCTTAACCACTTAAACGTGCATGGTTAAGCTAAACGTAGTTAGAAACCTGGCTAACTGCTTCGTGAATCGCACCCATTTATGACGTGCGTTTACCATAAAACGCCCATTTATAAAACTGCAGTTGTCGTATGACTTTTAAGTAAAGAAACGTAAAAACATTAAATATATAATATATAATCAAATAATAATTATATTAAATTTAGTACTTTATTTGTTTCAAAAGCTTGAACTAATATTAAAAATTAAAAATGAACATCGATCATGCCTTATTAAAATAATAATATATAGCTCATGCATTAAATGTAAGATATTAAATTCCTAAACATAAACCAGCAGAATAGAAATTGGAGAAAATGGAAAGATTTTGGTCTTTTATACTTTTGACTTTACGGGTTATGTTATGTTATGTTTTTTTTTTTTTTTTTTTTAATTTTTATTCTTTCGACTACCTTTTCTGAAGAGAATAAATCAAGAATAATTTCACAACACAAATACAAACAATTTATCATTTTATTTAGAATTCAGTCAGGTATATTATATAGGTATATAATTAAACACAGCAAACATTTATAGTTTTATACATATAAAATAAACAATGAGTATTTTAACATTAACAAATATTAACTTTGATGTAATATCAAATATCCTTTGTTCAATAATTAATTCAGTCCATGTTTTCATAACCCACATTGATGCTTGTCAAATTGTTTAATGTATCAAATAACTCACTCATTTCATGGTTTATTATATACACAGTTATAAAAAAAGTAAAAATAACATAATATTCTGATGCATTACATCAACTCATTTTAGTAGCGTATTAATTACGAGTTGTTCATGCGAATATAGACTCCATGTACGTGTATCATAAGGTCAATATTTGCATAAAAGGTCCTCGTGATATTTAAGATAATTTATACTTTAATATACTTTTGCATATTGTGAGAAGACGCATTTATATATTGCATGAGGACACGAAATACATTTATGAATCACATTCTGCCTTCATAAATTTAACTCAGTTTCAAATTATACAATCCTAAATTATACAAAATAATATTGAAATTATCATTTTTCAAATGTTGCTAGAAAAATACGAATTATGCGTGAATTGCCTGTTTCAAAACCGAAAAATTGCAGTTTCAATAAAAACTAAGATAATTAATCTACCATGAAAATTACCATGAAAATGACTCTTACTGAAAATGCAAATTGCCGGTTTTGAAACTAGAGATTTCATGTATTGTAATTTCTTTAAACTTTCTAAGCATATGACAATCTTAAAATCATGATGGTGCAAATTTCAGTGCATGACGTCATATTCCTGTAAAGAGTTGACACTCAAACATTATAGGGAATGATTATTTTTATACGCTTTATAAAAGGAACCATCTGAAAACTGGACATTTAACAAAATATTTTATAAAGGTTAAAATATTTGAGCCACAAAATCATCCCCAAAATTCAAAATTTTACACATTTTTTATGAATAAAATCATGAATTTTAATAAGAACCATAACACCAAATTCAGAAAATTATTTTCAGTCTGATGAGAAAGAATAGTCGAAACTCTCAGAATTTCTGGAATTTCTACAATAATTATTATGTACATCAGTCATCGTCTCATAAAATTTCCTTTTTGCAGCCTTGTTAATCACCATGCCCCGTAAGAATAACACAAAAGGCATGGTGATTAACAAGGCTGCGAAGGGAAATTTTCCAAGGTGACGAGTGTACCACGATTAAAAAATACATGACAACTATTTTTTACTGTGTATACAGTATTAGTGTGAACATGGATTTAACTATAAATTGGATATTTTTTTAGCAAGTGTCATTAAAAAGTCATTAACACCTACGTACTACATTATTGTGTCATCGCGAAACTTTATTCAAATTGTTAAAATTGAAATTATAGCAATTTTGTGTTCATTTATCTTTTTTTGATTACCGCTTTGACAGCTATGGAAGTTTTATATTACATTTATATACAATAGCTGTTAAAAACACTCAATTAAAAGTTTGTAGTATAATTTTTGACGCGTAACAGTTTTTCAATTGTTTCCATGACATGAGAGAGAGAGAGAGAGAGAGAGAGAGAGAGAGAGAGAGAGAGAGATCGTTTCAAACATTTTTTGTTCATTTTCAATCTTTTTTAAAAAAAATTAACTTAAAACTTTTTTAATATCATATAATATATGTTAATGTAATTAACAATTCAATTTGTTTGAAGATCTATACGACAGCTTCAAAATCAAAATGAATTTTTATTAAATAGTGTTAGATAGTAGTGTTTTTTAGTCTTTATAACAGAGAATTTAAATTAAGATAAAGCGTAAATCTAGCAATAAATAATATCATAAAAAATATTTTATGGTGTTCCTATAATTTAATTAATTTAAAAATAAGGTGCTACACCCCTGAATTTTTATTCAATTTTTAAATCTGAATTATACATTTTCTCGTTAATTTTTAATTGCCAACATTTAAAAACAAGGATGTTCTTTAAAGTTTAAATCCCATGCAGAATATACAATTTCTGGGTCACAAGACAATTAAATTCATTGGTTCTGTTTGTATTATTCCACCCCATCCCTGCGTATAAATCATATCCGGAGTCCCAGCGGGGGTGTCTTAGCGGACATGTGATTGACGTGGGTGCGGATAGATCGGGACAGTCGGACCAAGGTACTGACTTTAGACAGGTAACCTTGGGAAAATTCTAGAATACCAGAGTTAGAATATATTTCATCTTTTATTTACTATTAAACTCTCTTCTCGTCTTTTGTCTTCTTATTTTGAACAAATTTAGATGAAAAAAGAGGGTAAAAGGCGAGATTACGTGAAATATTGTCTTCATTTTATCCTCACTTTGAGCGAAAAAGAAATTATATGTGTTTTAGAGGTAAAAAGATTAGGTTTAGACGTGTAAAAGATTAGTTGAAGACGAAAATTTTCAACTAGGGAGTTAAGAGAAAATTCTTAATTTATTTTTTCATTCAAATTCTATGCTGCACAAAATATCGAATATTTTTTTATGTCGTACAAAGTGATCGTTCCCGTGGCTCATATTATACGAATTATTAATCGTATTCTCTATTAGATCCTCTGAAAAAAAAATAATAATAATAAAATAAAAACCCATTACCCCGCCGCGAGCTGCATGTAAGTAAACTTTAAGTGTATCCGGCTTGTAAAAAAAAAAAAAAAAAAAAAAAAAAAAATCAGAATAACATATAATAAATAACATGCTCTATTCATTTATGCAATGAAAATGTCACGTTATATATAATATTATATAGTTGTCAATTGAGCATAAAATTCTATTAAAAAATATTTAATATAATCAATTTATGCTGACAGTGGACAGTATGTCACACTGTGAATTCCAACGAACTAACCTATTTTTTCACTGTGATTTTTTCGGCGCATAGCATGAACATGGATTTCATGGTAAGGGTTCTATAATCTTAAAATACCACATCACTGTCATTATTTTTGTGAGTTATAATGGAACTTTTTGTCTTGAAATATACTTTATGATGATTTTTGAGAAAATAGAAATGAAATATTATTTTGAAGAGTTAAAAAATCTGCAACGTATGCAAAAAAAAATCAATTTTTTAGCAACTATTTAGCAAATTAATTCTCTTACAGGTAAAAAAAGGAGATGAGTATAAATAATTATTTAATCGTGAGTCTTTAATTATTGTCCATGAATTATTCGATATTATAACGATTATATTTGCTTTCTAATTTACAGTAATAAAATTATTTACATTCTAATGAGCCAAAAAGCACTCACTTATTTATATTACACTTATAATATATTTATAGGAATCTTACCTTAATTGATAATTTGATAATATCAAGGATAATGTAACAAGAGGATGACTTACTAAAAATTCAAAACTTCTGCTCTCCGTCAAACTTGGAGACAGTTCGCCAAATAATCCGGAAGCCAAAACTGATGACAGCTACTGCAGGAATACATTGGAGGTGTTACCTTCTCTTCCCCCCCCCCCCCACAGAGTCGCGAGCTGGATCAGCCCGTGGAGAGCTAGCCAATAGCCAATGAGATATAAAAATGTGAAAATTTTAGTCATGGCTTAATCGAAAGAAGGGGTAAAAATATGGTACTGTGATTTTTTTCAGATTTTTCTGAGACCGGGAACTAATTTTAAAAAAATTATTGAAAGTCTATTTTATGACGTCACGGGCGGCACTGCCCTATCCTTTTTCTTAAGGAGTGCTGCCCTTGACGTCATCATGAAAATAGACTTTCAATATTTTTTTTAAAAATAGTTCCCGCGGTCTCAGAAAAATCTGAGTACCACAGTACCGCATATTTTTACCCCTTCTTTCAATTAAGCCATGACTAAAATTTTCACATTCTAATATCTCACTACTCATTATGATCTCTTAAAACAGACGTCACTAGGAGTCGAGACAAGCAGTTTGACTGATCTCAAAAGTAAGCCATCCTTCTATGTATCATCCTTGTAATATGAATGTATCATTGGACCATATCTCTCTCACCTGGTTGAATCTACACTAGACTCAGTGAGGTGTGAGATTGGACATCTTTTCTCAGTGGTGTTGTCGCTTATCTGCCGGACAAATTGGATGAATTGTATGGATTTAACTGAGCAACTAGACTAAACCCATATGACGTCAATGCAACGCATATTGCATATTTTACAGGAACCGGCCGCGCCATTAATTGTGAAGAGCTGAATCTGCAGCGTATAAAGAGGAAAATATTGAAAAGTTAGTTATAAATTATAGACGGCAATTATTACATTTATAAAATGTAATTATATCGTTTCCATATCATCTGCTAGTTTCTACATTTTTGTGTCCTTAAATAATTATATCTGGCAACAAAGTCAAATTTTCTAATTGTTTTATTTTGTGGTTTATTGTTACGGTTTGACAACAGTAGGCGAAAGGAGGGGAAATAAACTTCTGGGCGTTATCCTGTAAGCAAGCAACCCAACAATCTCGTGGCGCTGCTTTGTACGATGGTTTATAAAACTTGATATCACTGCAGAAATTTAAGTTTATATGTTTACTAATTTTTGAATGCATTTTTGTTTATTTACAATTTAAGGTTCTTTATAGTTTTACTGATAACAATGAATCTTCTTGAAATGGTCTATTATAGTGGATATATCATATATATTTAATTGTATTATTTATTAAATTTTCATTACTGTATCATAAAATCAGCACTATATACAGTATAACATATCATGACGTGCAGTAGGCTTTATGATAATAGAATTTATTTAATATTACATATTTCTTTTAACCACAATTGAAAATAAGAAAAATATAGTACTTCATTTTCATTTATACACTGATTTTAATATCAAATTAAAAGAAAAGAAAATTGATGTTATTTTATTATAAATTTCTTCATGAATATATTATTATAATTTATATACTGTATAATATTTTTTATTTATACATTACCAAAATATAATGACTGCGTAATATTATCGTATATATTTTTAAACGAATCATTAATGAGTTCGTTTCTCTATTTTCATTCTCTCTCTCTCTCTCTCTCTCTCTCTCTCTCTCTCTCTCTCTCTCTCTCTCTCTCTCTCTCTCTCTCTCTCTCTCTCTCTCTCTCTCTCTCTCTCTCTCTCTTTTCCATCCTACACAAACTTTTTCACTTTTTTCAAACTTCATTAAGAAATAATATCAAGTCTTTTTTATTTTATTATGATATTCTTCTGTATTAAATTAAGTGTTTATTTGGATGGTTGATCATATGGTTTAAAAAATGTTCATTAATTTTAATTTCCTTTATATCTCATATTTTTCCTTTTAAAATATTTCATTATAATACAATAGCCCACAGGACAAATTTTAAACAACTTTTCAAGTATAATATTATCACTTTTTCAAATTCAATTTCATTAATGAAATATTTTCTAATTGATATATTAACAAAGTTACTTTTAAATTTAAATTAAATATAGAATTTTAAATGTCAGAGTTTCAATTACATTACCTGTTATATGAGCTGCTGAAACAATTGTGTACTCGAGTAAACATAAACTGAAATAACATAACTATTACTCCAATTATAGTAAACAATTAAATCGTGGAGAATTATATGAAGCTTGTTTCATTAAAAAAGTCATTGAAATTTTTCTTTGTATTTACAACTTTTGAAATAATTTAATATTCCCTCCGGAAGTAGCCGCGGAAGTATGCACTTTTTAGCTACTCTATTTACAATTGACAATTTGCAGAAAAAAAATTTATTGCAGAGATGAACAGAGTGTACCAAATTATGGCACTCTGAATTTTTTTCTGATTTTTTTTTGAAAAAACTATTTTTAAATAATTATTGAAAGTGCGGCCAAGGTCCTTGGAGGCGTCAATAGACGTCCAGGTTCTATTCTTTTTATTAAGGAGTCAGGGGTGCCAACTTAATTAACAGAACTTTCAATAATTATTTAAAAATAAAATAGTTCTGGGTCTCAAAAAAATCTGACAAAATTCAGAGTAGCATAATTTGGTACACTCTATTCATTTCTGCAATAAAAAATTTTCATGCAGGTTGTCCATTCAATTTTGAAACTTTTCAAAAGTGTCATCAATAGAATTATTGACTCATGTAGGAAACTGCAACGCTAGGAGGGACATAATTTTCTCACTTCCGACTACTTCACTGACAATTTTAAAATGCAACTAAAATAAAAAATAAAAATGTATAATAGCGTAGCATGGCATTAACTCTTACAAATTTAATACCCTACGGCGAATAACTTGATTATATTATATTGTAGTGAGAATTGAATATAAAACACATTGTTTATAACGTTTCAAACGCGATTAAAAACACATTGAAAAATTTATAAAGCATCCATTTTGTTGATTAAATGTCAATCCAATACAAATTATATTAGAATTTATTACATCTCTGCTAAAACTAGAATATTGTGATTAAAAATTTAATTCTGAACGATATTCTAATTTATTTATAATTTTAGCTTTGGGACATTTACAAGCGTCAAATTTTGACAGAAAACAAAAGTGCTTGCATGATTGATGGCATCGAAAACCACACATATCGTTAATGATATAAAAATATTATCAATCGATTTTTATCGCTTTCTGTTAATTACATTACGTTTTCATTTTGTGAATACTGTTCATTTTTACTGATATTTATAGACTTTACATCACATATAATATGAATGGAGAGAACGAGAAAGAGAAAGAAAGATTCGTTGTAAAAAGTAAAACTTTTATGAATGAAATTTTTAAGTTTTCACAGTTTCAAGTGACTTATTTTTAGAATAAAAATTTTGCGGTTATTTTTCAATAAAGTTAAAATAAAATTCATCTCAGTGATTGAAAAGAGCCGAGAGGCAGCACTAACGTTATCCATGTTATAATGAGATATTAAAATGTGAAAATTTTAGTGGCTTAATCGAAAGAAGGGGTAAAAATACCGTACTGTGAATTTTTTCCGATTTTTCTGAGACCCGGAACTATTTTTAAAAAATTATTGAAAGTCTATTTTGAATGACGTCACGGGCGACACTCCTTAAGAAAAAGGATAGGGCAGTGCCGCCCGTGACGTCATAAAATAGACTTTCAATAATTTTTTAAAAATAGTTCCCGGTCTCAGAAAAATTTAAGCCACTAAAATGTTCTCATTGTAGCGTTTGGAGTTACCATACAGGCAGTCTATGGAGGCGTGTTGAGGATGATTTTGATATGGCTATAGAGGTGCTCTCATCCTCCAAATTTGCACTTCTTTAGGATTACAAATCTCTTGGAGTTTAAGAAAATTAGGCAGAGGTTCATATTCATGTCTTAAGGTATTATAATACATTAAAAATTTGAGAGTGATACACAATTTAAGACAAACAAATAGATAAAATTTATACCTAAATTTATACCAATAGATTTTGAGTATTAAACAATAAAATAAAATTGAATCACTAAATTAGAAAATAAGCAAATATTATACTATTTTGTTATAGACTGATTCATGTAATATCCAAATTTATGGTGTATTGGATTCAATATATAAGCAAACAAACAACTAAATTTTAAAAGTGACCATTGCTAATTTATTTTTCCCCTTTTTTAGGTTGCCTTTTGATTATATTTTTATCCACCTCAGTAAATTATAAAGAATCATAATTAAAAGTTAATTGTAAATTTCATAACTTTTATAACTTCATCTAATAATAGTCTATAAAATTACTCGTAAACCTTAAAGATTTTTTTATTAAATTTACAGTAAAAAACATTAAATTTACCGTTAAAACATTTTTAAAAGAATCATTAATAAAATTAACTTGTTAATGAATGTCTTAATGGTGACAATGATTTATGTATGAACTAAGTGTAAAAGTGCACTAGACGATGTATCAATCACTTTTTGTAAGACGATTATTGATTTTACTACTTAAATTTAGATTATAAAGTTTATTAATATAATTATACTATCTAATTATTATAATATCCATTCTCAAATTGCTTTATTAAATTTACCCTTATTATACTATAAAGATACTACTTTATACTGATTATAATATACAAGATTTTAATTTAAGTATTTTATAATGTAATTTGAAATCTGATTATAGAAGCATAGTGTGGAATAAGCTTTAATGAGAAAAATATTTTGTTTATAGTAATAATCATGCAAAATTGATAGTATAAAAAAACGGGATAATATAAACGTGCGTGGAAAAAAAAAAGAGTGATCGTTAAAGATAAAAATTGGTGAAAATGAACGAACGAGTGCACTACACATGACATCACAAAAGTTACTTATTGTTTGTGAGAATTACAATGCATAGGCTAAGCCGAAGTGACATCACTGCAACCTATATTGCATACTTAATAGCAGCCTATCGCGCCATTTTTATCAGCAGCGTTTAAAGGAGAAAACGTAGAAAAAAAAAATAATTATAGATGGCAATTATTGCATTTATATCGTTTTCATATCATCTGCCAGTTTATAAAGAATGCAAGCTAAATTTTTGTGTGTTCTTAATAAAGTCAATTACCTGGCAACAAAGTCAATTTTTCTATTTTTTGTTCAATGCTTTAAATCGTACGGTTTGACAAAAGGAGGGGAAGGGAGGGGAGGTAAACATCTGAGCGTTTTCCTGTAATTAGGCAACCCAACAATCTCGAGACGCTGCCCTATTCTATACGTTAAGTGGTAAATATCGATTTTTGATACTATGCAACATAGAGGAAAATGTTGCAAATCTTGCATCTTAATTTCACTTGTAGGTCATATCCCGGAACATACCGTGTAATTATATTATTATTATTATTTCTTGGCTTTTAGTCATTCCACGGTGCGTTCATGAGCAAATTTAATTGACTGTAGTAAAGTGCAGTCATTCTGCAACAAGCTTATATTGAATTTTTTTTTTCTAATAGAGACATACTTTAGACAAGAAACGGTGCTGCATAACCAAATTAAGTAGTAATTCAATATTATTTTAACGTTAAAGGGTTGAGTAAAATTGGAAGGATTTCCTTTTAGTTATCCACAATTTCAATTGAGGATTTTAAAAATGTCTAGTGATAGTCATTCGTCATCATATTGATATACATGCATAGCAAATTTCAGCAAAATTGGATCATCGAAAGTCTACGAACAAGCTTATACTTTTAACATGGTTATCCTTATGCTGGGTATTTAAATACCCCCAAACCTAAGTGGAAGGTTGCCGAATATTTTTGGGGTCTAAGATCATCTCTTTGAGCCCTACAAGTTTCCATGATAGTGAAAATGTTTAGGTTAATCAGTAATCACACCTTTATAAAATGCATGGTAATGCATAACAAACGACAAAACACGAGTATAATAACATTCATGCTGTTTAGATGTAAATAATACATTGCATGTTAGAGTATTATTATTACTATTATTTGTAAAAAAAAAAAAAAAATAGTCCATAAAATATAGGACAAAATAATTGTTGGTTTACTGATTATAAAAAAAAAAAAAAAAAAAAAAAAATCGTTGTAGATTTTTAGTAACTATAAATTTTTTCGTGTGAAAAAGATATTGATTTGACTAAAAGTCACAGCAGTCCCCATTTAAAACAATGCTAATCTTAATGCTGAATATTTCGAAAATTTCACCGAATTTTGTCTATTTTTTTCCCCCATTGGAAAATTATTTCATGGTGTCATAAAGGTTTACTGAAATTTTCAGTGGTTCACCATCTACTAAGCCTACTGACATTTATCCTTAAGTAAAATATAAGTTAATAATATCGTTAATTGTAATAAAAATTATATTACATATAAATCATGATTTAGAATTACTTAATACCAGTTTTATATCATTTCTAAAACACATAAAAGTATAACACGTGAGTGCTGTAAAACTAATATAAAATAATATAAATCTTTATCATTTACTTACACTTTTACACCTATAGTGTCGTCTAAACTAAGGAGTTCCAGGGCCTCTCTCTCTCTCTCTCTCTCTCTCTCTCTCTCTCTCTCTCTCTCTCTCTCTCTCTCTCTCTCTCTCTCTCTCTCTCTCTCTCTCTCTCTCTCTCTCGCTATACAAAGGCTTAAATGCAAGATTTATGTTTCAATTTAGTCTCTCTTTACCACTTAAAGTCTGTGGGCAGGTGCAGATTTTATGAGCAGATCTGTACGTGTTTGTTTTCAAAAGTATGTCTCTTTACAAAAAATGAAGAAAATGGGAAGAAAGTTGAAGCAAAGTATGAAAGAAAAGAAGACTTATAAAGAAAACTTTATGCTCTAATATGTTATGTTGTTCTATACCAATGCATTAAGACTATTAAAATGAGTACAATATAACAATTACTAAATATTGCAACATTTATTCAAGTCACATAATTATAGTGTTATATTCAAAATTAAATTATAAATTTTATTTTATTAATCGCACTGTTTATACAATATGCTGAATTTCATTCATAATTTTACTTCCAACTTTTTGTCGTATATTCACGCGGTAGAAAAGTAAAACAAAATGTAAATTGTTAAGTTTTAATTTTCAGTTATGTGTTTATAATTTTTAAGTAAGCAGTAATAGTAGTAGTTGCTTTAATAGATTATATTATAGATATAACCCAATATTATAAATACTGTATAGTGTACATTTTTACACCATTTAATAAAACTCTAGAAACATTAAAAAAACATTAATGTGATATAATGTTAACGAAAATAATCTCAGAAATGCTATTACAGCTCCGACAATAAGATATTTGTATTTTGTGGGAGGTGTGCCGCAGTGCGCTTGACCGTCCATTCTGATTGAGGTTTCCATGTTTCCCTCAGTCAGAAGCAAATATCGGGATGGATTGTAAAACCGTGGCTGCTCTCGTTTTCGAAAGAGTTAGTTAGGATTTTGGAAAGTTTGCGCAGGGTTTCAAAAACTTAGTGTGTAATTATATTAATTAGTAAGTAGAAGTACCCAATTGTGGTTTAAAAAAAATCCATCGTGAAATGAGCCTTCACTTTCATTCTAGTCAGTAAAAAAAAATCCAGAAATACAAAACTAATGCTGAAATGTGAATATATAATATTTGTATTATATTTCATTTTGTGAGAACATTTATTTTAGTAACAAACGAAGTTGAGCAGTAAATTAAATTCGTTCTATATTTGAAAACTTTCTCATGTATTTTTTATATTCTCCAATACTTATTTTAATATTATTTCACAGAAAGCATGAGTTTTTTTTCTGTTTTGCAGACAAAAAAAAATATAAATAAACAATAAATTCGTGTTTGTGTGGTTTCTACTATAACGTTAAAAACAATTTTCTTTAGTTTTCTCATGGTTTCTGGAATATATTATTTATATATATATAACAAAAATGGATATTCTGAAGCCAATATAAAGTCTGACGAAATTACTAGGGGATTAATAAATATATCCGATATTAAATTTAACGTACTAGAAACACTAAAACTAATTAGTTAGATATTTCTATCTTCACATCTGTTAGCTAGCTTTATTAATGTTCGACTAAAACGTCAGACAGTGTATATTTGAAAGTCATGAAGATTAACATGAAAAATACAAAATTTCAATAAAAATTATACTCCAAACAAGTTCTTAAAAATTATGACACGTAATGGGAACATCTAAATGGGGAATCAGCCTTCCTATTGCTTCTTTTTTGAAATCTCAATAATTAATATTGATCATCGGCTTATGAAACTGGAATAAAAATAGTTACTTTTTACCAAAATTCCACTATACAGGTTAAACCACCGATTTGACCAATGTTAAAAAGCAGAACCAATCAGATTCAAGTATTTTAGGACCCGTAATGCCGCAAAACTTAAAAAAATATTTGCAATGCTATTTTTGAAATTTCGCGATGCAAAATGGGTTCTAATTCACGCGTGTCTTAACCTATATAAATGAACGAATAAAAATAATTTGATTTGAACGTTACCCTTTACTTATATAGATCGGTCAATGCTGGTTGCTTAGCTTTAGGACAAAACACAGCTGCATCATTAAATTACATTTTATTGTAATGAAGTGTAATTTTGTATTGACAAGTAAGTTTGGTGATAGACAATCAAATTATTTTATACACAGTTTAAATGAAAATCTGATTACTCCATTATATTGTGGTTGAATTGAGAGTACTGTAAGCTATTATCACTAAAAGGGATTAATTACATATTGATATCATTATAAACTTGCCTTTAAAATTTAATTACAACATAATTATAATGGTTTTATGACGTGGTTTCATGTTATTTAATTAATCTTAATGAACTATTCATTATATTCAGAAACGAAGTGCAATATTTTACAAATTTAATACAGTTCAATAAATTATATTATGTATTCCGTAATTACCTACTGAAGGGTTGCATAAATATAATTAAAAGTAATAATTATTCTTTCTATTTAACAGTATTTTTATTTATTGAACCCTGATTATATTAATTATTGATATTTATATTTTGTGCATGCAGTGATTTTAGATTTCTTGGACTTTTTGGTTATTCGTGGACGCAATTTAGACTCAAATTACATATGTTGTGAGTTTTTTTCCAAAACCAGGACATAGCAAACAACTTATACCTATAATTGTGACTAAGAGAAATCTCAATCAGGATGGTCAGCATTTGATGCTGGAACATCTCCCGGATGTAAGAGAGTGTGTTCTTTATAATATTTTTAACATTTTATGTTCCATGAGAGGAAAAAAGGCGTAATCTCGTCTTTTTTTTTTCTCTAAAATGATGCAAAAATATAAGGGAATCAGACGAGAGGAGAGCTTAATAGCGAAAAAAATATGAAATTTATTTAAACTCGGATGAGCTTGTAAAAATTTAATATCAACAACACTCAATAGTTTTAGTAAATCGCATCCCATTTATTTAGCTGATAATCATCACTCTATAGTCCCCCCTGGTGGCTGCACGCTCACGTGCACGCGTGACGAGCGGCGTGACTGTCACTCAAGCCGCTGTCACTGGCAGTCGATACGTAACCGTGGCGCCGGACTGACAACAACACGCTGTGACACGCTTAAACAAAACATCCAAGCGTAAGTTGGGACGGTCAAATCATAAAAGCCACTTTTATTGTTGTTTTTTACACTACACTGGAAAATTTCCCACTCGCAGCTTTGTTATCATGCTCTGTGTTATTCTTATGGGGTATGTGATTAACGAGGACGTAAAGGGAAATTTTCCGGGCGACGATGAATCTTTTATAACGGGTGACTTCGTTATTTTGTACAGCTTAGTAGGACACATGATAGTGTGATTGGACTCTCTCTTTTTTTTCTGTGAAATTAGAGTGCAAGCTTAATTCTCTTGAGATATTTTCCATTGCATTGAATTGGCTTACAGTTTTAGCTGTTATAGCAAAAAATGCATGATGTTGGAAATTCAAGCACTGCTGCATTATGATTACATTTCGGTTACATCAAAGAATTAATATCTTACATATTAATTCTTTGGTTATATTTGTATTTTTTTTTTATTGGTCACTTATTTTACAATCAACCAAGGTTATACACAATAACCTTATTGGTTGAAGACATTTACATGAAAAATATGTTTCTTCAAGACCTAGAATAATTATAACACTAGAAGATTGAATCTTATTTATGATTTCAAACTAGAACAAAAATGAAATAAAAGTTGACTGATTGACAGATAATTGTTTTTAAATTCTTTCACAAGACACTTAAATACAATTTTTTTTTTATCCTTTAATTATCAAGTTAAAGATTTTTTTTTTTAAAGAAAGTACATTATTTTCTGTAATTTAAAGTAAATTTTATCCAAATTAAAGATTTTTTTTTAAAGAATGTACATTATTTTCTGTAATTTAAAGTAAATTTTATCCAAAATTAAACCTCATTCTCTAATACAATATTATATGTCCTATATAAATTTGAACATGATATTAGAAACAAAAACAAACAATATAACACATCTTCATTGACGTCCATCACCTGAAACAAAGTGATTTTAGTATCGTTGTACTCTCAATATAAAGTATTATTATTTATTTTAAATTATTTTCAATTCTTGTATTGAAAATATTACTTTTAGAATAAGTAAACTATTCAGATAAGTTAATGCATTTAATTATATACTACCTAGTATTTTTTTTTTTATTATATTTATTTTTTTTATTATGCAAATTACAGAACACACCATTTAAAATTTAAATTTAATTTATATAAAATAAATAAATATAAAATGCTCTAGGAATAGATTTTCTTTTTCTATGATTTCATTTAGTAGCGAGTACACATTTTGAAGTAAATTGCGTTTTGTTATAATTTTTTCTTAATTGTAAAGAAATCTATAAAAAATAATTTTTAACAAAAAAGAAGGGAAGTTCAATTTTAATAAACTTGATAAGTTTTGCTTTTCAAATTGATTTTCGAAAGAAAAGCAACAAAAGAAAATTTATTTTTATGTTCAATATTATTTATTTGTAAAATATTATGATTTATAAACTTTTGTATTAATAATTCTGAGCACATGCTTTTTCCGACGCATTTATATTTATATCTTATTTTTTCAAAAGAGGATTATATTAAAATTTGAAATGGTATTAACGCTTCAATATTAGATATTTAGGAAAATAAATGTTTTTTATTTAAATTTTTTCTTTATATTTCAAAATAACAACGTGGTATAAAAAACATTTTTGTTTTGGAGAGTTAAGAACACGTTAGAAAATATTAAACATCCATGTATGTGCCATGTACGTTTACTCACAACATAAAAGTTTATTTATTCATTTATTAATGACGTTATTTCAAAAACATTTTCAACCAATGAGAAAACTTTAAATAAAGGTCATAGGTAATACATACATTTCTTAAAGATTGTCAGACTTTCAGCAGTCTCAAGCAAAACTGAAGATCAAAATCAAAACTTTTTATAAATATTGATTTCATTCACATCATTTTCAAAACAATATATCGACATTTTTACTTTCTAAAAAAATATATCTCAATATATATTATATCAACTTCTTTGCTTTCCTTTGAACTATGTAAAGATACAGAGAAAAAATTTATATTTGCTTTGAAGATTTACCGCTTGTCATGCTGCATTAAGTGGAACTCGAGCAATGGTGAAATATTTCTTACATTTCGCATATAAAGATTATATTTTAAATTGATATCATATTATATCAATACAGGTGTGTCGTTGGTGTACCTGAGTATGTCTACCAGTGTTATCTGG
Source organism: Siphlonurus alternatus (assembly GCA_949825025.1). Classification (NCBI taxonomy): domain Eukaryota; kingdom Metazoa; phylum Arthropoda; class Insecta; order Ephemeroptera; family Siphlonuridae; genus Siphlonurus; species Siphlonurus alternatus. The sequence continues at coordinate 10,327,107 of OX463783.1, read as the reverse complement.
GCATTGATACAGTGTTTAAAGTAAATAACCTTCCTCCTAACAAATTTTATTAAATTTTATTTTATTATCATTAATATACTTTCCTGCAAAATTAATATTTTATGTTATGCAAAATTCTTTATAAACAAAAAAAAAAAAAAAAAGAGAGAACAAAATTAATATATTTCACCTTTTTTTTACGTTTTCAACACCTATTTACAAAATTTTCTGAAAATATGTTCAGAGAGATATGGCGAAAATAATAAAAAATGATTGGAAAACGCATTTCTTCAATATATGAATATTTTAAATATTTATCCCTTATCTCTGTCTATATTAAAAACTCAATTTAATTCTATATAGCCATGCAATATAGTAAATATGTATTACAAAATTGCAATGAAATACCTAAATTATATGCCTATCTCATTTCCTGCCCTCTAAGTTTTTGTATAACATTATACATATATTTTTTTTATATACACATTAATAAAAAAAATACATACGGAAACTAAAATTGAAAAAAAGAAAAAAACTTTAAAAAGTAAAGACACACACACACGATATATCTACGGTAATTTCATAGATTCACACTTTTGATGTTGAATGTAGACACGTAATAATTATGCACGCCACGAACATTTTATTTACGCCTCGTGCTTCGTTGTTATGAGAGATAATGAGATTGACGGAAGCTGTCGTCTGGCCGTGCATAACATTGTCATAAGTTGATAACATGTATAACAAAGACAACACGTAATGACTTTCAGTTAATAGGTAATGGGAATATTATGATAACAAACGATTACTGGAGTATTGAATCTGCATAAAATTCAATAAACATTTAAGGTACTTTTTAATGGAGCAATGTTGATAGGAGCTTGGCGGGGGGAAAATACGCACTTGCTTCAATGTCATATGACGGCCATATTAGCGTGAAAAAATCACGACGGGATTTCATCGCTGCGGGAAAATTATTTTTTTCACGTTAATATGGTCGTCATATCAGAAAATGCGCCTGTATCCTTCCGCCAAGCCTAGCTCGATATAACTCCACGGAAAAGCACTTTTACAATGAAAAACTTTTACAAAGTATTGCACTATTTGAACAAATTATTTGTTAATACTATTAACAAGTAGAAATTAATTTAACAAACTATTTAGTTATTAGTTAATTAACTTGATTTCTATTACTATTTAGAATTTATTTTCATTAATATTGTTTGTTATTTAATTAAGTTTGAATTCAGTATCTCTGTTTTTCATTATTTGATTTCATCTATATATTCAGCTTAATTTAATATATTGATATGCTAGTAATAAAATGTATAATACAATATTTGAATAACAGCTAGCCTTTGAAATGCAAAAACAGAGAAAATGAACAATACACATCAACAATACCTCAATGAGTAATTGTTAAACCACATGTTTTAAACATGATATGCTTACGGCATTCCATTAAACAATTTAATTATTGTCAATTAACGAAATGATAGATTAACTTACTTAATCAATACAAGTAATTTATCCTTGCTTAAAATTGAATGTCCTCTCTCCCTCTCTCTCCAAACAATGATGAAAATACATTAATATTATCAAATTTTCATAAATATATAATAACATTGGCAACAACATCCATATAATAATGCATTACATATAATTAAAAACATGACAACAATATGTCTTGTCATATAGTTGTCATTTCCTCATAATATAATACAACATAATACGATTACGTAAGTAGAAATATGAATAAACAATATCTGTATACTTTGGTGACACTTTATATGACGTTTGGGAGTTAATGTAAAAAACATGTAGAAACAAGCAAACAACAAAACCAATTAAATGTATTATTTGACATTTTGTATTAATTATATTTATAAACAAAATTGTTATCTATAATAATTATAATTTAAGTGATTTTAAATGTCAGTTGTATTTATATGTCAGGATGTATATTGGAAAATTCTTATTTTATTTTCTAGTTGACATTACAAAAAAGTAAATATCAAATGTTAATTAATTTAAAGATATTTTCAATTTAATAATTTATTTTGTAATTAATTGAAGAGCTTCATAGCTAAATAAAATATATAATGTAGTGTATATTTTTATTTATTAGTTGAAAATTGTTTTAAATATATCATAATATCAATAATTATTATATATTTTATAACGAAATTTGTTGTTTTGAATTTAAATTATGATTGAAATGTTAAAGTTACAAAAATAAAATAATTGTTCATAATAATTTTTGTATGTATTTTCGTTTAAGTCATCTGATTTTCTAGGATTAAAATGTTATTTAAAAAAATCATATACGTTATATAAATATGTTTTATACAGCATATTTTAAAATTTGGTATTGCTTATTGTCAATGCCTAAAAAATATTAATTTGGATGCATACAGTTCTTATAATTTCAAGTTTCTCGATTGTACAGTGTGTTTATATGAAAATTTCACTTTTGAATCTGTTGTAGTAAATATTTCTTTCTTTTTGTCTCACCGCTATTTTATTGATCACTTTCCTTAATTTCTCGACTTCCTTTCAATCTTGGTCTGCTTTGACATTGACTGTTGATCCATCGATGTAAAATTATCGATGTCATGAATTTGTTCCTCCGACATTTTGTTTCCCTATAAAATTTATTATTGTAAATACTGTATATTTTGTCAGGTTAAAATTGGTCATTTTGTAATTTTCAATTCCATTATTTAAAAAAGTATATAAGTAATTTTTTGTTAAATAAAATAACCTTTTTATTTTATCAATTTGATAGTAGAGTTTTTTTTTTAGAGAAACGTCTGGAACAGAGAGGGAAATTGTTTATATTTTGACATCATTCTTATTTTTATACAGCTTCTATAAAATGAGTAGGACTTCTCTCGTATTGTATTGTTGTTAAATATTGAGAATAGAATTCGTTTCTCCCATATATCAGAATGGAAATTCATGTTACTCAGTTAACAGGACACCGCTTGTTCTATTTCTGTTCCGCTGCATTTATTAAATGAAAAGAATGATTATTTTGCAAAAAAATAAAAATACGTCATTTTCTCTTAACTTTATATCACTCTATTTTGTTATATAATCAGTATAATTATCTTTCTTTGTATTTACGTTCATATTTTAATAATTTTAATTAATTTATGACAAATTTATTTTTTTAATAACAACATTGATCAATTTTAATTAAAGATTTTTTCAATGACAATATTAAATTATGAGCATACAATATTATATTATAAAAAAATTTAAATTTTTTATGAAAAATCAAAGATGACACATCAATTATGGGCCCCTCTGCACAGTTGCAATATTATAATTTTTAGAGAAAATAGGACGGACATGAAGATTTTTAATAAGTTGTTTATTGATACAAGTATTCATGTAGTAGCGTACGTGAGAAATATTGGAGCAACACCAAACACTTGGTCATTGCGTTTGGATGGGTGGCAATTTTTTAAAAATCACGTTTCTCCCACCCAGGGGTAAATCATTGTAATATTCTACGATTTCTTTTCTTGTCTTTTAATCATTTCAATTCTGTTTAATTGTCAGAAATCTTTAACGTCAATTCTGACTAAAAATTAGATTTCCACGGTTTCCTCATTACTGTAAATTATATTTAATGAATTTTCTAGGCTCATGAATAGCCTGAACGTTTTAGATGAGCCCATAAAATGCAAAAGTGATTAATATTTGCGTTCGTAAATAAATAGTAATTAGATAATTTCACTGAATAATATTTTGGTTTGTGAACAAAAATAATCTTTGTAAGTTCTCTGATTATTTGCTGCTGAAAGTTCAAAAAACAAAAACGATGGTCTAGCTATTTCAGTACGAGACTTTTGTTTAGTTCTTAATGACTAAAACCAATTATAGAACCATTGTAAATTCGAGACAAGGGGTCAGAAAAATTGATTATTGATCCTTTGATGAAATTAATTGAGATTTTGATGAAAAATGAAATTTAATCTGAAATTTATTAATAGCTTCCATAAATAGTTAAAAAAGAAGGAAAGACGTATTTCCAGTTTACTGCAGCGAGCTTATGTATTGTTTCAGTAGGTTGCTCAAACATTATTCTCATACATGCACTGTTTTACATTTCGTATGCTTATATTTTGCGCAATAGCATAATTGAAAACCTGAATAACAAATTTTTATTGTAATTTAGATATAGGAATTGAGTAGTTAATTTTTCACATTTTATAAGAACCTCTTTCAAAATTGAGGGGAAAGTCAATGTGACGTCATAGTCATGTATGCATTTCCCTATGCTTACGTGTTAAATATTTGCATAAATATGACATCACAGCTTTTTGCAGCTCAATAATAAAAAGGATAGGACCTAAGAGGGGCGTGAGATCAAACCCGACCATGGCAAAACTTTTTAGCAATATTTCTTAGACTCTATAAAAAAAAAATGAAAAAAAAAAATCAAGGAAGCTTAATTTTGTACCCTCTACCTATATTTCTGCAATAAAAAATGTTGAGTTTGAGACTCAATTAGAGTTATCCTTTAATAAACATAACAAAATAATGTAACATGTAACCTTGCTTATGTCATCACCTCGTTACGTGACTCTGACTTTACAATTGATCTCGCGTTCCATCTTGGCAATCACAAAAATAATGTAACATGTAACCTTGCTTATGTCATCACCTCGTTACGTGACTCTGACTTTACAATTGATCTCGCGTTCTATCTTGGCAATCACACTTTGACAGAAAAGCAAACAGAAATTGTAGTGAAGTGTCAAGCTTTCTGCTTCATCTCCCGCCGGGAGAAAAGGAGAAAAGGTGGCAAAATCAGAGCATTTCTTTCTTGAAAATGGGGCATATAAAGAGAATTTCTTTAACTCCATATTATTTTTGTATCAACAATTTCTTTTATTGCAAATTTCCACAACATATATTATATAATACATTTCACTGAAAAAAATCTACTCATAGAAAGTCTAACAAAAGTCGCATGCACAAAATATGTCTGTTTCCGACTTTTTCAATCATGTATTGCTTGGAAAAAAATGTGTATTAACAATATTGTATTTTCAATAAAAATAAAACTATAAATTAAATAATTTAAAGTTTAGATCAAATGTCAAAGAAAAGGAGCTTTCTAGAAAGGTGAAGTATTCAACTATAAAGTATAATTATATACAGTAACATGTTAAAATTATTAAAAAAAAAAAGAAGCGAAATATTATAAAATAAAATTAAAACATCTGATGTTATATATTTATTATAAAACTACCGATCATGCATATAAAATTTTTAAACACATTTTGCCACATTTTGGGGGGTCAATAATTGTTACAAATTTACTCGTAAAATAGTTGTAATTTATTACAAACTAAGAAGAAAATAAAAAGAAGATCGCCAACAGTAGCCTCCAGCACGCCGGCCAGACGTGACAGAAGGCCCGGGGCATTCAACGACCTCCTTAATCATGTGCAGCAGTTAGTGCAGTCTTCCACGTGTTCATCACGCGTGAGCCGACAGATCAGAACTGTCGTGTGCCACAACACACTACACAACAGCAAAGAACTACAAGGGTATTATGACATTTGAGTGATACATTGGTACCACTTATTTACCACATCGCTCTTTTTGTTCCTTGCTGACGTGTAGTGGGTTGTGGCACACGACAGTTCTGATCTGTCGGCTCACTCGTGCGTGATGAACACGTGGAAGACTGCACTAACTGCTGCACATGAGTATAAAGGAGGTCGTTGAATGCCCCGGGCCTTCTGTCACGTCTGGCCGGCGTGCTGGAGGCTACTTGGCGATATTTTTTTTTCTCTTAAATTGGTGATAACAAACTTCTATTAGTGTGCGAGATTTTTATTATAATTATTGATACTAACATTTTGTGACATTATCTAATTTATCTATCATGGCAGTTTTATAATTTTTGACCTCTTATCTGAATTAACGTAATAGAAATTAAAAATATTTAATATATGTAAAACTTCTATAAAAATGAAACCTGAAACAAAGTTAATATAAATTAAGAACTGTAAACTTCAGTAAGGTTTAAACTATATTTTGTTATATAACATTTAGACAATATGTTTGAAGTTAATGGATGATGAAGAATGTTTCAAATCACTCAAATCAGGCAGACAAAACTCTCTGGAAACAAAATGTGGTAAAACTTTCTTGTCGTGGCCACCGAATCACGTGGATAGAGTTTGTCGTGAAATAGTTAAGATAATTTGATTTAAACTTTTGTGTCGCTTTTAGAAAATCTTACCTTGGAGCCTTGGAGAGAGTGTGTGGGTGTGGGTGAGAGAGAGAGAGAGAGAGAGAGAGAGAGAGAGAGAGAGAGAGAGAGAGAGAGAGAGAGAGAGAGAGAGAGAGAGAGAGAGAGAGAGATACTATATACAATCCTGAGTTATCTTCTTATATATTAAGAGGCACTTTGAAAACCCCAAATCTCCAATGCTTTTCATATGGCGGACGCCAGATCGGCTTGACAGACCCCTTCCCCCCTTCGAAACTCGACGAGACCTTCTGGGGGGGTCGTCGGTGGGGGCCGCCGGGGGAGGGTGACGTGCACTAAGGTCCACGTTTGGGGGCGGGGGACGGGGGCGGATTTCCCCCGGGTGGTGTGCCTCCGCGGGAAAGCTGATCAATCTCCGAGTTCGTGTTTTCGCGTCTTCTCATCTGGGTTTTTGGATACGTCAAGATGCGAGGCAAAAAGTTACGAGACGTTTCGGACGGTGGCTGCCCGCAAATGGAATCACGTGACCACAGAAATCATTAACTTTCTTTGTGTGACTGCTGCCATCCCATTGGCTGCTTCTGTTTAGAGGCAACGTTGCGAAAGGGGATCCGACTGCTCGGTGCAGTGATGTGAAATTCGCGCGAAGATTGGTCCGCGGAAATGCTCATGCGAATATCCGCGCAAGTGCGCGCATATGTGCGTAAGATCGTTTCAAGATGGTGGCCGCCCGCAAATGGAATCACGTGAGCACAGATATTGTAGACATTCAGAAGTTCGATCTTCTTCCCATAGATGGAGATGCCACGGTAGCACGTTCCAAGCAAACTACTTTCAGGTGTGACTTAATTATTATATAACTTTATATAAAATTGATTATTTTCGTAAATAATGCTCGGATTTACTCCCAATTAGGTCTAGGGGGGGTTATAAAATTCAGGTGAAAGTAATGCGGGTTGCATACTTTCAGGGGCATGTAGGTTGAGGTTGCATACTTTCAGGGGCATGTAAGTGAAGGTTGCCTACCTTTAGGGGTAACTTTATAAATATTTTCGTAAATAATGCTTGCATCATCTCCCGATTAGGTCTAGGGGGGTTATCAAATTAAGGTGTAATTAATGCGGGTTGCATACTTTCAGGGGCATGTAGGTTGGGGTGGCCTACTTTCAGGGGCATTTCGCGTTCGGTACATCATAGCATTACGAGGTTTAATCACAACTGCGGCCACCTCTTTGTGTTGAAGATGGGCAGTGTCCGGAGTAAGCCCATTGCCTTGCTCGCTCGATCACAACCGGACGCTAAGAAAATAATTAACTCGAATCTGCCCAAACTCCTTAAAAATATTATTAAATAAAATAAATAACTATTAATAATAATAAAATAGTAGGGGCCTAACAACTGCGTCAACACGAATTTATCCCAGGGAGGGAGCGGCGTATTTTTATACTTGAAATGGTCACTCATCCAATTATTAACCACGCTTGACGTAGCCTGACTTCGGTGATCTAACGAGAACCGGTCAATGCACAACGCTACGCTGCGCTCCACCTCTACTCTGATTTTTTTTAGATTCTTATGAATCCTGCAAACTATTTTTCAATACTTATTGAATGTTCTGTAATTTAAGTTGGCACCCCTGAATCGTTATTAAAAAGGATAGGACAGAGACGCCTGTTGCCGCCTCCAGGGGGCGTGGCAGCACATTTAATAATTATTTAAAAATAGTTCTGGGTTTCAAAAAAAAAAAACCCCTGGAGAAAATCAGAGTAGCATAATTTGTTTGGTAGCATAATTTGGTACCTTCAATTCATTTCTGCAAAAAAAAAAAAATTTCATGCAGGTTGTCCTGCATTTTGCATTAAAACACCGTTACGATATCACGTACTGAATACTTACATAGATAGCAACGTATGATTGACAAAATTAATTAAAAGACTTAAAACCAAACGAGCGTAAGCGCGAGTTTACACCCCACCCCTAGTTTATTTATTTATTAATCATTTCACTATACAGCATATTATACCATTTTAGTTGTCAAGTGTCAAACTTAAAAAGAACAATAAAAAACAAAAAGAAGACAATTAATACACTAAAAAAACAATAGAAGATCATAATAGAAAGATAGTAAGTAATTACAAATAAATATCGTTGAAATATTTAAAATAAAATAGTTGAAATAAATATTGTATTTTATTCGCAATTTAAGCTCTCTTCTCTCCTCGTCTAATTCCCTCCTATTTTGCACTATTTTAAAGAAAAAGAAGAGATTACGTCTTATTACCTCTTATTGAGCATAAAATGTTAGAAATATTGTTTTCATTTCATCCTCACTTTGAGCAAAGAGGAAATAAGATGAATTTTTTAGGTTAAAAGATGAGGTTTAGATGTGCAAAGGATGAGTTAAAGACGTAATTTTTCAACTGGGGATAGCTTCATTGATTTCTATACACATAACATGAGATTCATCTCATTCTATCTTTCATTGTTGCCCATAATAATTTTTCTCATGAATAGGCTTTGTATGAAACGACAATTGTTACTGTTAGTCAACAATACCAGGCGCACAGAAATATATTATATTGTTTATAACGTAAAATACGTATCAGTATATCAATCTGTTTTGTGTTTGAAATGTTTTATTGTACCATGTTTCATTTTAATATATATTTTTTGTCATATTATTTCGTTCAATTGTACTAACACAAATACTGCTAATAATACAGTACTGATCGTTATTTAGAGAAATAGGAAAAAATGCATTTAAAATATTGCAGAATATAATATAACAGAAAACTAGAACAAAGCACTGTATATCCATTAAATAAATAAACTTAAATACAGACATTGGCTTAATTTAAATAATTACTTATTGATTTCAATCTATGTTGAAATACAGTATATATTATATTTTTGAAACATATATTTTGCTTCAATCTATTATAGTTTTTGTTTCAACTGATACAATGGTTAAACCCATGACAGCTTGACGATTAGTGACATTTCCCAGATTACAGTTATCTCTATTATAAAACAAACACAATTATTTGTTTGTCACAGCAAAAGTATTATAGTTATTATAGAAATCAAATCAGGAATGCTATCTTTTTTTTAGCTTTTTTGTTATTCTGTATAAATTCAACCTAATCATTATTTGTAGTTGATAATATAATTATAATGTTTTTTTGTTTCAAAGATAAAATAGTTATTATATCTGGAGTATAATTCAAGTATATGCATGTATTTCAAAACAAATGATCAAGTAATTTATTAAATTAAAATATCATTATTTGCCTATCTTTGCCAATATTTGCAATCTTCGCCTTGGCAAATTTCCCTAATCACCATTCTTTAAAATTTTTATCCCACTTATATAATTCAATTGATCAATAATCTTAACTCATCTACCTCCTATTTAAATGCCATATTTTTGTAACATTATTTACTTCGACTTATTTTCGCCATCTTTTTTATTTCTTCGTCTTAAAATTTAATAATATTCAAAATATTGCATTTTTAAAATTATTAAATTTGAATAAAAATTATACTAATTTATTCAATCAATTTAGTCAGTAAATGGATAGAACTTGCTATTTAAACTGCATTATTTTATACATTTTGTTTTAAAACCCAAATTGAGTCAACTATATAATTCTATAACCATTTTTTCAGTACCTTGCATACAAACACGCACGAAGTAGCGAAACAGTCTCTAATACAATCACCAACTTCCCCACTTTTATAAAAGTGTACACCTCGAGACCTCACGAACGTTACTCTTGAAAAACCTTCACATATCCTATAGAAACATGATGAACTAGATATTCTTCGATATAGCTAGACTGAGTGCACTTTTTATCTTACAAAAAATTGATCTCGTAATATTTTATCACTTTTAGCTCTACAAAAAGTGAAGGATACAGTTCTTGCTCTCTCGAGTTGTATGCGACAAGTAAATTAAATTGAGAAAGATCGATATTCAGTCGACTGCATGCAGAATTCAACAAGTGGGTTTGTAACGAGTCTTTGTTAATAAAACACAATGGAATCGTAACTGTTGCTTTACGTTTCTAAATATAATTCCATTCACTCATGTTTTCATTCATAATTATCAAACAAAGGGAAATAAATTTGGTACTAATAATAGCTTAAATGTTCATTTCCAGTGTTTTGTTGATTTTGTGTTATTGGTTAGGAAAATACAAGTACATTTATACAAAAATACATGTACTTTATTTATGTTGTATCCTACCCAATTATATATGCTTGATATAGATATATAGATAAACCATTTGTATATAAATTATTGGGTAAACAATTTAGCAGTTTATCATGCAAATAAATGCTCTCTCTCTCTCTCTCTCTCTCTCTCTCTCTCTCTCTCTCTCTCTCTCTCTCTCTCTCTCTCTCTCTCTCTCTCTCTCTCTCTCTCTTTCTCTCTCTCTCTCTCTCTCTGACCATGCTACTATCTATAAAAGTGTGTTGATTTACTTAATTTACATCCCGATTATAAATAATTATTTATTTAAAAATAACAAAATTAAAGTGAAGCGTGTTAAATTAATAACTAAAATATTGATGCAGACAATATGGCATATTTTTCATCTTAGATGTAGCCATGTATCTGCAGATTTCTCCCGATATTTCGAATGTAAAATAGTGTATATAATGAAATTTTTTGTTCATTTGAAGCCGCCATTAATATATTAACTACTTGAAACTGCAGGAAGGAAATATAAAAGTTGCAATCATATTCCTGCTTCAATTTTATAGTGTTTGCATTTAAACTAAAATAAACCTGACAATGAGTTGAAATAAATTTCATATTTTATTCGTTATTAAGCTCTCTTCTTTTTTAATTCTCTCACATTTTGCACCTTTTATGATATTACTCATGATATTACGTCTTCTTTACTCTTATTGAGCATAAAATGTTAGCAGCATTGTCTATATTTCATCCTTACTTTGAGCGAGGAGGAAATAAGATGTGTTTTTGAGGTAAAAATACGAATATAATTAAGAATAATAAGATTAAGTTTAGACGTGTAAAGGATGATTTGAAGACGTAATTTTTCAACTAGGAATTAATTCAAGCAATTTGCGTAATTTAAATATATTATTATATATATTATATAACGGATCGGAAGAGTGGACCTGATAGCCTAAATCCTGCCCTCAATAAAGATGATTTTATTTATTTACTTACAAAATGCCAAAGAATGCCCAAAGACTTAACCAATGAACAACATCAAAGGATTTTTTTGTTTTAAAAATGTTTTTACAAATTACACAAAGATTTTTTATGCAATGAACCCCGTGAATGTTAAACGTTTCTATATATGGATGAATGTTTTTGGATTGTTATATTTAAATAAAAAGTAACTACAGTAGTATAATATGATTTAAAGCACTTAACATTATGGTTTTGTGGTTTACTTCAATCGGTAAATGCAAAATACCAAAGCAAATTCTATCCGTTTCTAATTGTTGATATTTACAAATCTAAAATATAATTAATTAACAAGAGAGTCTGATATTTACTATAAATAATTTTCTCTCCAATTTATAACTGACTCACTCGCTATATACTATATATATTCCTTTATAGCTGTTCATTTCTTTGAATCCGATTTCATGTTTGTTATATTAGTATTGATGAAAAGGTAGCAATTAATAAGCAACTAATGCTTATATTTTCTTTCAAGAAATATCTATTCTGTTGGAATAAATTGTCAGTTATTTTACTATTCTAACTATTGATTGCTATAAGACGTTCAAAACGTTTGACGCGTTTTAAGTAATATTTAATTAGCTTATTTAATTTAGTTAATTGAAAATCTCTAACTAACATGTTTACTATAAATTTCCCCGAAACTATTACCTTCATTACGTCATTCCCTCAATAAAAGTCTATTGATTGCTTCTATAGAATTTAACAAATTCATTCTCAAATTCTTGTGGTATCAAAAATATGCGTTTGGTATTTCAAGAATTTTACTTTGATACATTAAAAAACTTGTAGTTGAACGCACAAAAATTCGATACAACAAGATCATAATTAAAGATAGGGTACAAAACATCACAAAAAGAGGCGTTATATCACTGTGTAGATGCCGTAGAATATAATATACAATATACACAGTGTAATAGGGGAGCTTGAATATTGCCAATTAACAAAAATTTCTAATAGGATAAGTTAAGTGGTTTCAGTAAAGCTTTAAATCCTGCTAGCTGCATGGTATATGAATATATATGATATTACATAAATACAATAAGGCAGAGTGCAGTGCATTGACCGGTTATCGTTAGATCACCGAAGTCAAGCAAGGGTGGCTTTGGATGGGTGACCGTTTCAATTAAAAATTACGTTACTCCTTCCCTGGGGTAAATTTGTCTCGCTTAATATCCACACAGTGTATGCAGTGATGAACTTGTGTGTGGTTCCCCAGGCTTTGTACACATCACTTTATCCATTGATAAAATTAGAGGTGTCCGTCCTGACTGAGATTTTCCATGGTTCCCTTAGTCTCACTTCAGCAAATGCTGGGACGCGTAACAGACCATGGCCACCATTCTTTCCCTTCCTTTTTCCTAACCATTAAGGACTGTCGCTACGTAGCCGGCCACCAGAGGCGCAACGTTTGCGTTTCGAAAAATACTGATTGGAAGAATTTTGTTCCAACATTTTTACAAAACTTTAAAGGATATTTAATTTTTAATTGTATAATATTAATTATATATATATTCTCTGATGAACAAGTTAATATGGATACTGTACAGCAATGTTTTAAGGACTTTACAAGTAAGAAAATTACACACTATATTTCCCCACTTTGTCACAAGCCCTCTTGCTGAATTTTTTTCTCCTCGGATGTACTGTGCATTGTCCCATTGTTCGGGACTGCACCTAGCTTGCTCGCCAGCAAGCAGCGAGGCAAGTGAGGATGGTCAGCTTGAGCTTTACCAGCAGCAGGGAGGGCGCCGAGACGGCTTAGGTTCTGCGGGCTTGCGCACGGATCTGCACGGGCGGGCCCGTGGGCCGTGCAGACCCATGGGCCGTGCTCATGCAGCTCAGCATTGGTAGTCTGCACACGGAAATTGATGGCTCCTACAAGGCCTAGCTCTAGCTATTAAATTCCTCCAATAAAAAAAAAAAAAATACATAATATATATATATATATATATATATATATATATATATATATATATATATATATATATATATATATATATATATCGATTTTTTTTATTGAGAGAAAAATTAATTAATTATTATAATTATTATTAATTATTGGACCGTAATTATATAAAATTATAATATTTATTATAACATTTATAATATAGTTATAATATTATATAACTATATATATATTATTATATGTATAGTTATATATGTATTTATATAATACATATCTACAAAAATATAAAATATATATAAATATAAATAAATAAATATTTATATTTATTATTATTTTTTTTAATAATAATATTATTGGCGCAGTGCATTGACCGGTTCTCGTTAGATCACCGAAGTCAAGCTACGTTGAGCGTGGTTAGTACTTGGATGGGTGACCGTTTCAAGTAAAAAATACGCTGCTCCCTCCCTGGGGTAAATTCGTCTCGCTTTCCACCCAGTGCAGTGATGCACTTGTGTGTGGTTCTCCAGGCTTTGGACATCGCTTTGGTCCATTGAGAAAAAGTAAAGGTGTCCGTCCTGACTGAGGTTTTCCACGGTTCCCTCAGTCTCACCTCAGCGAATGCTGGGACGCGTAAGCATGCAGGCCGTGGCCACTATCCGTTCCCTACCTTATATCCCTACCCAGTACCCCGCCGCGAGCTGTAAGCTCTTAGGGGTGTATCCTTGTAAAAAAAAAAAAAAAAATTATTAATATATATATAAATATAATCAGGCGCGGATCCAGAAACAAATTATTATCAAATTATTTTTATTTCAAGCATATGATTAGATATGATGAGCCACATAAAGCGAAACAGCATTATGAATGATAGTAAATTTTAATATATAAAATTACGTAATTATTAGTATTATTACTTAGATTCGAGTTAGATTCATTATATATAACAAAAGGAATTAAAAAATACAATAATATATTTTATTTTTTTATCGAAAAAAAAAAAGTTTCGATGCTTACTATCTTAAAAATCATAATATTAATTCTTTCAAAATAATACATCTTTGTTTATTTACCGTTGCTCTCCCTTCTATTCAATTTAAAATACAATGGAATGTTGAGGCGCACTCGCAACGGTAGAGCAGGAGCATTCATCACGGCACGGCTGCCCTTCTTATTTCTTTCTTTGCCTTGAGCTTTTGCTCTCTGAGTTATAGGGGCATTTTTTTAACTGCAATAACTTATCATATAATTATTGTATTCACAAATTAATCAGACTAGGAAATAGATAAACATAATTATAATGACTGTTGCTCATTTAAAAACGGTTAATCTTATTATTTCCATTGAAATGTTGGAATTAAAATCACCCAATCTCGGACATCATTTACTAAAGACTGGTAGTGACATCTCTTTTCATTCCACTTGCATATTTTCATAGCGACAGACCTTAAGCTCCCAGATATATCATATTATAGGGATGTATAATATGATAAATATATGATATATTTTTATATATAATATTCATTTACTAATATATATTATACAGTATATAATATTGACACTATTTAAAGAAAATATATACGGTTTTAATTGTTACGGTATAATTAATCTATATATTTTATAACCCACGTTCAAATTATTGACCCGAATGCCCACGGCTTTGCGACCAGACGTTTAGCCGCAACAAGTGGCGTAGGCTAATTGACCGTCACTTCATTAATAACACGCGATGTAATTGAATATGAGGCCGTAATTAATGTAATGTCTGTATGTGTGCTATTTGGGAGGGCGTATATTAAATTACTGCAGTAGTTATAATGATTAACCCTAACATTACCAGAGGGAGGGGGGTAGAGATGAACCGCAACTCTTTTTAAAGCG
Organism: Siphlonurus alternatus; assembly: GCA_949825025.1. Taxonomy (NCBI): domain Eukaryota; kingdom Metazoa; phylum Arthropoda; class Insecta; order Ephemeroptera; family Siphlonuridae; genus Siphlonurus; species Siphlonurus alternatus. The sequence continues at coordinate 10,311,873 of OX463783.1, read as the reverse complement.
TAAAAAAAGTGTGGAAAAAATTTGTAATCATGTATTAACGATTAAGGTTTCTCCGCAAAAAATAAATAAATAAATAAATAAATAAATGAATAAATGAATGAATGAATGAATGAATGAATGAATGAATGAATGAATGAATGAATGAATGAATGAATGAATGAATGAATGAATGAATGAATGAATGAATGAATGAATGAATGAATGAATGAATGAATGAATGAATGAATGAATGAATGAATGAATGAATGAATGAATGAATGAATGAATGAATGAATGAATGAATGAATGAATGAATGAATGAATGAATGAATGAATGAATGAATGAATGAATGAATGAATGAATAAATGAATAAATAAATAAATAAATAAATAAATAAATAAATAAATAAATAAATAAATAAATAAATAAATAGATAATATTGAGGAAAAAACTTTAACTTTTTTTAACATGTGATTTAAATAGCGGGGGTAAACGACCTCCCCCTTCCCCCGCTGAAAATATGTTATCACGCAAAATAAAATCAAACAAAATGTTTTATACTAAATAAGGGACAACCTATATCATATTTATTTTATTGCGTATAATATCATAATAAATGGATACAAGACCTTGAGTCAATTTGTCAATTTCATTCCAGATTTTTTTTTTAGCCTTGTAAAAAATCCTTAAAATCATGTTTAAAACGCTGTGACGTCATAATAGTCACGTAAAATTTAACACGTAAGGAAAGGCTATTGTACCTCTAAATAATTATATAACAATGTAGTGGGTGCGAAAAAGGGAATGCTCGAATGGGATTTTGCATCCTGTGAAAGAGAAAGAAACAACAGATATAAAAGATACAATAAAATTACACACTAGAACTAAAAATAAACTAATTATATTATATTATATTATATTATATTATATTATATTATATTATATTATATTATATTATATTATATTATATTATATTATATTATATTATATTATATTATATTATATTATATTATATTATATTATATTATATTATATTATATTATATTATATTATATTATATTATATTATATTATATTATATTATATTATATTATATTATATTATATTATATTATATTATATACTATAATATTATATTATATTATATACTATAATATAGCTTGTTTAATTTTTTTTGTGCATAAGGATTTCACATTTCACTTTACAAGTATTTTTTTATATATTAAGCTCAGTTACTTCGGAGTCAAAGAATATTTCCCTGCAAACGAATCGAATGAAATAAATTTTAAAAAATCGAGAATATTTTAAAACTTAATCGAATCGCTTATGGTTTGAGTGAATTCGGTTTTGCAGTTTTCTTACAACAGCTCCATTTCCAGTTTTCGTCCATAAGGCCAATGTTAAACTTCTACCTCAGTTTTCACAAAACTGATAAGACAGATTCGGTTCAAAATTTGTATGCCAGCTATTGATGGTGAGTTCTAAGTCCCCTGCAAGTCTTGTTGCATTCAGACGGTACGATTGCGAGATATCAATCTACTGAGATTCATCCATAATCCCGATGAATAATTTGTTATTCTCGTTCTCCAAAGTAACCCAAACGTCCGTCTTGTTCTCCACAGATGCGTTCAGCCTGGTGTTTGGCAGTGGCTTTGACTCTCGTGGTCCTCGCCGAGTTGGTTTCCTGTCAACACGGCAGTGCAGACAGTACCATGCAGGGAGTGCAGAGGCACGCGAAGACTGCGCGGGCCATCCGGGGCTTCAAGAACTTGGCACTATCTACAGCACGTGGCTTCGGCAAGCGAGGAGATACTTGGCAAACACAACAACAAGAATCAAACCCAGAACTACAACAACAACAAGGGTAAGAAGCGGAAAAATTTGAAAATATAATCAGAAACCATTAGAGACATCCACAGGCACCCTTATATAGAGACCTCCTTGTCTTATGGTCAGAAATTTGATGGCCTGAGCGGAGTCCAAGTGTGGCGGCGCTGTTGCATCGCATGGGCGCCAAGGTTGGCTTTATACAGGTTAAGTCACCGATTGGACCATTGTTAAAGGGCTTAGCCAATCACGTTCAAGTATTTTTGGCCACATCGTGCCGCGAAATTTTGAATGCGCCCATCATGCAATGCTATTTTTGAAATTTCGCGGAGCAATGGGGCCTGAAAATTTACCAAAATTGACGTATGAAATGCGTGCGTGTCTTAACCTGTATAAAGAAACCTTGATGGGCGCGGTTAGGGCATGACCTGGCTCTCCCCGGCTTTCAGCTGCGTGCGCAGCTGAAAGCCGAGCCGTGGCCTAACCGCGCCCATGCGATGCAGCAGCGCCGCCACACTTGGACTCCGCTCAGGCCATCAAATTTCTGACCATAAGACAAGGAGGTCTCTATACATATAAGGGTCTCTGAGACATCCATATATGTCTTTTGACCAGAAATTATATACAAATTGTATCCATATATTTTTAAATGTATTTTTTTTTAATTATTTGTTAAACTCCATTGTATACGAGTATAGTAATATATGTTTTCTACAGTAAATATATAATTTAAATATTATATCTAATATAAAATCTTGCAATACATACAACTTTTTAATCACTTTTATTTGCTTTAAAGCAAGCAATCAGTTGATATTAAAAAAAATAAAGAAATATTCCATCATAAAATTTTTAAATTGCTGTTTTCTTGCCTAAAGGCACGTTGCGTAAACACCAATGATAAAAAAAAATTTAATTTAAATTATTCATCATAACACATATTTACAAAATGTAAATATTTGCAAGCCTCAAGCAACATCAAATGTTTTCAATTTGCTCATATTGCAGTGAAATGTAATTTTAATATGAGGTATTTTGTTTATATGGCAAAATCCCATCAAAGTATTTTATTAAATTAGTTTTATATACATTTAATAAAATTCCATATGCAAAAATGATGGAGTTACATGGGAAGTATTGAAAGGGTTGGTTTTCGTGATCTTTGATACATTTGAGTTGTTTTTAACAAATGGTAAAAGTCACGAAATAAACCCTTTTAATTCCGAATTTCATAAAAATGTTAAAATATAATTTCAAAGATTTAAACAACAATTACAATTATTTGTCTTATTTTCTGAACGTAATGGTTGATACAAAACATTGTTGTTAATCGCTACCTTTTTTTACTGTTAATCGATGTAGTACCTGATTTACCCACCAGAGTAAAGGACATAATGGGCATATTGACTCTCAATTAATAGTCTCAATACTTTCATAATAAAGTTATTTTACAATTGTGACAATGGAGTATTGACCTCAATTTTTTTTTATTGCAGTAATGGATAGACCAAAGTTATGCTACCCTGATTTTTTTTTTTAGACTTTTTAGAGCCCTGGAAGTATTTTTAAAAAATTATTGAAAGTCCATTTAGTGACGTCACGTGGCGTCTCTCTTTAAGAAAAGGATAGGACTTGACACCGCGTGACGTCACGAAAAGGACTTTAAATAATTTTTTAAAAATACTTCCAGGGCTCTAAAAAATCTGAAAAAAATCAGGGTAGCATAACTTTGCACCCTCTATCCATTTCTGTAATAAAAAAAATTGATGTCAATACTCTATTAAAGCAACAATTATTGTCCCATATTGTTTCTTCATCGGACAGACATTAATTAAGCTGCACTAAAAAACTTTCAATAAATAAAAATAAATACATAATAAAAAAAAAAACACTGCGGTAATTTATTTCCTCACTGGGTTAATTAAAAGATCGGAGTAAACAAAAATTTACCGCGGCGGTAAAAATTCACTAAAAGCTGCGGACCAATCACAGTGAAGTAAAAGTATTAATTGGTACCTCTATTGGGCGTAGCATTACTCAACAATATATATATTTCTTTTAATAAACCATGGGCACAAGTAAAAGACATTGGCAGTGTTTGGTATAATAATACACTATATACACTTTTTAAATACCTTAAATAATTTATTATTTCTAGAAATCCATTAAAACAGCTCTTAATCAAATTAATATGATTTTTTTATGATTGAAAATGTTAATTAATTAATTTTTCAAATATAAAAATTCTTATAATAATTTTTCTTCATTATATCAAATCACTACACAGATAATCTTAAAAATGAACAATAAATTTACAAATTCAATGGTCAAATTAATAATTAATAGCTTCGTTTCTAGTAATGGAGTATTGTCCTTAATTTTTTTTATTGCAGAAATGGATAGAGGGTGCAAAGTTATGCTACCCTGATTTTTTTCAGATTTTTTAGAGCCCGGGAACTATTTTTAAAAAATTATTGAAAGTTATTTTTGTGACGTCACAAGACGCCGCTCCTTAAGAAAAAGATAGGACTTGCCGCCGCGTGACGTCACAAAAAGGACTTTCAATAATTTTTTAAAAATACTTCCCGGGCTCTAAAAAATCTGAAAAAAATCAGGGTAGCATAACTTTGCACGCTCTATCCATTTCTGCAATAAAAAAAATTGAGGACAATACTCCATTATAAGAGCTACATATTTATTTTTTTTTAAGACGAATTTCAAACATTTCATTTTAAAAGTTTATATATTTCCATTTATTGAGATAAATATTAACATTCACAAAACGTCAGAGATTTCCAAGAGCTTCAAAGATAAATTCAATTACGTCCTTACTTTATTTAATGGCGGGAATTTGATTTGATTTTGTAATATTGATTTAAAACATTTATTTCAAAGTTACAAAACTTATATTTAATTTATATATTAATAAATTATTAAATATACTTTTTTTATTAAAATAAAAAATATCGTATATTAAAAAAAAAAAAAATAGAGTGAGATAAAGTTGAATGAGTATTTTAAACATTTGTATTATAATCTAACTTTTATAATATAATATAACTTTTTATAAGATAAAAGAAGAACTGAATATTGAAGTTAAATTCTTATTACATTATTTTACATCTAAATGAAATTTGAAATATATTTAAAATTACAGAATAATTTATATTGTTTTCACATGGCTAGTTGCATTAAATTATTATACAACCCACTGTCCCATGCTGCTCCCTCCACTAAGCAGATATAAATATACAATTTTGTTTAGAAACAACGACAGAAAATTTTTCTACATTGGCAAATTAAATATGCACACAAAATTGTTTACATAATAAAAAACAAGAATTAAACTTCATTCATATTCCTAATTATACAAAATAGTCATTTTCTATACTATTTTTTTACCTGATTTTTTACACCATTTAAGTTCACATTTATATAATTTTTTTTTGTTTAATTATATTCTTGTTTCCAGTAAAATATTCATAACAATAAAGTTTAAATAAAAATTGTTTTAAATGCTAACTTTTTAGTGCATGGAATAAACGAGAAATGCTAATTTCTCATTCCAATGTGATTTTACCACTGGTTGACTTTCTTAACAACCCATAACTTTTTTTACATGAAAAGTTACCATTACAAAAATCATGACTAACTTGCTCTTATAAATTTATTTTATTATCTCTTTCATTGGCAATATACAATATATATATTATACAGTATTCAATATTGAGCTTAATCATTATTGCTTATCATAAATTCTTAGTATATGAATCATAGTCTGTAAGTTGCTCAAACAAAATATGTAACATTAATGTAATCAATTGGTCAGGGGTAAGAAAAGGCATTATTGCCTTACCCTTGCCATTTAAGTCGAATAAATAAAATAAATAAATAAATGAAATGACATATATATATATATATATATATATATATATATATATATATATATATATATGTTATAGTCAAAATAAAATTAAGATATCTACCCATGGAGCAAATTAAAAAGGTTGTTGAACAGTTCATTCAAGAAATTTTTCATATTATTACCAGCTCTGTCACTAGCAATATATATAGTGTTTATAATACTGGTTATATAATGTTATAATCCTAAGCTATTCATTTATATAATGGCTTACTTGAAAATTTAAATTATCATAATCTATAAATAATATTTACAGATTATCTTAAAAAGTACTTTAATTCGCCCTAATTTTCTATAAATAATACAAGCTCAAAAGGGAAAAATTTTCTATCAGTATACTATGCCTAACATAAGTATGTTGATGATGAAATAATGTATTATGCCATTTTTTTCATCTAGTTTTGTTTTGTATTGAATTTTTTGTTTTATTTCTCTCAGTAATTCACTAACTTCCGCTAATGTATGATGCATTCTTCCTGTATCTTTGTTATCAACATCAATTTAAATTTCAGTTTTTTCCTCTGCTCGAGCTCAAAGCTATTATAAAGGCCAAAATTTATACAGTATCATGTGACTTTATTAAACTGTATTATGTAATTACTAATAATAATAATGAATAAAAAAATGTTATAAGTTATAACATAACACACCGTTTTGCTCACATTCAAACGCCTTGATGTAGGCAACACATTGTGCATCTAATAAACACGGGTTGCATATCTAACATTTCTTGCAGGCGTAAATGGCGGCCCGTAAGTTATTTATTTGCTGCATATCAGTGAAACGCCATCTATAATATTTGTCCTTTATGTTGTGAAAAATGTAATGTGAATTTTGATAACAAAAACCCTTTAAACTGAAAATGTTGCTCATGAAAAACAAAACAGTAACAATCTGTGGCAATGTTACAGACTCCCCGTATCTTGGCTGGCGGATCAGATGAGCAGCAACCCTGGACTCGCCCGTCTCATCCTGCGACACTTTGTAGACCTCGACCATGATGACCATCTTAGTCCAGAAGAGCTCCTCAGAGTCGAGTAATGGTCACCAATCCCAAAAGAACACGCGCCTTGACTTCGCTTACCGCCTCCCCGTTAGCCATTTTAACATCGTCAAAATAACAATGAAAAATTATTCTTAGTCTTGAAGAAACAACGTTTTCCTGTTTAATTGTTTAGTATTTCAGAAACATGAAAATTTGGTTGTATTCTACAATTTGTCTTTTAATTTATGTTTATAAAATTTAATAGATATTAAGAAAATAACATGCAGATTTCAACCGAACTGCTAATATTGATAGTTATAATTTGATATTAACAAAGTAAATGTAAGTTATTTCCTTTACCTTAATTATTTTTAGGTCCTGGGACAAAATCAAATATAATTTATAATGATAAAAACTTGAAATTAATTTAAGTATAATTATAAAGGCTGAAAAAAAAAATCAAATATCCTATTTTAATTTCAAGTCAAATTTGTTTCTAACTTTTTTTTAATTTATTGAGTTAAATATCACAAAACTATAATTATATTTTATAACCTATAATTTGTTTTTGTCACAATTAAATTTTTCTGACGATGTATCGACTAAAAAATCTCATTTTAAGGTAGATTTACATGTGTGTTATAAGCAATGCGATGTAAATATTGCGCAATTACTGTAAAATCCTATGGTAGCTATCTTGATTATAACCATGATTTGATTACAACGTAATTCAATATGGTAGCTATAAGATTTTACATTCAGTGCGCCGTGTCTCGAAACGTACCGATGGGGGATCTATTTAATTATGTCAAAGTTTTACTTAAAACACATCAACTTAACTTTGGCAACAATGGTTTTGACTTTCCATGACTCCTGATAGCAACAATGAAAGATACCACATGCTGTACATTGCTGCAACATTTTCGAATCTCAAGCAAACATCGTAGAATATCTTAATGTCCAAAGTAAGTTATAAATTTTGGATATTTAGGCAAAATTTATTAAACTAATTTTGGACATTTAGCCCAAATCTGTCAAGTTAACTTCGGAATTTTAGTCGAAATCTATCAAGTTGTCTTTGGATATTTAAACACTGCCAAACGAATAGGCATATATAGAACCTTCTTCGGTACCTATCATGTAAACACACCTTTAGTCAGGTGGCTGGGGTGGCTAACAAAGAAGGAGCGAGACTCGTAGTTGCCAAAATGTTTTTATTTTTCTCGAGAAAAGTTTTCTGTCAAAAACCTATTTCTCTCTCGACAATGCAATCTCAGGGATTCTTTGTCCGTTTTTATTTGGTGGCTGAACAACATGTTATATAACTTTTAATTATAGTTTCTTTATTAAATGTAATAAAAATGTCTCTTTACGTTTTTGTGACATAGAATTAATTATATTGCAAAAGAGTCTTTGTCTTTTTGATCTTAAAAATTTAGATACAAATTTTATTATTCACTTAAACGTTTTTTATAAAGTAAAATATAGTTAAATTAATTTAATATTCCCTTCTGAAGAAGCGAAAGCTTAAAATTTTGTGACTATGTTCGTAATTCACTTTTGAGGCTAGAAGTACTTTAACCTATGTGTGAAATTGCATAGAAGTCAAACGAGTTTAAAGGCCATTGCACGTAAAGGTTAATTTCCTATCTCATTTCAGTGAAAATTGTCTTTAAAACCGTTGATTTACGGCTTCTAATTTATAAAATATATGAAAAGGAAGTCTAGAAACCTTAAACTTCCGGCTACTTCCGGAAAGAATATTATATAAAATTGACTATATTTGTATTAAAAAATGAAAACAAAGCGAACTATTTTTAGTTAATTTTATAATTTAACATTTTTTTGTAAATAAATTATAAAATATTATTTATTTGAGTCTCGTTCCTTCTTTTAAAAATAATATCAATAAAAAAACTTGTAATTAAAAAAAAAATAATAATAATAATCAAAGTCCACATGTATTAATAATTATATTTTAATTTATGTAAATTTGTTTGAATAAAAATTATAATATATATAATAAATATTAAAGCAAAATTATACGTTATATAGTGTACAAGTAATGTTTGTTTTAATGAGAAATAAATAATATTGAATCGCTGTATTTTAATTGCTTTTTTTATTTTATATTTATATAATACCTATACCTTTTCTGGGTTCTAAATTGTACTTTAATTAGGTCAAGATTATGATGAAATAATAAAATATAACGTATAACAATTATTCTGCATTATAATTAATAAATTCATTAAATTTGCATTACATTTTCTTTAATATTTGACTTCATTAATTTTATTTTCAAATAATATAAAATTTATATAATTAATTATAAAGAGAACTTTACAAACAACATAATACACTACGTTTACATGACGGTGTTTAATACGTATCCTTTGACGACGGATAATGTTATTCTTATGAGGCGCCGTCAATGGATACGTATTAAATACCGTCATGTAAACGTAGTGATAGTACAGTCGTCGCCTCGGAAAATTTCCAACTTTCAGCCTTGTTAACCATCATGCCCCATGATAGGGCACGGTAATTAACAATGTTGCAAGTAGGAAATTTTCCAAGGCAATAAGTGTACATAAGAAAAATAATGTCTTGGAGATATTTTTTGCTATCATATTAATAAAAAATCTTTGGGTTTTCAAACTGGTTTCTTACTGTGCATCGATCAATTTTTTAAGGTAGGTAATTTTTTTCAATGAAGATAAACACAAAACTGAATTACCTTCTTTTTTTATTGAATTCCCTTTATGTGTAACCTCTGTCTACTCAAGATTAGAGCCTGTATACCTCAGGGACGAAAGGTGATCAGGAAAGGCCATACACTCTATATTGTGTTATATTAGGATGTCCGACAACTCTTTTGTTAGAATGAGAGGAGGAGTAAAAGTATGAAGTTATATAAAATATGAAAGAAAAGACTTGAAATAATTTGAAAATAAGTCTATTTACATAGTTATACTATAATTTTAATTAATATATCTGTTTATTTTTAACCCTAAATAATTCCTGCTCCCGAGCGACCATAATATATGTTCAGTTGACCAAGTGCATTAGTAAATCGTGTGCAAAAAACGAGTACACTAGGGTATGGTTTATGAATACAATTTATTGAAATTTTATATTTTTATTTTATTTTTAAATACTATAAAAATAAAGAATAAAGTAATAATATTTTATTTGAACACTGAACACCAAAAAAAAATAAAATAGAAGTAAAAATATCTTTCTGGACAGCACCTTGACAGCTTATCAATTAAATATTAAAAATCTGACTTTATAATTAAAATTTAATTTTCTACAATGTAAATTTGTGTTTTTTCTAGAAAGAATTTTATAGAAATATTATTAAAGTAAATTTTAATAGAATAAACAAACATAATTATAATTTCACTCGAGTATTAAATATCATTTGACTCTACAAACCTTACTATATTACACTTTACATGTGAAACCATTGTAATTTAAAGTTAATTAATATTATTTTTCTTAAAAAGCATTTCAATTATGAGCTAGTGTATGTGAATACCTTCAAATTTAACACGAAAAAGGTGCAACTGTAAATATGATATAATAATATACTATAATAATTCTAACTTAATGAATCTAAAACTTCAGAAACTTGTTATAACTTGAGGGTTTCATGTTTGCTTTTTCGGAGCAACGAACACGAAGAAAATCAGTTTCTGTGACTGAGGGAAATGTGGAATCCTCAGTTAGAATGGACTCTACAGTTTCAATGGACTGAAAATGCAATGCTCAAAATACAGACAGTGGGAAGCCCAATGATTTACTTTTATTATAGGAAAACAATGATTTTTAATATTGTCAAAAATCTATTAAATAAATAAACAAATTTAGCTTTTAAAACTATTTATTAAAATATTGAGTTACATCCTTTCATTTCTGTATGAAAAAATTATTTGATGGGAACTACTGATAAAAGTGCTATCGACCATTTTGACTGAAGTTTCTACGTTTCCAAAGTTAAAAATTAAGTAAATCGAGATTTTTCAGTGGCCACAAAGCTTTTCCGTTTTGCTCTCTCTCTCTCTCTCTCTCTCTCTCTCTCTCTCTCTCTCTCTCTCTCTCTCTCTCTCTCTCTCTCTCTCTCTCTCTCTCTCTCTCTCTCTCTCTCTCTTGCTCTCTTTCACCTCAGCTGTAAGAGCGGATTTCAAATTCTAAATGTCTCCCCCACAAATTAGAACTTAATATCAACCTTTATCGCAATTTTCTGTACCTACATTTGTTTTCATGAAAAAATTACCTTATTCAATCTGAAAATCAGATTTTTTATATAAGCAGGATAAAATACTTAATTTTCTTTCCTTTAAATATACACAATTGCTAAACTTCCAATATATATATTCCTGCTTTGATAACAATTAATTCATAACAACTTGTAAACAATAAAATATATTTGCATATAAATTATATCATGCAGTGTATCATTTTCTTTTCATACGCATATATTATAAGACTTAAATTAAGGCGAATTCAGATGGTGACAACGGCAATGCGACACAATTTTGACGTACAAGCTGTGAAATCCTATATATGCGGCGGCGAATTCGCCGGTGATCGCGTTAATTACGATGCTCTTTTTCTTTTAATCGCCAAATATGGCCGCCAATAGATGTTACAGCTAGTGCGCATTATTTGCATCCCATGATAAAAATCACCATGTGAATCCACCTTTAAAACAGCAGTGTTAAAAAAATATTAAAATTAAGAAATCTTTTTATTGTTGTTTTAAATGTATACTAAAGTCTAAAAAAAGGCTTTCTCGGTGTAGAGTCTAAAGAAAAATAAAATTGATTTATTGCTACCAAAAACTTTCCACATGCATTAACTTTCCCATGGTCATTTAATTTGTGATTATCCAGAGGAAACATTAGTAATTAAAATGGAGATAAAAAAGACTAATTCCAAAAGTCCAGAAACCCTACACTTCAAGCATTTTTTTTTCTTTTTTTTTTTTTTTTTACCATGTAATAGAATAGTAATTAAGCCTAAGGTACCGTACTCATGTAAATTTGACACGCATGATTGAGTTAGGGATCGTATTTCACTAAAACTTTTCCTTGTGAAATTAACCATCTGTATATATTCAATTAGGGTCCATAAATTAGAAGCAAAATAGTTCGACCAAAAGAATGAGAAGGGGAGGATAAAAAATGTTTACATTATTTGTATTTTAAAGTAAAGTGCGCGCTAGAAAAAAAAGTTGAGTTAGTATTTTCTAAAAATAGTTCAAGTCGTCCTCCATATCAAACCAAAATTCAAAAAATTCTATCTCAAATAGGTTTGCCAGAAAAAAATTCCAAAGTCAGAGTGAACGCGTCGCTTAACATGGGGCCTTACCTGACAAAAACCCTCGAATATCTCGAAAAAATACACCGTTAGGTGGTATGAAAAAAATATAGTGATGTTCTATGACCCAAACTTTAACCAAAAACCGATTAAAAAAAAATTCTCTCGAATCCATTTTTCCGTAAAAAAATCAAGAAAATCTACCATGTTAATTCCCATAAGATTTTTTATTATTTTTTTACGGAAAAATGGATTCGAGCGAAATTTTTTTTAATCGGTTTTTGGTTAAAGCTTGGGTCATAGAACATCACTATATTTTTTTCATACCACCTAACGGTGTATTTTTTCGAGATATTCGAGGGTTTTTGTCAGGTAAGGCCCCATGTTAAGCGACGCGTTCACTCTGACTTTGGAATTTTTTTCTGGCAAACCTATTTGAGATAGAATTTTTTGAATTTTGGTTTGATATGGAGGACGACTTGAACAATTTTTAGAAAATACCAACTCAACTTTTTTTTCTAGCGCGCACTTTACTTTAACGTAAACAATTTATTCATGTTTATGTTTTCATTCATTATATATTCACCAAGCATCTATAATTATGTAAAAAAATAATATAGGTATACAACTTGGCATGGCATGGGCGTTACCACTTCCTGAATTGATGGAAGTTGCAGGCAAAATATATACAGATTTTGACATTTTATAAGTGGGGAGAATATTTTATTCGTAAAAATCAACTGAATTTTTTAAAAATTAAATATATTTTCTATTTTGAATAGGGTTTTCCTTCTGAAATATTGAACACACAAATCATTTGGTCCAACTATAAACAATATCAGTTTATTTTATAAGGGGGGAGAGGGGTGTCCCAAACGACCCACGGGCTAATTTTTGTACTGAAATTCTGTTGTTAAATTTCATACTACCATTTTTTTAATAACTTGTTTGTAACCAAAGACTTTTTTTTCAGATTTGTAGCACTCCCTTACACTTGTTTTCAACTTAAAAAAAAAAATATGGTTCATTTCAACTCCTCTCTCTCTCTCTCTCTCTCTCTCTCTCTCTCTCTCTCTCTCTCTCTCTCTCTCTCCTCTCCTCTCTCTCTCTCTCTCTCTCTCTCTCTCTCTCTCTCTCTCTCTCTCCCTCCCTCTCTCTCTCTCTCTCTCTCTCTCTCTCTCTCTCTCTCTCTCTCTCTCTCTCTCTCTCTCTCTCTCTCCTCTCTCTCTCTCTCTCTCTCTCTCTCACTCTCTCTCTATCTCTCTCTCTCTCTCTCTCTCTCTTTGTAATGCTTTAAACTTTACATTACTTCAAATTATTATTACACGTACTATGATACCAATTTTGTATATAATTTATAATATTATAAACACGTATCACAGCAGTTGTTCGTCTTATCCATATTATATGTTTATCTCCCTCCATTAGATTAAGATGCAATACAAGCCCAAGGAAGTTAAGGAAGTTAAAATAAGAGAAGACACAATCTGTGAATCCGAACCAGGAGAAATGTGCATGATATACTGACCAACTTGTGTTTTCGTGGTGGATGTTTGAAAATACTTCGGTTCGTATTCGTCCAATGAGATCCTTCGTTACAAACTGTCCACCAATAACAGAGGACTTCTTAAACTATATTAAATATGACGAGCAGAGCTTCAGAGGCTTGCGGGCTATATACAAGCATACACCCCTAAGCTTGCGGCAGGGTAATCGGTAGAGATAAGGTAGGGAATGGTAGCCATGACCGGTTAAGGCGGATTCACATGGCAATTTTTATCATGCGATGCGACGCGAATAATACGCACTTGCTATAATATCCATTGGCGGCCATATTTGGCGATTAAAAGAAAAAGAGCATCGTAATTAACGCGATTCTCGGTGAATTCACCGCCGCATAGGATTTCACAGCTTTTACGTCAAAATCACGTCGCATCGCCGTTGTCGCCATCTGAATCCGCCTTTACGCGTCCCAGCATTCGCTGAGATGAGACTGAGGGAACCGTGGAAAACCTCAGTCAGGACGGACATCTCAACTTTTTATCAATGAACCAAAGTGATGTCCAAAGCCTGGGGAACCACATACAAGTGCATCACTGCACTGGGTGGAAAGCGATATTAATTTACCACAGGAAAGGAGTGACGTAATTTTTAACTTAACACGGTCACCTATCCAAGTACTAACCACGCTCGACGTAACTTGACTTCGGTGATCTAACGAGAACCGGTCAATGCACTGCATCACGCTCACTTTCTTCCTACCATTTCACCTCCTTTTATTAAATCTCCTTGGGTGATTCTCTTCGTAATCCTGAGTCAATATCAAGATAGGTAAGCATGACCCACGCATAGACCGAGGGCAGTAGTACGATAAAATCTATGTGGGAGTATGGCTTAGAGTTGAGAAATGTGATTTCGTACGGCTGCACTGAAAAACTACTTTCAAAGATTTTGTTTAAACTAAATTTTAGTAAACATTTACTTTAACATGTAATTTTAATTAATATTTTATTGTTAAGGTAAAACCTATGAAGTGCATTGTTTATAATTCTTTGAAGAATATTCTTTGTGACATATAATATATATTCCAAGATTTAATTTAAGTTAATTATTATAGTTCTTATGTATATTATAGTTGTAGTAAAAACTTCTTATGATTTTAATACGTAGAAAAGACATGTAAATTAATTTATGAAGAAAGATTGTTGTCCCATGTCCTAGAATTGTTGATTAGAAGTTTATTATAACAGTTTATTATAACTGAGTTTTCAAATTTAATTGTAATAAATAAAGTTGAAAAGAATTTTAGTGTTATGTTGCATGTTGCATTAGCAGGTGTATGGGAGAAAATGTAGAAAAAAGTTAATAAGGACGGCAGTTATGACATTGATATCGTTTTCATATCATCTGCTACTTTATAAAGAATACACAAACTACATTTTCGTGCCCTTAAATAATAAAATTATACCTGTATATAAAAAAAAAAACGAATCTTTCATTTTTTTTTTTTCAATGCTTTAGAGCATACGGTTTGACAAAGGAGGAGAAGGGAGAGAGGAGGTAAAAATCTGGACATTTTATTATGTAATCAAGCAACCCAAAAATCTCGTGGTACTGCCATATTAGAGGCTTCAAAAAATGTTACAAAAAAAAATCTCCATAAAAAAGCCATCATGTTAGAATATTTAAATTTTTCCTCAACAACTATTAAAACTGTTGATTTGAAAACATCTTCTACCCCACCTTTGAAGGATCTTCCAATAATGAATCAAGAAATTAGATTCCTCTAAAGAGTAATTTCGAGGGTTTTTTAATATACATCTGGATAGGATAGTGGGAACACCGCAAAATCAGCTGACTTGGAGCCTCTATAGTACTAGTCTTTCTCTCTCTCTCTCTCTCTCTCTCTCTCTCTCTCTCTCTCTCTCTCTCTCTCTCTCTCTCTCACTCTCTCTCACTCTCTCTCTCTCTCCTTGCCACCACTTGCCACGACACATCTGGATTAAAGTCTTTTCATGCACAACATATACGAGATCAGCCCACGCTCTGTACCGTGTGTGGGTGGCAAATCCAGCTGGCATTAATCTTCAAGTCGATGAACAAGACAGAAGTGAAAAACGATGTGAATTTAGACACCAGAACGATTTCTGGAGTGTCACTTTTATTACATATTATAATAACTTGTATTATGTTATCTTTAATGTCTTTTTTATTTAGGCGATGTTTGGTCTAATGACCATTCTTACACATAACCTCTATACAGAAATAGTTACATAATCATAATAAATTTGTTAAACAACACAAATCTTGTCTTTCAAAACAAAGTTTTGAATGGCATAAAATTTATTATCAAGTAATTTAATTATGTCATTTCTATTAAGAATATATAATTTGTTTTTTATGTGAATTAAAAATGAGATTTGTATAATATGCTCCTTTTAGTCCATTCCCATTTATTTAAAAACATAACAATTAAGAAAAATATTATGTTAAATTATATTACAGAACCATAAACAGAATTCTCAAGGTATCAGATATTTGAAAAAAATGTCAATGCTAATTATTTAAGAATTTTAAGAAGTTAATTACGAATTGTACAGTTTGAAAGTATAAAAACTAAGGTACTGAATATGCATACCATTCCTATAAATGTTAATTAATTTTGAAGAAATTTACACCCAGTGACTTGTATACAAAGTGTTTTACATAATAGTAAGGTATGTTATAGTGTTTAAAGAAAGAAAGAAGGAAAGCAAGAAAGAGAGAGAGAGAAAGAGAGAGAGAGAGAGAAGAGAGAGAGAGAGAGAGAGAGAGAGAGAGAGAGAGAGAGAGAGAGAGAGAGAGAGAGAGAGAGAGAGAGAGAGAGAGAGAGAGAGAAAGGTGTCAACATCTTAGTTGAAGAGCAGCAAGCTCACGTCAGTGGAGTGTTCGCATCTTCCAAGATACAAATTTAGTCAGGTAAGTTCAAGAAGTATAACATAACAGTAGAGTATCGACCTCAATTTTTTTTATTGCAGAAATGTTTTATGCAAAGTTAGGCTACCCTGATTTTTTTTTTTTAGATTTTTTAGAGCCCGGGAACTATTTTTAAAAAATTATTGAAAGTTCTTTTTGTGACGTCACGAGACGCCGCTCCTTAAGAAAAAGATAGGACTTACCGCCGCGTGATGTCACAAAAAGGACTTTCAATATATTTTTTTTAAAAATACTTCCCGGGCTCTAAAAAATCTGAAAAAAATCAGGGTATAGCATAACTTTTTACCCTCTATTCATTTCTGCAATAAAAAAATAATGAGGTCGATACTACATTGCAAAAATGGAGGGGTGCAAAATTTTGCCACTATGATTTTTTTTTTTTAGATATTTAGAGCCCGGGAAGTAATGCTAAAAAGTTTTGCCAAGGTCAGGTTTGCCTTTTAGGTGCTAGAAGCGTCAAGAAGCGTCACTTTGTCTGTATTTTCAATAATTTTTTAAAAATAATTCCCGAATAAAAAAAAAAAAAAAAAAAAATCTAAAAAAAAATCAGAGCAGCATTTCTGCATTTTCTGCAATAACAAATTGTCGATTGCTCTGCTGGATCACATAGAGAAAAGTTGGTAACAGTGATAATGTTAAAGTAACGTTATAATATTATTCAGGTGATTATGGGAATAAATTAGTTGCGTCTTCGGTTTAGTACTTTACTGCGTTTAAGCCTCTATCACTATAGCCAGGGAGAGCTTTTAAATAGAAATTTACACAGCTTATAATATAACAGAATTACACAAAAGATTAGCAAATTAAGGTATTACATTATTTTGCAATTCTCTAATGTAAATTTAAATACGAAAATTATTAATTAGTGGTATATGTAAACACCTTTCTACGAATTACAGATGTAAATTTAATGAAGGCTTTAAAGGAAGGATAGCTATATTATTTATGATTAATATTTCCTGTGTATATTTAAGCTTTATTTATAATAAAATATATTTAGGCATGTATACTGCATCGGTGCTAAATTGCTATATAGTAAATGTGGTTCCCCTGGCTTTGGACCATTGCACTTCCGGTTCATTGACAAAGGCTGTAGCGTCCATCCTGGCTGAGGTTTCCACGTTTTCCTCAGCCGCAGGCAAATGCCGGGATGGATTTGCAAGGCCGTGGCTGCCCCCGTTCCAGAAGAGCCCGCGAAACGCTCAAGTTAGGGTTTCGGAAGGTTCGGGGTTTCAAGTAGTATGTAATTAGTAAATAGAAGTACCCAATAGGGTTTGATTAAAAACTAAAAAATATAGTAAATGTCTTATTTTGCTTCTTAATATAAAAACATGTTCTAAAAAATAATGTTTAAAAGATTATGTATATAGAATTTGTAAATGAAAAATTTGTGTATAGCAGTTAAATGTATAAGAAAGATTATAATTATATATTATAATAATTCAATAATATATTTTATTTTTATAGCAATAATTGGTAACTATAAAATATATATTAAGATGGTTTTTTGTATCCTAAAAATGTTGTACTTATAGGCATATAATTTTATGAACTATCAAAAATTTTATGAACCAACTGTTTTATATTGTTTAATTAAAACAATATATATAAACTATATTTGTACTGAATAGCGAAAGCTAAATAAAGATTATTTCACTTCACTTTCACTTGAATAATGAGATATTCCGTGACGTCATCAAAATAGACTTTCAATCATTTTTTAAAAATAATTTCCGGTCTCAGAAAAATCTGAAAAAATTCACAGTACCATATTTTTACCCCTTCTTTCGATTAAGCCGCTAAAATTTTCACATTCTAATATATCATTGCTTTTAGTGAAAATAGTGTAAAAACTTTTATAAAGTAAATTTAATTTAATATAATTTTCTGCATATATATATAATTTATTACAATTGATACGTACTATAAACTATAAAAAATCTGGCCGGATATTTACACTTTCCATTAAGAACTAAATTCCTTATCACTACCCCAGTAATATAACCTTTATATAGCATGTTTGTTTTATTCTGACCTTCTACACTTGACAAGTTTCAACTTACAAATGCCGCAGTGCCGCATTCTTAGTATTCTTGCATCGCTCCGCGTAAGGTTTGTTAGGGAAAAAAAAATAATTATTTTTTCATTTAAATTCTATGCTGCACAAAATCTCGAATATTTTTTATGTCGTGTAAAGTGATCTTTCCCGTGGCTCGTATGAATTATTAATCTTGCCCTTCATAAGAATCGTCGGAAAAAAATAAAAATTAGGTACTGCTGGGTTAAAAGATAGGAAGCTTGAGAGAACATGTCGTCGCGCGCAAAAGATTTTCATTGGCTGGGAGAATTGTTTTATCAGAGTTGAAGCTTATCATTAGCATGATTTTTTATTGCATAATTGGATAAAGGACCTCTAGCACTCTTAAAAAAATTGCTGAATTTTTGACATCTTATAATCTGTATATTTTTAATGCCTTAAATCATGATTTTTCAGGTGTTTCTATAGCTTATATATATAGTATATATATATAGTATATATATATATAGCTTATAGTATATAGCTTATACTGATTACTATGAAAATACTCAAAGAAACACCTGAAAAATCATTATTTAAGGCATTAAAAATCCACTGATGTCAAAAATTCAGTCAAATTTTTTAAGAGTAGTTAAATTTTCAATATTACTTTCTCAGTTTCTTTAAACTCTCCAACACCACTTTAATCTTGCTTCAAATACTGTGACGTCAGTCATGCAAATTCAAATGGTTTATTATGCAATTATTTATGATACAAACATAAGAAAAGGTATTGCATACTATGACGTCATAACGTCTTTTCACTTTTGTTCTTTGATTTTGAAGATTGTGGAACAATAAATGTAAAAAAAATGACAATTTGAGGTCCTCTATTCAAACATGCAAATTCATTCAGTTTTCTCATTTTTATTAAATTTTTTTTTCCTAAATTATAATATCTTTATCGTAAAAAGAATACAACAATAAAATATAAACCAAAATTGGATGAAATTGAAGCACCTGGGAGTTTTTTTCAATCATGTTATATTCTATGTCTTCACTTGATTTATAATTGTGTTGTGAAGTTCACGAGAACATTAATTAATATTATTGTACCCACACAGCAAGATATCGTATTATAGCCTTGAATTTATATGTTTATTAATAACATCCATAAATATAGATCTCAATTCCAGCGTGGATGAAGACCGATAAGTATCTTAAATATTTATTAATAGAAACATTTTAAAGAATATAAAAAAGAATCTGGAAAAATCTAGATATACACATGCTGGTTTTTTATGTTTTATATTTTTAATTAACCCTAGCATTTCCAAGGTATTTTTTGTTCCACGCTAAACCAAAGGCGGATGCAGGGGGATGTCAAATGACCCCCCAATAATTAAATTCCTATACTAAACGTTTTAAAAGTTTTTTTCTCTCTATTTCTTTACGGAAATACATGGCTGCAATAAGGAATTATTATTTTTGCTTTTTTTTTTTTTTTTTTCAAAAATGAATTTAATTATTTAATTACTATAATATTGATATAAATATGTAGAAAGATCAACTAAATTCTTACTGTCTTAGTTTTTTATGCAATAACTCAATATAATTAGGACACTTTTTGCGATAAAAATTGAAGGGTTTCATATAAGTCTTCATTTTAATGTTTACATTTTTTTAGATATTAGAAACAAAATACATACGTTTTTGTTTTTTAAATTCAATAATTAATTATGCAGATTACATAAATATAAAAATCCTACAAAAAACAAGTCTTTTAACATATTAAAATATAGTCCAAAAAACTGTTTTTACTGCATGTGAGTATATAATATATATATGAGAAATTATTGTACTTTAAAATTCAAAAGTAAGAATATAATATTTACGTGAAATGACGCACTTTAGATTTGACGTCATATTTGTTAACAGCCAATCATATTCAAGCAACGTATCCTAATTAATGTATGGAAACTCTATATAGCTAAAATTAATGGTAAACATAGGACTTCAAATAGTTTGTATATTGAAAATAAAATGTTCAAATTTTAATATAAAAATGAAAATTCAATGTTCTTTATTAGATACGCTTTTCTTTATGAAATTATTTATATTAAAAAAGGAAAGAAGGAACAAAAAAGCACTATACACATGTATTTTTTTGTAAATAATATTAATATGACTAAATATTATTATTTTTTTAATGTGTTTATTCATAAAATAGACATAGTACAGAACATAATATACATAAGAAAATTCAGTAGACCCCAAGAGTTTGAAAAACTCGTAACGGGAAACGTTAATTTCATCAATTTTAACTTCCCTAGTAAAAATTTAAGCCATCATTAAGGTCTCAACAAGTTTTCAAATTTGTATAGTCTTTTCACAAGATGGCAAGAATCATATATATATATATATATATATATATATATATATATATATATATATATATATATATATATATATATATATATATATATATATATATATATATATAATATATATATATAAAATTTCAGAAAGAAAATAATTTTGAAAAGATTAATTATTAAATATTTATATATATATATATATATATATATATAAATATTTAATAATTAATCTTTTCAAAATTATTTTCTTTCTGAAATTTTCTATGCATTTTTTCCTTTTAATTGTTAACCAGTGATTAACATCATTATTATTTATAGAGAATTTATCGAAACCTACATCTACTAGACATGCTTTTTGGAACTTTTTTTTTTTTTTTTTCAAATTACATCATTTATAACATTCATTTTGTACGTCGTATGCATGTAAAAACTAAAGAACTTAAAGAATTTACAATTTAAACTTGAAAATTCAATGCCTGATTTTAAATCTCCATTATAGATATTTATGGTAAATAATAATTCCTTTCCAGTATATAATTTTATTATACATTAAGTAGATTAAATAGATTTATTATATTCTGTATAGGCAATACCATATATAGAGAATATATTACTGTTACTCTCTATGGCAATACAGCATAGAATAAGTCACATAAATCATTAGCATCATTACAAAATACAAACAAATTAACAAATTAACTAAACATAAAAACTAATGTAATAAAAGGAGAACATAATTTTTGCTTAAATCTTTAACATCATAAAACATACTACTTAATAAATATGTATAAAACTTATTTTTTTAAGTTCAATATTTTCCTGATTTTTCATGTGTTCTGGCAAGGCATTATATACAAAAGTGGTATCATATTATAACTGGGGTTGCGATCACAAAGAGACAGCTTGTGTGTTTTTATGTAAAAATTGTTATTTCGTATCATATCGGTGTGCATTAATTCCCTTTAAGGTCAAAGAGGTTTGAGTTGTTTTCTATAGCAAACTTGGCACATTCATAAATAAAAATACAATGAAAATTAGGAAATTATATGCGAAAAGGGAGAAAGATGGCGAGAGAGAGAGAGAGAGAGAGAGAGAGAGAGAGAGAGAGAGAGAGAGAGAGAGAAGTCACATATATATTACGCGTATATTCACTGAATGTCAAATTCTAATATTTCGAACAATATTTCTAATATTGTTGCTACTGCGTACATTTACTACTAAAATATAAAAATAACATTATAGAAAATATGCTGTATAGCTGCTGATGTTATAACAACGTATTTACTCAGCGCGAAGATGTAGCGCTTCCTCATGACTGATGACTTACAGCGGAAATTGCAAGTTTTTGCTGCTACGTCATGTTTGCATCTACAGCAAAACAAACATGGCAAACTTGGTTCTTACTGAACAGTCAGACTACACTTGAATTAAATAACAATCAACCGGAAGTGTAGTTTTATTAACTTCCTGTTTCAATTTTTATGTTGATAATTTGTAGAAACGCTTGCGTTAAACGATGAATCTTTGCGAGTCAAATAACGTTTTTCTACGACGAAATCAAATGAAATAAATTTTAAAAAATCGAGAATGTTTTAAAACTGTATCGCAAATAAAGTATTAGCAAATTCTGTCTGGCAGTTTTCGCACAATAGCTTCATTTCCGGTTTACGTCCATAAGGCCAAAATGTAAAACTTCAACCTCAGATTTCACAAAACTGATGAGTGATAAGACAGATTCGCTTCGAAATTTGTATGCCACCTATTGATGGTGAGTTCTAAGTACCCTGCAAGTTTTGTTGCATTTAAGCACAACAATGGGTTCC
Organism: Siphlonurus alternatus; assembly: GCA_949825025.1. Lineage (NCBI taxonomy): Eukaryota > Metazoa > Arthropoda > Insecta > Ephemeroptera > Siphlonuridae > Siphlonurus > Siphlonurus alternatus. Next base: position 10,289,139 of record OX463783.1, on the reverse strand, counting down.
CACGTCTAAATCTAGACTACATCTGAACTGCAGCAGTCCAGATCAGTTCAAAATTATGCTAGTTCAGATAGTTGTAAATAGTATAAAATTGGCCGGTTTTGAACTGTTTGAGCTACCAATTTTGAACTGGCCACAGTTGTAAATAGCTCATAGCAGTCCAGACAATACAGCTCAGAACAATCCAGCCTAGCTCAAACTAGCTCGTTTACGCTGATACTCAGGCAGTCCATTATAGCTCAAACCAGTTCATTGCTGCTATACATGCAACAGTCCATTCTAGCTCAGAACAGTCCAGCCTAGCTCAAAAGAGTCCAATGTACTGTAGCAGCTGTACTGCAGTCCAGCCTAGCTCAAAAGAGTCCAATGCACTGTAGCAGCTTTACTATAGTCCAGGACAGTCCATCGCAGCTCAGAATAGTCCAGCCTAGTTCAAATGCGTCCAATACATTATAGCAGCTGTACTGCAGTCCAGGACAGTCCATCGCAGCTCAGAATAGTCCAGCCTAGCTCAAACGCGTCCAATACATTATAGCAGTTGTACTGCAGTCCAGGACTGTCCATTCTAGCTCAGAATAGTCCAGCCTAGTTCAAACGCGTCCAATACATTATAGCAGCTGTACTGCAGTCCAGGACTGTCCATCGCAGCTCAGAATAATCCAGCCTAGCTCAAACGCGTCCAATACATTATAGCAGCTGTACTACAGTCCAGGACTGTCCATTCTAGCTCAGAATAGTCCAGTCTAGTTCAAACACGTCCAATACATTATAGCAGCTGTACTGCAGTCCAGGACTGTCCATCGCAGCTCAGAACAGTCCAGCCTAGCTCAAAAGAGTTCAATACATTATAGCAGCTGTACTGCAGTCCAGGACTGTCCATCGCAGCTCAGAATAGTCCAGTCTAGCTCAAACGAGTCCAATGCAATGTAGTAACTTTACCGCAGTCCAGGACTGTCTAAAGCAGCTCAGAACTGCACACAGGTAGCGCTACAACATTCAAATGTTGACACACAAAATGGTACTCACCCGCTACCTTAATGCCCCCGGGTGTCGGTCCGGACGGTCGTGGCTAGGTCCAGGTTACTAAACACAGGTAGTGCTACAACATTTACCTGAACATTCAAATGGTGATCTCGACACACAAAACGGTACTCACTTATAGCTACCTGCATGCCCCATGGTGTCGGTCTGGAGTGTCCTGTCAGTCATGTCTTCGTCAAAGTTGTAACAGTAAAGTATTATATAAATGCACTCACTCATGCTACACAAAAAGAAAATACTGGTAATGTGAAGAAAATGAACTCAATAGATAGCTGTTAACACTAAAAACCCTGGCAAATGTACAGTATCAATAATTATGCATACCCAGTACTGTAAGTATTTTTATATGGAAAAAGTGTAAGTAAGAGAATCAAAGAAAAACTACAATAGTGTATATATTATACAAAACTAAAAAAAAAAAAACATGCATACAGATAGAAAATGTATTAAGCTTCTTACACATAATCAAAAATTGCTGCAGAGTGTCTTATAAATAGAGATCCGAAAGAAAATGAAGTAATTTTTCTGCGGAAAGCCGTGGCAAATTACGACTTTGCATGTAGTATGCATATGCATAATATGTGAAAGCTCTTTTACAGCAATAAAAACAGGCATAATGCATAGAGTATTATGTATGCATACTGTAATGTTACAGTACAGTATATGTACAGTATGCATGTCATACCGGTACAGTGTGCATACATAGTTGTTAGGCTCGAACATACACTATGATATACAGTATGCATACAAGGCCTCAATATTTAAAAGAAAGTTACTGTACCTCTGACCACAGGATCTTACTGGTATACGTTATCAGTGAGATGAGGTAGTATTCGTTCCCAAATATTCACACTTTGGCAGCGTCTCGGGCCTGTTAGAGAGAGAGTGCCACTTGGACAGCAGCAGGGAAAAGAAAAATATTCCGATCAGATTTAACCCTGATAGTTGTCATACGGACTTAATACACAAAATATCTTACCTTATAAAGTTCCTTTCACATGGTCCGATTTTTTTGCAAAAATATGCCGCAACAAACGTACCGCCGTAAGAAAATCAAGTGAAGCTTGATTTTTTTGCAAAATGTTGCGGCGTGATTGTGAAAGAAGCCTAATAGATTACATGCCGAAGAGTTTGAAATATAGTAGTTTAATTAATACGTCAAATAGTACACAAAACAATAATTTGTATCACAACACCACACGCTAGCTAGCAGCCAACTATAAGCAGCTTTGAGATAAAATAATAGCAGCGACTGGTCGCCGGTCGGACCGGTACAAATTTCAAAACCGTTTCAAAACAAGATGGCGCTTTGTGCGGCTCAGTTCTTGGCGCAATGCATGATGGGCATTGATGGTGAAAACACACCACTTTCTTCAAAATAAATGCTGCTGCACGACGAAAGTTCAGTTTTTATAGTTTATTATTTCTACCTCTTTGATTTTTATAGACTTCACTAATTATGTAATTTAATTAAATTTTGTAATTTATATGTGAGCATTTGCATGTCATGATGGTGTTTTATAATTATAATATCTTATAAATATGTAATAAAAGAACTAAGCTAGCTTCTCAATAAACTAATTTGAACTAGACTGGACTGTCTGAGCTGCATTGGACTGCCGCTGTACTGGTTTGAGCTAAACTGGACTGTCTGAGCTGCGGTGGACTAACCTGGACTACAGTGGACTGTCTGAACTAGACTGGACTGTCTGAGCTGCGGTGGACTGTCCTGGACTGCTGTGGACTGTCTGAGCTTCAATTAACTAATTTGAACTAGACTGGACTCTCTGAACTGCATTGGACTGCCGCTGTACTGGTTTGAGCTAAACTGGACTGTCTAAGCTGCGGTGGACTGTCCTGGACTACAGTGGACTGTCTGAGCTTCAATGGACTAATTTGAACTAGACTCTGGACTGTCTGAGCTGCGGTGGACTGTCCTGGACTGCAGTGGACTGTCTGAGCTTTAATGGACTAATTTGAACTAGACTGGACTGTTTGAGCTGCGGTGGACTGTCTGAGCTTCAATTAACTAATTTGAACTAGACTGGACTGTCTGAGCTGCATTGGACTGCCGCTGTACTGGTTTGAACTAAACTGGACTGTCTGAGCTGCGGTAGACTGTCCTGGACTACAGTGGACTGTCTGAGCTTCAATGGACTTATTTTAACTAGACTGGACTGTCTGAGCTGCAGTGGACTGTCCTGGACTGCAGTGGACTGTCTGAGCTTCAATTAACTAATTTGAACTAGACTGGACTCTCTGAACTGCATTGGACTGCCGCTGTACTGGTTTGAGCTAAACTGGACTGTCTAAGCTGCGGTGGACTGTCCTGGACTACAGTGGACTGTCTGAGCTTCAATGGACTAATTTGAACTAGACTCTGGACTGTCTGAGCTGCGGTGGACTGTCCTGGACTGCAGTGGACTGTCTGAGCTTTAATGGACTAATTTGAACTAGACTGGACTGTCTGAGCTGCGGTGAACTGTCCTGGACCGCAGTGGACTATCTGAGCTTTAATGGACTAATTTGAACTAGACTGGACTGTCTGAGCTTCAATTAACTAATTTGAACTAGACTGGACTGTCTGAGCTGCATTGGACTGCCACTGTACTGGTTTGAACTAAACTGGACTGTCTGAGCTGCGGTAGACTGTCCTGGACTACAGTGGACTGTCTGAGCTTCAATGGACTAATTTTAACTAGACTGGACTGTCTGAGCTGCGGTGAACTGTCCTGGACTGCAGTGGACTGTCTGAGCTTCAATTAACTAATTTGAACTAGACTGGACTGTCTGAGCTGCATTGGACTGCCGCTGAGCTGTTTTGAGCTAAACTGGACTGTCTGAGCTGTGGTGGACTGTCCTGGACTGCAGTGGACTGTCTGAGCTTCAATGGACTAATTTGAACTAGACTGGACTGTCTGAGCTGCGTTGGACTTTCGCTGAACAGGTTTGAGCTAAACTGGCCTGTCTAAGCTGCGGTGGGCTGTCCTGGACTACAGTGGCCGTTTGAGCTTAAATGGACTAATTTGAACTAGACGGGACTGTCTGAGCTGAAGTGGACTGTCTGAGCTTCAATAAACTAATTTGAACTAGACTGGACTGTCTGAGCTGCATTGGACTGCCGCTGAATTGGTTTGAACTAAACTGGACTTTCTGAGCTGCGGTGGACTGTCCTGGACTACAGGACTAGTTTGAGCTAGCTGAAGCTACTTTGAGCTGCAGAAAGGTTATGAGCTGATATGAACTAATTCCAACTGCATTGAACTGCAGCAATTTTGAGCAGGAAACAGCTCAGAATAGTTAAAAAAACATTTGAACTGATTTGAGCTTCACTGTTCAAAACAGTCCAGAATATTAGCTCATTTGAACTGCATGAGCTGATTTGAACTACCTTAATCAGCTCAGACCAGTCCAGATTTAGACGTGGGTTGGCTGCACGGCCGATTTTAAGTGGCGGAAACGAAAGAGGAGGTGCTGAAATGCAGGTGTGAATTTTATGCGAATTTTTTGAGCACTGTAACTTTGTATAAATTCAGTTTTAGAAGATGCATTTCACCTGGAAGCCATCGCCTACCGTCTTTGACGTCATTGAAATGTCAGGTTCGGTTCACTATAGATATGCATACCTGTATTCACCTGCATAACAGGTAGCCAATCAAAAACAATCTAGCCAAAATTCAAAATTTCAAATGCCTAGCCTGATCGAAGTGGATGAGTTTTAAAACTTAAAAAATGCACATTATTCCATGTACGCGTACTGTAAAAACACACTGGGAGATAAGTAATATTACAAACATATCTTTCATCATATTTAAATAATAGAAATTGTTTCTCAAATAGTTTCATTTTATTGAAGAGAAGATGCAATATCAAGTCCTTCCACCACACTCTCTTTTTAAATGATTGGCGCCGTTAGCAGCAATCAGCTAATGAAAATGTGTAAATTTATCATACTGGACTCCTTCCGTATCTGCTGAATATCTATTGAATTATTATATTAAACCTAAAACTGAGTCTCTTTTCTTATCTACGAAGATAGTAGGATGCCGTAGGATTCATATTTAACTTTATTAAGACCCTTGAATCATAATTTTTAAATATCTTTTCAACCCCCTATTTGCTGCTAATAAAACCATTAGTAGAATGATTGAAAAATAACAGGTCGATGCCGATGCATCTTTCCGAGCGGCTCAAAGTTTTGTATTTTGGCCCTCTAGCGGACGCTTCGGACCCTATCCCTGCGCTTCAGAAATTAGATCTCCCACTTTTTTTATTATATAATAATTATCTTTGTTTCTTAATGTTTTAAATATTTTAATTTAGTATAATCAATCATAAAAATGTGTTTTAATTAATAAACTCAATTAACTTATTTTTCAAAGAATCTCTCGCCATTTGCGAGTATGACAACATGGCGGCAGCTGCGGCCCGGCGTTCACCATCGGCTCGATTATGTCTTATATTTCATGATTTGAAGAGTTATAAATGTGTGTGTAATATCTACAAGCCTCTATTGCGAATACAAGAACTGTATCACCACAATATATAACCGAGAAAAGAGATGCAGCCATCCTGATATGAACGACTGAACTGAAGGTTAGTACGTGACCAAAAGATCGGGAACATTGGGCATTGTTTTTACCCCGTTTTCATCGCTTTTGTTCAAGATACAATTTTTTGTTATACTATACGTCCATTCTGTGTATCCTAATGATATTATAATTTCCTATATATGCATGTTTATAGCTATAATTTTCGTGTTACAGCAGAAAACAAGCCCAAGCTGCAGCTGGCAAAGCTGGACGCTGTTATACCCACCCCACCCATTGGATTGGCGTGCCAAGGAGACGATCTCGGGACCTTTTTGTGACAACTGTATATTTTATTTTATTGTAAAATTTCTTAAATACAATTTATAATCCCATTTTCTCTGTGTTCTTTCATAAATAAACAAATAAGTAAGCAAAATCACAGTACAGGAAAGATAGTAGCCAAACTCCCATACCTGCGCTACGGGGGAGCTGAAGTCAATTTTTGACACTTTTTGAATATTGGGTTAAGAGCTTACTTTTTTTTTGTAAAAAATACTAGATTTTTTTTCTAATATTTTAGTGAAAGTTTCACTGTGCTAGCTTTAATAATTTCCGAGTTAAAGCAGATTATAGTTGATTCTCCTATACCATAACATTGCAGGATGCCCCATTTGGTCGTGCCCCTTTCCTATGATTTTAACATTGCGGCGGACAAACATGCCGTTGACGCGAGCAGTTTTCGACTTCGATTCTAACATACGACTTTCTCTACTATCTTCTCTATACTGTGAGCAAAATAAAAAAAATAATAAAACCGGAAGCGGTAGCCATTTTATTCTAGTGTAGCAATTGAGAAACGAAAAGCGCAAATCGACCAAACTTGATCAACGCGCCATCTGACGGAGGCTGCCGAAAGTTTTCATGATAACGCGGATGAATTCGGATGAGCTAGTTACAAGTATTTCGCTACATACAGAAGATGATCGGACCTGAAAATAAATACAGTTTTAATTTCGATTATCCAAGCATGGGCGTCTGTGGCTTAGTGGAAGTACACTTGTCATCCACGCAGAAATTTTAGGTTCAAATCCCCTCTGGGTCATTTTATATTTTTAGTAGCACGAGGAAGTTTATTTCACATCTTTAATGCAGACGGGGTAAAATTGTTTTGTTTTTTATGATTTGTTATTAATTTTTCTATCATTGTATGACACGCTTTTTTTTTTTTTTTTTTTTTGCAAAGTTTTTGAAGTGCGTATTTATATGGAAAAGTGTGACTTAAAATAATATAATAATATTGTAAGAAATAATAATATTATTTTACCCCGTCTGCATTAAAAATGTGAAATAAACTTCCTCGTGCTACTAAAAATATAAAATGACCCAGAGGGGATTTGAACCTAAAACTTCTGCGTGGATGACAAGTGTACTTCCATTAGGCCACAGACGCCCATGCTAGGATAATCGAAATTAAAACTGTATTTATTTTTCAATCATTCCACTAATGGTTTTAGCAGCAGCAAATAGGGGGTTGAAAAGACATTTAAAAATTATGATTCAAGGGTCTTAATAAAGTTAAATATGAATCCTACGGCATCCTACTATCTTCGTAGATAAGAAAAGAGACTTAGTTTTAGGTTTAATATAATAATTCAATAGATATTCAGCAGATACGGAAGGAGTCCAGTATGATAAATTTACACATTTTCATTAGCTGATTGCTGCTAACGGCGCCAATCATTTAAAAAGAGAGTGTGGTGGAAGGACTTGATATTGTATCTTCTCTTCAATAAAATGAAACTATTTGAGAAACAATTTCTATTATTTAAATATGATGAAAGGTACGTTTGTAATATTACTTATCTCCCAGTGTGTTTTTACAGTACGCGTACATGGAATAATGTGCATTTTTAAGTTTTAAAACTCATCCACTTCGATCAGGCTAGGCATTTGAAATTTTGAATTTTGGCTAGATTGTTTTTGATTGGCTACCTGTTATGCAGGTGAGTACAGGTATGCATATCTATAGTGAACCGAACCTGACATTTCGATGACGTCAAAGGCGGTAGGCAATGGCTTCCAGGTGAAATGCATCTTTTAAAACTGCATTTATACAAAGTTACAGTGCTCAAAAAATTCGCATAAAATTCACACCTGCATTTCAGCACCTCCTCTTTCGTTTCCGCCACTTAAAATCGGCCGTGCAGCCAACCCATTGCGAGATCTCAATCTACTGAGATTCACCTTTAATCTGTATCCAAAGTTAAATAATCAAAATATCAGCTGATTATGCCTAAAATCTTTTATTTCCGGTTATTTTTTTAATGAGAATGTAATATTGATTCGACTGTACATCAGTTCCGGATATTTAAAATTGTTACCGGAAGTCAACTACTTGTTTTAGTCTCTCATGCATGTTTGATGTTTTAATAAGTGAGTTTCATTTTTATATCTCATATTACAACCTTGGAAATTTAATTCTACTAAAATTGTCTTCTGCATTAATATTTGCTTCCATCGTCATATTATTTATGGAAAAGAACACCTAATTTTGTTTACAATAGAAATAAAGCAAGAATTTGAATAGAAAATAATAATGTCGCAATTTGTTTTGCAAAAATTTTTGAATTTTGTTTTCTTAAGATCTTTGAAGTGTTTTTGTATATTTTGTAGCAGCGGCCGACAGGGTACTTTATAACCCTGGCTGGTACATTTTTTTAATAATTAATTATTATACACAATACAATTTAGGGAAGTCACACATCGTGTATTTTGGTCTCTATATGAGCTTTGATGCTTTGATCGAGTTCAAGCAGAGGAGAAAACTGAAATTTTGATTAATGTTGATAACAAAGATATTGGAACAATGGAGCATCGACCAACAAAATTTTATTGCAGAAATGGATAGAAAATTATGCCACTTTGATTTTTTCAGATTTTTTAGAGACCGGAAAGTATTGCTAAAAAGTTTTGCCGATGTCAGGTTTGAACCCACGCCTCTTTTAGTCTCTATATTTTTATTAAAAGAGGCGTCTAGAGGCGTCATTCACTCTGTACTTTCAATATTTGTTTAAAAAATCTTTCTGGTCTCTAAAAAATATGAAAAAATCAGAGTGGCATAACTTTGTACCTTCTATCCTTCTTTAAAAAAAAAAATAATAATAATATAAATAGCACATAATTATACACCAACATAATTATGCTAGACATAGCACACTAATAGAGTATTATATAATCAATTATATAATATATATATTTTAAAAATATGAAATCTGAAAATGGTTTTACAAAGTTCAATGCCCTCTCTGTATTGGAGGTTATTAAAAAGATTAATTGCATTACTGCCAGGCCATATTAAAACACATAAATTAGCTTCAGGCTGAAATTTGAAACCTACGAGAATTTTCTTTGGTAAAAAACTAAAACAAACAAATTAAAAATATGATTGAGAATTCTTTTAACTTGAAATATTCAATTTCAGTTATTAATATCTTGAAAATTTTCTTTAAATTAATATTAACTATGATAATATAATTATAATTAATTTTTTATATATATTTTTTTTACAAGGTTTCACCCCTATGAGATTGGAGCTCGAGTGGGGGTAATATGTAAAGATAAGGGAGGGAAACCAATGAATATTTTGGAGGTAAGACAATACTCGACCCTTTATTTAATGTCTGAACGGTTATAATAATTCAAAGCTATATCGATGACAAGTATGACGCACACGCAAATAATGTCAAATTTTTATGACATTTTAAACTGTGACGTTAAAAAGAAAGTGTTGGTAACAATTAGGTATAATGAAAAAATGAAAATTAGTTAGAAGTTATGACGTCAGAATGTGATTAAACTAAGCGCACAAAAAGCTTGTTTTGCTATTCAGAGTATTAACCCGAGGGATAGTTCAAACGACCCACGTAGTTTTCAAAGTGGTAAAAAGGTATAATAGATATCTACAAAAAAAATAATAATTAGTAATCCTTATTTTTTCTTGAGAATGCGTGGGACAATGTGACCTTAGTATTTCTAGAGTTTATACTTTTTATAGAATTCTAATTGGATACTTTTACTTAATAATTAGTGATACTCACTAACAGTAAAATTAAAACCTCGAACCTTCCGAAACCCTAACTTTAAAGTTTAGCAGGCTCTTCAGGAACGAAGGCGGCGACGACCTCTGTCAATCCATCCCGGCATTTGCATGTGACTGAGGGAAATGTGGAAACCTCAGCCAGCTGTTATCATTGGAAAGGAATTTTCATCATCAATATTTAGAATCCTGTGACTTAAGTCAAATTATTATATTTTTAAAAATTAATAAAAAACATACTTATTTTGCTTCTCTTTTAACATAAACATAAAAAATGTCATTTTACTTTAAGTTGTACAATCTTTCAGTTTTCCATCAGAAAAAAAACAAGTGATGATAGTAGCTAGGTGGCAAATTAATATTTTACATTATTTTAGTCTTTAAAACTATAATAAATTGCACATTTCAGAATGAGTATACGTTTTGTATCGATAGCCAAGTAACTTTTGGCAACGACATTCTTGGTGGCTTACCTCAAACAGTTTAGAGGAGTTTGTTGGCAAATTGTTCGACCTCAAATAGTTACTAATATTTTTTGTACAGGTCCTTTTTGTAGAAGAGAGAGAGAGAGAGAGAGAGAGAGAGAGAGAGAGAGAGAGAGAGAGAGAGAGATTTTTTTAAAAAAAGCATTTCATAAATATAAATATGCTAATACATAATTTTAAATTTATATTATAAAACATTAATTATGCATATTATTATAATTAAAATATATCACACAGAGAGTTTTATATATTTTAATTTTATTTAACTATATCTAGATGAGATTGGAAACTTTATAATTACTCTCTTCTAAAATATATTGGTAAAATATTAAAGGTGTATTAAATTTCTTTTTGTAACTTTTGAAAGTGATGTGTACCATATTAACTAATTTTGATTAAAAGTTAAGCTTGATTAAAACATCGGACCAGTTTGTATTTTCTTGGAATTAAAACTTTCAATAAAAAAAAAAAAAACACATACAAAATCGTAAAAAAAAAAAATAAACAAATTTCTTCTCCTATATGCGGTACACTTCTGGACAGCATGAATTTCTGTTTAGCTAATATGCAGTTCTTAAAAAAAAATAAAAAAAAAAAGCATTTTTAGATAGCAACCTGAAGAAAGTTCTGGTTCTGAACCACATAAATATTATCACTCCTGAATGACAAATTCCACAAAGTTTGGAATAATGCTGGTATTTTAAAATAAGCTTTTGTTTTTTAATGAATATATGACGTCATTTTATAATAAATTATTCAATGTAAACATTGTTAATGTTTTGGGCAGTGTAAACAATGTAAACGTATTAATATTTATACTTATATTGAAATGTTTACAAATTATTCAGGAACATGGAACATATTTATACCTATACATTATTTGGTGAAAATGTTTATATTAAAATAAATGTATGCATGACGTAATTTAATACTTTCACATTTGACATTTTGAACATAAAATTCATAATTAGATGGTAGTAAGTTCGATTCCTGCAGGCTCCACCAAAATCTTCATCCTGATTGGAGCTAAAAAAAAAAGCATCTGGGAGGGAGGCAATTTATTGACGATAATGATGATATTATTTGTCATTTTTTTTTCTCTCAAAATATATTTCATATAAACCACGAATTTGTGATGCACATAAAGCACAAGCATGGGCTAATTTTGCAACAAAAACTTATAAAACTTGTATTCTCTAAAACAATGAATTGCCGACCGTTGTAACTGCGGTGTTTTCAACGTTTCCTCAGTTAAAATTGAGGTTGATTGTTACATTACTATAGGCCATGAATATCCTTATTTAGAATGAACCCACAAAATCCTAAGCGATACTAAGTAAGTTGCAAGATCCCTTTACTTAAAGGGATCTTGCTAAGTTGGTCCCAAGAAGAGCTGGGATGTTTAAGAAGTTTGTGATCATGCAGCAATATATATATTTATATATAATGAATGATGCAGTTTCAGTGAAAAGAATCTAAAAAATAACACAAAGAACTATACTAGTAGCTCGGATCGATGTATAAAAATGTCCGTAAACGACTCCTAAATGCTATAGTAATTTACTTTTTTTTTTTTTATTGGTCATATTTTAATTTACAAGATCAGCCAAGGTTATTAAATATAACCTTATTGGCCGATACAAAATACATAAATATTTTTCTTCGAGACCCTTAATAGAGTTATTGTTGAATTTACACACATTATTTCCCCTTACAAAATAAATTAAACAAAAAATATAAATAAATTGAAAATTGAATTGAATGACATTTTTTTTCTATGTCAGAGTACAAATAATATAATATATAATTATATATATATATGTTTTTTTTTTCTTAAGAAATAACTACGATGAATCAATATTACTCAATTGTTCATCATAATATTACGACATACAGGTAGTTTTTTATGCCTCTTTTTTTTTATCCACTGTATGCTACATATAAGTAAATAATATTATATATAGCATGATGAAAATGATAGCTCAAAGTCAAATAACGAAAAATAAATAAATAAAAAGTCAATTTTCTATAGTGGTCGCGTTATTGCAAGTATAATCTAAAAATAGGGTTGGATGAAAATTATATAAACCCGTCATGTGATTAAAAGTTTCATTTTTGCTGCAATAGGGATGATCTGCAATATACATATTTTATAAATTTGAACAAAATAAAAAACTCATTTGGACCAACTTCTATAAAATATAAATCTTTTTATAAATAATTATATCGTTATTGTACAAAACGTATCAAGCGCAGAGTTTATTCAAATATACATAATTATTATATATTATTTTAGGTATACATTCAAAGATTTAAATTTAAATTCATGAGCTATATTTATATATTATACTGATGCATAGATTCATGTGTGATTTCTACATGCATTTTTTAAGTCTGTGTCAGATAAGAAAATAAAACATTGAAACAATTTTTTTTTCTCTACTGTTTCTCTTTCATAATTTTTTTTTTATGATGTATTAATATTAATTACTGAATTAAACTATGTATAGCACAAAAAAATTCAGTAAACAAAGCATTATTAAATATTAATATAACTTACAATTTAATTAAAAATTTACGTTTTTTATTATATAATAGTTTTGATACAATAATTTATGCAAAAAATGAAATTAAAAATTCTTTTGAAAATCCAGGTCTTCTGAGAATTATTTTTAATTATATTATATCGCGGAAATTAAATAATGATCTGTGTTTTTGTATGCGTATTAAAAGTTTGAAGTTATAAATCTTTTTTTACATGTTTTTACAATTGTATACGCAAGTTTTGTACAGTAGTTTATAACCTGTGTTTGACTCGGGGGATTCGAATTTACGTACTAAAAATTATGTAACCATATCTGTGATTGGATGGCTCTGATAAGTAAGCTTATCTTTAACCAATCAGAATACAGTATCGTAGAAAAAAAAAATGAAATCTAAATAAAATATTAACACCAACATCAAAATCTTCATTTGAGTGGAAATTTTAATTAGTTTGTAGTTTTTGTGATTAATTATTTAAAAAGGTATTTTTTTACAATTTCAAATTCCCAAGATATTTTTTTTAATTGAAATTTTTACTTAAAAATACAACCACGTATCTGAGAATTTTAATTTTTGCTGTGCATGATTAAATTTTAATTAATTATTCAGGTAACTTTAAAAACGTGATTATTGGGATTTTAAATTATTTATTTAATTATTTTTTAAATTTGAAACGAAAAAAATACTAGTTTCCGCCAGTGAATAAATATGATCAACTTGCTAAAACTATCTAACTTCAAGACGACATGATTTTTGATGTAATTGATATTTAAAAATATTTAGTATTAATTAGTTTGATATATATATCGTATAAATTAAATGACTAGCATCACTGTCAAATTCACGGCTATTACACAGCTGACATTAACTTTTTATGCGTTTGTTTTCTGCGATGGATAAATATGTCACTCAATCTTACGAGAGATGAAATTAATTATTGACTATTTATCTGTAAGTTAAATGAAGATTAATGAAGCCATAGAGAGATCACAACATTGGTAGAAATGTGACGTATGTGTTGTGTGTTGGGGGGGGGGGGAGGGAGAGAGAGAGAGAGAGAGAGAGAGAGAGAGAGAGAGAGAGAGAGAGAGAGAGAGAGAGAGAGAGAGAGAGAGAGAGAGAGAGAGAGAGAGAGAGAGAGAGAGAGAGAGAGAGAGAGAGAGAGAGAGAGAGAGAGAGAGAGAGAGAGAGAGAGAGAGAGAGAGAGAGAGAGAGAGAGAGAGAGAGAGAGAGAGAGAGAGAGAGAGAGAGAGAGAGAGAGAGAGAGAGAGAGAGAGAGAGAGACCATAACATTTTATGTGATAGAAAAGAAAAATATTGTGGGAACATTTTACCATTTTATTTCAAAAACATTTCTTTTCTTTTGGTTCAATTATTGATTCGAAAAAACTCTAATTTATCATTAAGGTAAAAGCTTCAAAACGTAACAGAATATTGTGTACAATCGTAGAAAATCAAAACGATTGTCCCTTAAGGCAAAACAACTTAATGTATTACTTGGATGTTTTTAAATTGAAATACTCGGAAAATTAAATATTAATGTTTTTAAAAAATATTCCATGAGGAAAAGGCTCTCTATTTAATTTGTGTAAATGTTTTTAAAGTGACATCGTTTACTTAACAAATTTCCTCTATATTTGTTTTATCAATTATTTATGTTTTAACTTGATTGCATGGAGCTCGTATTTTGTTTTTCAATTGTCGCGGTTCTCTCGGAGTACAAACCCGACTTGCAGATAATGCAGATGCACAATTACAGTGAAATTGTATTAGAAATTTAGTAAAACCTGATGGATAGTATAAGAAAATAAAAAACTATTACTTAACATTAGAAAACATATCTTCTTGTGTTCCAAAACATTATTATATCATTAAATTATGAAACTACGTATAAATGTATTTATTTTATGCATCACATTTACATATTTTATTATAATTATTATATACTCCAAATATTGCTATATACAAATTTATTACCATATTATATTAATTTGTAACAACTAATTACCATACAATTGCTAATTAATATAATTATAAATTTTTAAATCATAGCATGATTTTAATAAAGAAAATCATTTAGTGCATGACATTTATAAAAAAATCTGTCAAAAAATTAAATGTCAAAATATATGTCAAAATGTGCTGCAGGCTAAATATTCAATTACACTACATACTGTGACGTTGTTTTATTTTATTGACACAGTAATATCGACCAGGTCTGCTCACTGTATAAAAAACATGGCAAACAGATATCACTTTGTTTATATTATTCAATCAACGAGGAATTTACATAAATAATTTTACTTTGATAGCCAATCTCGCGAGAATGGTGAACGTTGTTTCTTTTTGTTACATTGAATAAATTACTATGAACGTCAACATTTTGAGTTGACACTAATAAATATAGACCTTATGTACATGTACATAAGGGCTAAAGTTGCAGCAAGCAAAATATGATGCTCTATTTTGAATTTTTATTGGCAAATGTATAGAGATCTAAAATATATTATACTATTATTTTTTTTTTAAATATTAGATACAATTTTGTCTTCAAAATATAAATAATAATAATTATATTTTTTCTCAAAAGACAAAGAAAACATAATGCATTCGTCACCAAAGAAATAATTTAATCAATTTGCTGTGTATTTAATCAAATTTTACATAATAAAAAAATGAGTTATCTTTGTTATTTTTTAGTTTGTGGCAAAAAAGAGTGCTGAATTGTTTACAAGTTTTCAAAAATCAGGCTTCAAGGGGGGTGCACCTGAAACCTTTCACTTTTGGTGGGAATATAAAATGATTTGACTGTAGTCGTATCATATATAGTAATTTTGTCTGTCCACTGTCGACCATGTTTGTTCTAGCAGTAGTTTTTAATGAAGACATACTGACTTAATTCAAGTGTCTACTCATTATATTTCCCGAGAGACGTTGCTTGAATGTTCTTGTACACCAAAAACATTAAATTAGCTCAGTTCGTAAATACACAATTAAATCAAAGGGACATACACTCTATGATTAAATGGTATTTTAGAATACGATTTTAATTATATCCCCTGTAAATATAGAGGTGTTTCATTTTATTCATGAATAGATTGTATAATTTACAAATAAACTAAATGCCGATATCTCTGGCATATGCACGGCAGTCTAAATAATAAGATTTTTCTTCGAGTTTGTAACGTTTTCAATCATTGGTAGATAGTTTGTAACAAACGTGCTCATTGGCAGAACAAGTTCACTCAAAAGTGCAAAGGATTTCACTTGAAAATAGCCTAATTTTGAATCTGCAAGTGTATAATGTAACATATATTTATTATATTTTTTTTTTATTATTATTATTTTTTTTAAATCACTGTACCTAAATTAATTTTGTATGCCTGATATAAATTAATTATATTTGTTTTGCCTATTCAGATGTACGTTACAAAAAAGAAAAACAAATCATGTAAAATCAACAATCATGAGACTGACATGATATAATTATGCATTGTGAATATTAACATTCATTACATCAAGAACTTCCATTTATTTTTAAATATTATAATATTAAAAAATGAACATGACATCCTTTCTTTATTATAATGCTTTGTATGATAAAAAAAACTTGTCATTACATATGTTACCATGTTGTGGATAATGATGATAAAAATCGCTTCAAGATATTTTTAATTTAGGCACGTATGCATTGTCGAAAAATATATAATATTTGTTTATTTGGGATAAATTACACTGTAGGGAATAGGGGGAATATAATATAAAAAAATATATGACTCGCACGTGGGTTTCATTGAACTTGCGGACAAAAATCACGTACTCATATTCGCTATAATATAATAGAGTTGATTGCGCTGACGTCATGCCCCTGTAAGTTAGGCTGCCCTATGGAGGACAAAAATAC
This sequence comes from Siphlonurus alternatus, assembly GCA_949825025.1. Lineage (NCBI taxonomy): Eukaryota > Metazoa > Arthropoda > Insecta > Ephemeroptera > Siphlonuridae > Siphlonurus > Siphlonurus alternatus. The sequence continues at coordinate 10,272,540 of OX463783.1, read as the reverse complement.
AGACTAGTATATAAACAAATTATGCATTGATTTTTTTTTCACTCTATTAAACAAAACAAATCAGGTTTAAAAAATTCTAAAAATATATACGCCAATAATTGATAGATAGTATAAAAAAAATCCCATCATTATAGAACAATCAAAACTATTTTTTTTCTATATATATTTTTTTTTGTCATTTCTCCTATCTAATGCCATAGTAGTTGGACTTCCACTTTCTCTTTTCTACCCTTCTGACCGTCCATATACCTACTATGCTATTTTCCCTCGTAAACAAAAACAGCAAACAACTCTATAGTTGACGTATAAGTTATACGGAAATCATGTTTACATTCTGGATAGCACGGGGATGCCCAAAGCCGCCCGAAGAGCTTCGGGATGTAGGCAGAAAACCCTAAAATCCTATGCTGTGCGTGTTAACATAACTCACAACACCTCTTGTCTCATAACAGTTTTGGTCGACAAATATTTTTTTTCAATAGCATTGGTTCTTCTTGTCACCATTTATGAAAGCAAATTCTACGGGAAATGATACGAATCATCAGGAGAAATTAATTTCGAGACCTACTTTAACACGTATCTGCTATGCCGCTGACAATGTTTTGAAAGACCCGTATAATACTTATAATAAATAAACTGAATGTTTTGATACTTTTTTTTTTTTTTTTTTGGTTTTGTCACTCCCCCCCCCCTTCCCCCTGGATCTGCTCCTGCCTGAAGCTATAGAGTATAATAATGTTAATTTTATTTTATAAATTTGAATTATGTAATAAAAGTGTTTCAGGCAATGCAGTATATGTTGTCAGTTTATATAAATATGACGCACGTAGGAAATAACACATTAAATTTATCCTACAAAGAGTAATGTAAATTTAATTACAAGTATTAATTAATTAAAAAATGTATGTTGTGATTTATATTCACCTTTCAACATTACATAAATAGAAAATTTTAATACTTCTTTATGAAAGCAAACAACAAATATTAATTGCATTCAAAAAGCACATATTATATAATATATATATAATATAATTATGTATAATATAAATATATATAAATATACACATATTAATATACAATATATTGTATGTGAATGTTAATTTAATATGCAATAAATGAAATTATTCTGTTTTTTAGTTATTGTTTATAAAAATAGTATGAGAAAAATATATCAAGGCATGTTACAGTTTTCCAGGGCGTATGAATGTAAATATTTTATCAAAGATGATATTATATAATGTGTAATAATTGTTATTTTGTCCAAAAACGTCAACAGAAAGTAAATGGATGGAGTGTCCAAAAATTAATTGTACTTTACCATAATTTTTTTTTTCTTTTTAAGTATTAAAAATTACCAATATGAATATGCCAATTAATTATATTTTGTAACATTTCTTAAAAATTAGGAACTTATTTTAAATAAATTTAAAAAGAAAGAGTCTCAAATAAGGAAATGAATACAGAAAAAGTGTTTCAACTTACTGAAAACATGATTTCACTTACCAAAAGTCTAGTGGGCGTTATGTGTGAGCGCAAACTATTTATTTATTTATTTATTTATTTACTTTATAGACTAACATTTAAAGTTCTTCCTACATAAGGGATGAATTCCCACGCATTATAAAATATTTTATTTGTATATATTTAATTAATATTATAATTATAATTATCTATATAACAAAAATTAATAAGAAGCTTTTCCCATGAAAAAATACTCATATAAGCACACGTGATAATTAATTAATAATTAAATTTATTGATTACAAATAATGTATTCATTACATATTATGCTAACAAAGAAATTTCAATAATTTAACACTTGATTAATTTTACAAGAAATAGAGAAATTCCTGTTTGTATATACCTTTAATAACTTTATGTTATAAAATATTATCAGGAAGCCATAACGTAATTAAAATTATTTATTAGTACAGCTCCAGAAAAAGCTTTCGTTGGCTCTCCACTATTTCTGCACGATGTCACACGCTCACTGTGGAGGCGTGGAGGTAATTCTTCAATAATGGAAAACAATTGCTTCCCTCACCTCCCCCGAAATTTCAAATCATTAACTCCTACCGTACTGAATTTACAGAGTTCATATCCTCCATATATAAATTAGTCAAGGGTAATGAAAGTTTCGTTTTGAGGTTTACATCAAAATTTAATCGTATTAAGTTAACACTCACAGAATTTGAAGTGATTTTTTTTTTACCTGTACTTTACCTTTGGGACCAAACTTTGTCCCAGATCGATTTGTAGACGTCACATATATAGCCTATGAAGAGAAATGGTGAATTTGAATATTTTTTGCATATAGACTACACTGACCGTCACATTCATTCAGGTTATGCTCTCTGAGATGCTCGGAATAAGTATTTGGCTATAATACGGGTCTTTCACCATAAAGTCATAAAAAACAATATGACGTCACAGCAAAACATTGTCAGCAGGATAGCAGATACAACATACTAAATTTGGTCTCCTCGAAATTTATTCGAAATTTAATATTTATTTTTGGCTATTCACATAATTTTTCTTAGATTTTTCTTTGATTTTAATTTCTTTCATAAAATAAATGGTGACATGAAGAATCAATGCTATATATTGAAGAAAAATATTTGGCGACCAAAACTATTTTATTAATAAAGAGATCTTGTGTGTTACGTCGTTAACCCGCATACTATAATATTATATGATTTTACATCCCGAAAATCTTCGGACGGCTTAAATTCGGCCATTTCCGCGTTATTCTATCCAAAAAGTATAAAATATGAAACTCCCTTAAGGTAGAGATAATGTCGAACAGCTGTTCGAGGTAATCCCCTTTGATTAACATATAAACCTTAGCAAATTGACAAAAATTCTGAAATTTTTTTGAGAGGCAGATTTTAGTGCCTAAAAGTCATAGAAAAAGTTTCAAAAACATTTAACGAGCCGATTTTTTTAAATTAATTTTTTAGTTTGGCTCTCCATGAGAAAGCCCTATGCTGAAAATTAAAAAAATTAATTAAAAAAAATCGGCTCCTTAAATCGTTTTGAAATTTTTTCTATGGCTTTTACGCACTAATATCTGCCTCTCAAAAAAATTTCAGAATTTTTGTCAATTTGCTAAGGTTTACATGTTAATCAAAGGGGATTACGTCAAACAGCTGTTCAGCGTTATCTCTACCTTAACACTATTTGGGAAAGTTAATATAAATCCTTCGTTGCAAATTGTCAACCATTGCATTAATTGACGTTAAAAACACGATGAAAACATGAAAACCTATCGCAATTAAGACTGACGCGCATAGCAGAGTGTATAATATCTATAAGAGCATTTATACACTGCTATATGCGCGTCAGACTTACTGCAGCTCTTCATACCTCTTCTAAAATTTTAAATCTGCTAATTCTTGTCTGTTCAAGCTACACTGCTAACATTTAATCGAGGAAGGTGTAAAGTTCGATCGTGACATCCCGATCAAAAGATGCGTGCGTGATTTGCTAACAGTGTTTTTTTTTTTTGTTCCGCAACTGAACTATATTGGATAGCAAAACAATCCAAAAATTTATTACTTAATATTATGAGAATAAAAATAATTCCTTATTTTGCGTACTCTAAAATATGCTATAGTTAAATTATTTTATATTCAGAAATTATTAAGCATCTTATGTATAGCATATAAGTTATATGTTAGGTACAAAGAGCCCCCCCCCCCTACCACCCCCTGCCTATATAGCTGCCCATTCTCACGAACTTATTTTTCTAATTCTCTCTCTGTTTTTACAGCCGATATATAATAAAATTTTAATAATTAATTCAAAATTTTCATTTAATTTAATTTTCAACATTTTAAATTTGGACCTTTTTTATTTATTTTATTTATTTATGATGTTTGGCGGTGTTTGATTAGTTATATAAAAAAAAGAAGTTTATCATATATGTGACAGGTCTTCTAGGTGTGATAATTTTTAATTTATCGTTTCCCATGCAGTCATAAATAAATATAATTAATTTTTGATGCCCATGGAGTTTGCAGCTCTTTGTATGAAGAAACGCAAGCTACTTTTGTACAGCAAAGTTGTATACTGTAATAGCAATAGCATTATGGTATATATAACCAAGCTGTAGCAGTATAACTTTGTAATTAATGCATAATAATATAACCTTTGTTCTTTTTCTGCCAAATTTTCAAAATTCATTGCGCTATTTTATTCAAAAAACATTGCTGCCAAACAACTAAAAATCTATGTATTTTGAGGAAATACATTGTAATTAGAAACTATAGAATTTAAAAGAAAAATTAGAACCAATATGGAAAAAAGATTTCTAAATACACGTTTTTTATAAAATAACTTGGAAATAAAATGTATTGACGATTACTTTTTAAGTGCTAGGAAATGGTAATATTTATCCATCATGTTGGCTACACTGTTGTACTGCAGTATCAGCTGTTTTGTGTCAAAATGATAGAAGTCTCGTTTTTTTCTTCTTCATTTCTCCTTCGTATCGTTCGTATTTGCTCGTAAATGTTTGAAAATTATGTCTGAAATTAGGAGAATAGTTTTGGAGCCATCACAACTCTCCAGTGTGAACGTGGGACTGTGTTGTGAAGAACCGGGATGTGGAGAAACGTTCACCAGTTCATCCAACCTCGGTATGCACATGGTCAAGAGACACAACGTTGCTGGCTTTTCCTTGGACAAACGGGAGAAGAATGCTTTGTTCCATTGTCCGGAGGCTGATTGCAAGTACAGCAAAGACGGGGGAAGGTTCTTTAATAGAGCAACGCTGCTTAAACAGGTATATATGCATACAGTATGATATGCATATGATTTGCATACAGTATGCATACAGTAAAACAAATCTAAGTTTACGCTTGACATGGCTAGACTATACGTCTAGACCGACTGGCGCCCCCTATCTTAGCCATGTTATGACTTCCAAGATGGCCGTCGCGCGTAATCAAATCCACACGTAAACTAAGATCTGTTATACTGTATGATTTTTATGACAAACTCTCAGTGTCACCACATTCCCTGAGTATGCATATGATACAATCAGGATTCTAACCATCTTGTCTTGGTTCCCAGCACTACCTCAAGGTTCATGCTGCTCGCTCATTCCCATGCTCAAAGTGCTCACGAGGCTTTGCAACGGAGGCTGCCTGCATCTACCACTCTCGCACATGCGGCCAGACCTTCCCCTGCTCGTGTGGCGCTGTGTACAACTCAAGTGAAGCTCTGAGAACACATGCCAAGAGGAAGAAACATGCCTTCACTGTGCATAAGACGTGAGTTTGGGTCTGAAGTTTAAATATTGGCTTTTACGTTTGGCCCAGGATCTGTAATACAATGCTCCTGATTGCATGATGCTAAAATTAGGACTTTGCCATATGTGCTCTAGCTTCATCTTGCGTTTTATGAAAACTAATAAAATTATTGACTTTTTTGACAGCTTGGCGGCATTATTTGCTACAAGTCAATTTGAGCAATCACATCAGTAGACGCTGTTTGTCAGAATTGCTGCGCAAGCTGAGGCACCATAAATACATAAATATATTGTAATATATTTCATTCTATTAATCCTGAAAGTAAATCATTATCATTCCCTTATCTCTAGATTTACTGTATTATCTTTTTCCAGATCTGCCAAGCCCAAGACTTTCTCTGAGCCTCCCAGGACTGAGGGAGTTCCAGTCCACCTATTGGCTGCCGTGGCGCTGAGCGAGTTGTCTCGACCAATCAGAAGAGAGACGGGCGTGCAGACGGAGGAGCCGGGGGCGGAGCCGAGACCAAAGAGGAAGTCACTCAGCCCGGCCAGAGCAGCAGGTGAGTGACGAGCCTCAACCTGTCACATGTCATGTGGTTTTCATTGTGTTTGTAATATACACATATAACTTTATTGGTTAATCAAGTTAACCAACAGTTTGTTACGACCTTTCTCATTAAAACAATGTTAACCAAAGGTTTCATAAACATTCAAGTCAAAACCAAATTATGTATGACTTAATTACCATGTAGGTCTATCTAGAACAAAAAGCTAGTTTAACCTGGCCTAATTAACTGTTTTTTCTAAAGCTTCCATTTTTTAAGGTTTTAAAAATATTAACCAGTTTCCAAAACATTGAATAGCTTATTTCCCAATTTAATTTTGCTTATGCTTACAGCTTATTTTAACTACAGTATGATTAAATTTTATAAAAAAACTCCTATTCATTTAATGTGTGTAAAATCAATGAGAAGCTTCAACATTGACGACACAATTCTCTCAGCCAATGAAAATTCAGCGCGCGAACTGCGCGCGACGACATGTTCTATCAAGCTTCCTATCCTTTAACCCAGCGGTACCGGGTTTTAATTTTTTCCAACGGTTCTTATGAAGGGCAAGATTAATAATTCATATGAGCCACGGGAAAGATCACTTTACACAACATAAAAAATATTTGAGATTTTGTACAGCATAGAATTTGAATGAAAAAATAAATAAAATTTTTCTCCTAACAAACCTTACGAAGCGATGTCACAATCAAATTGCGGCGCTGCGGCATTTTTACGTTGAAGCTTGTCATTGAAAAACTCATTTTTTTTTTTTTTTTTTTTTTTATTTTATCTTTTGCTTAATTATAGAAATTATGTCACATATCTCAATTAATGATACTGTAGTACAGTATTTTATTTTGTCCCATAGCTCATTTTGTTGATTAAATTCTCTAACAAATCTGAATGTTACAGGTACCAGCAGTGCCAAACTTGCTCAAAAACGCCGTGCCTCAACACATACTCAAACTTTAGCTCCTAAACTTGCAAAGACCAGCACAGAAACTCAGACAACCGGAGATATCATCCTGCGCAAGGCCATGATGCAAGCGAACATCCCCGTCAAGTTTGGCAAGAGAAAGAAACACTCAGAAACTCAAACACTGAGGAAAAACGTCAACAAAGCCACAACAAACGGCACACAGACACAATTAGGAGAAACTAGTAGTAATTACGGCATGTCTTTTAATTTAGATTCAAGAAATAAATCACTTTCAATACAAACTGATGATGATTTATTAGAAAAATCGTCAGATAATGAATTAAAGACTGCTAATTTAAGAGAAATTGATTCTGAAATATCGTTAAAAGAATATACACCATCAAGATTAATTATTAATGATGTTAGTTTACCTGATATATGGTTAAACCAAAAATCAACTCAAACTAGTCCTACAGAACAAAATTTACCATGTTTCAGTCCGTTTAGAACAGATGTAAGTTCTTTAGAAAATCTTCTAACGGATGACAAGTTTCAATCTAGTGAGACACAGACGGAGTTAGCAGAGTTCAATGACTCTTTCTTGGAAGATTGTGACACAAATTTCACTCTCTGCTCACACATTGAGACGCAAACTTGCGACGAATTAAATGAATCTTTTGAGGAAATGTTACACTCAAATATGTATACTCAGACTTGTGATGAATTATTAATGGATTTTGTTGATATTCAAACTCAAACTTGGCCTGAAAATTTATCTGATTCTCAGGAGGCTAAAGATTGAAGTTAAACTTTTTATGAAATTATGAATACTTAAAGGCATACAGGCCTCAAATTAAAAATTTGACAGTCACAGAGAGTTGCTTGATTTGACAATCAACATGCGGATAATTTTTTACGTGCGCGATGCAGCTGCATGAGCGGGGGCTGCAAAGTAAAGATGCAGGTCCTTGATGACGTCAAAATGACGTCAAAATGACGTCACAACGCACAACCATATATATACGCTGCCATGTTTTTTTACGTCATTTTGACGTCATCAAGGACCTGCATCCTTACTTAATTTGCAGACCCCGCTCATGCAGCTGCATGGCGCACGGAAAAAATAATCCAAATGTTGATTGTCAACTAAAGCAACTCCCTGGGCCTGTAAATTTTTAATTTGAGGCCTGTATCCCTTTAATTGTTAGTATGAACTTTTAGATAAAAAAAAATGTTGTTAAGGTTTTTAACTTCAGCTTTAAAATGGCTAAATAACTTGCTCCTTAGCTAATCTATAACAGAAATTGTAGCACTCTAAATATAACTAGATGACTTTGGTCACAGGATCTCTGATTGCAAGTTGATTTATGCGAGCTTTAGTTAGGGCCCACTCTCTCTCTCTTTTTAGAAAAAAAAAACAATTTAAATATTAAATTGTTTCTGTTGTTAATATTAACTCTATGGTTGTTAGTAGCTTTTACTTTTGTGCCAAAAACATGCTGTAATGGCAAAAAGTCACCACTCGCAATCAATATCTTACGGCTACAATATTGCTTGTTTTTCATTTCCTTTTCAGCTATACACTTCATATAAAGTATATTGAAAATTTATTAAGTGTTACTCTACATTAATTGTAAAATGAGTATGGAGTCACATATTGCAATGCCAATTCAATATTTATTAAATGGTTACATGTTATGTGTAACATCATATCTATGGTGTTATTAACTAAGAACACGCTAGCTTATAGAAGCTAGGGTATAATAATATTAAGGGTAAGGTAACGCCACCAATGTTAAAAAAAATCCCTGTCACAAAAATTCTGAAAAAAATTTAAAATGTTCTCCTCTATTCGCGAACGCAACCAAATTCAGCCCTCTAGCGGCCAAAAGTGTGAACTACTAGAATGCGGCTAGCTGTTCATAACAGTATAGGAACAACATATCATTCCTGAGTTAATTTACGTGATTATATAATATTATCCACTTGCAAATTTTTAATTATCATAATAAAGTTAAATATTAGTCTTAATAAATAAAATAACAGATAAATGTGACCATACACCGTGTCATTTGCTTTAAATAGAGTCTTGCGCGCGGCGCGTGGTATATATGCATAATATGTATATGTCGATCCATATGATATTAAATTATTGTTAATTTTTCTTACTGATTGGGATAAAATTATGAAATTAATTTTCAAGGTGTAATCGACCCTCCTAAAAACTTGGAAATAATTTTAGATTTTCTCCCCGACGCACCCCTGAGGGTGGAGAACTACCCCGAAAAACAATTTTCCTTACAAATTGTGCTAAAATTATGAAATTAATTTCCAAGGAGCAATCGACCCTACTGAACTCGGAAATAATTTTAGATTTTCTCCCCGACACACCCCTGAGGGTGGAGAACTACCCCGAAAAACAATTTTCCTTAAAAATTGTGCTAAAATTACGAAATTAATTTTCAAGGGGTAATCGACCTTCCTGAACTCGGAAATAATTTTAGATTCTCTCCCCGACGCACCCCTGAGGGTAGAGAACTACCCCGAAAAAAATCTTCCTTAGAAATTGTGCTAAAATTATGAAATTAATTTTCAAGGGGCAATCGACCCCACTGAACTCGGAAATAATTTTAGATTTTCTCCCCGACACACCCCTGAGGGTGGAGAACTACCCCGAATAACAATTTTCCTTAAAAATTGTGCTAAAATTACGAAATTAATTTTCAAGGGGTAATCGACCCTACTGAAGTCGGAAATAATTTTAGATTTTCTTCCCGACGTACATCTGAGGGTGGAAACCTACCCCGAAAAACAATTTTCCTTACAAATTGTGCTAAAATTATGAAATTAATTTCCAAGGAGCAATCGACCCTACTGAACTCGGAAATAATTTTAGATTTTCTCCCCGACACACCCCTGAGGGTGGAGAACTACCCCGAAAAACAATTTTCCTTAAAAATTGTGCTAAAATTACGAAATTAATTTTCAAGGGGTAATCGACCTTCCTGAACTCGGAAATAATTTTAGATTCTCTCCCCGACGCACCCCTGAGGGTAGAGAACTACCCCGAAAAAAATCTTCCTTAGAAATTGTGCTAAAATTATGAAATTAATTTTCAAGGGGCAATCGACCCCACTGAACTCGGAAATAATTTTAGATTTTCTCCCCGACACACCCCTGAGGGTGGAGAACTACCCCGAATAACAATTTTCCTTAAAAATTGTGCTAAAATTACGAAATTAATTTTCAAGGGGTAATCGACCCTACTGAAGTCGGAAATAATTTTAGATTTTCTTCCCGACGTACATCTGAGGGTGGAAACCTACCCCTAAAATCCATTGTCCTTAAAAATTGTGCTAAAATAAAAAAAATTAAATTTTCAAGTGTTTATTAACCCCTCTGAAACTCGGAAATAAATTTAGACTTTTTCCCCGACGCAACCCTGAGGGTCAACGGCTACCCACCATATCCTTCTTTCTTAATAATTGAGTTGAAATTGTGAATTAAATTTTTATTCGGGATTTATCGAAATTTTTCAGAGAAAAAGTATCCCAGACTCACTTCTTCACTTGCAGTATGATGATGGTTTCACTCAATGTGTTCAGCACCGTTAATTGGCGTGATGGCACATGTTGGTCCGCTCAACGAGGCTATGTGTGTAGGTGCATGGCCTCTAACATCTGAGTTGTGACCAATTCCATGCAACGTCTTATCTCCACTTTCTGTTCGTCAATTGGTCTCAAATCTCTTCTTGTAAACCTTTTGCTTCAGAAAGAGATTTGAGACCATTGACGAGCTGAAAGTGATAGACGTTATGTGGAATTGATGGTCACACCTCAGTTGTTAATTAAAGTCACACGTAGCTTCATTGTGCAGACCCCAACATGAGCCTTCACGCCATGTAATTATTATAACGGTGGACATCCATCATCATACTGCAAGTAAAGAGGCGAGTCTGATATATTTTTTTTTCTATGAAAAATTACGATAAATCCCGAAAAAAATTTAATTCACAATTTCAACTCGATTATTAAGAAAGAAGGATATGGTGGGTAGCCGTTTACCCTCAGGGCTGCGTCGGAGAGAAAATCTAAAATTATTTCCGACTTCAGTAGGGTCAATTACTTCTTGAAAATTAATTTCATAATTTTAACACAATTTTTAAGGTAAGTGAATTTTAGGGGTAGGTCTCCACCCTCAGGGGTGCGTCAGGGAGAAAATTTAAAATTATTTCCGACTTCAGTAGGGTCGATTACCCCTTGAAAATAAATTTCATAATTTTAGCACAATTTTTAAGGAAAGTGGATTTTAGGGGTAGTTCTCCACCCTCAGGGGTGCGTCGGAGAGAAAATTTAAAATTATTTCCGAGTTCAGGAGGGTCAATTACCTCTTGAAAATTAATTTCATAATTGTAGCACAATTTTTAAGGAAAGTGGATTTTAGGGGTAGGTTTCCACCCTCAGGGGTGCGTCAGGGAGAAAATATAATATTTTTTTCTAATTTAGGAAGGCCGATTACCCTTTGAAAATAAATTTCATAATTTTAGCACAATTTTTAAGGAAAGTGGATTTTAGGGGTAGTTCTCCACCCCCAGGGGTGCGTCGTGGAGAAAATCTAAAATTATTTCCTAGTGTAGGAGGGTCGATTACCCCTTGGAAATTAATTTCATAATTTTAGCACAATTTTTAAGGAAAATGGGTTTTAGGGGTAGTTATCTAACACTCAAGGGTGCGTCGGGGAGAAAATCTAAAATTATTTCTTAGTTCAGGAGGGTTAGCCCCTTGAAAATTAAGTTTTATAATTTTAGCTCGTTTATTAAAAAAAGTGGAAAATACTAATAGGTCGTAATAGGTCTGAATAACGGGGTACGGCCGGGTAGCACTCCAGGGGTGTGCGTGGTAGAGGTGGTGCCACGGGGGTGTGGTAATGAATCTGTATTAATTAATTATTTCAGAGGTGTAAATTAATTACCTATTGTATGAAATTTTTTCCATAAAATTCTTATAAATTTTAAAATTGTTACATCTCGGTCATATTCATTGGAAAAACTTTTCGTATTTCCTATGGGGGAAAAAAAAAAACACCCCTGAGAAGGCTGAAAGGGGTGCGATTGGCTCCAATAATATTGTAAAGCCCCTGAATTTAATTTGACAGCTGGTGCGTCAAATTTTACGTTTGTATGTGAGCTTCTAATCGCACATTATCAAATTATTAACCTGCTTTTCATACTCCATATTTCTTTCGAGCCGCATTACGTCCGCCATTTTGTGACGTCATCACTCTGCAGACAGCGCCGCCATCGGTCATTTCGTTCGAGAATACCCCCTATCAGTACCTAAAATATCAGGTATACAAATACGATCTAGTTTTTGAGTTATAAAATTTTTAAGTTGACTACTTTAACATGGAGAAATGAAACTCCCATGTTAAATTGGTCAACTTTAAAAATTCATAACTCAAAAACTAGATCGTATTTGTATACCTGATATTTTAGCTACTGATAGGGGGTAAAGAGGAGAACATTTTAAATTTTTTTCAGAATTTTTGTGAGAGGGATTTTTTTTAACATTGGACGTTACCTTACCCTTAATGAATTGAGAATTAGAGTTGACTATCATCACAGGACAAAATCCTATTAAATCCTTAAAATACATTACGTCAGGCGCGGATCCAAGGGGGGATCTCAAAATACATTGAAGGTGTTACCACCCCCACCCCCTCCCACTCCAAATTTTAACATTGCGGGATAGGGCACCCCCCCTCCCCACCCCCCCCAAAGCCGCGAGCTGGATCCGCCCCTGCATTACGTGTTGAAAGATTCATTCATTTTTCCTCTCAACTTTATTTACTTTTAGAACAAATAAATTTGGCTGCATAATATTAAAAGGTTTTTAGTTATTAGTAAAAGAAGATTATTTAAAAATCAAAATAGTATTTTATTAATTTACAACAATAATACACAGTATAATTTTTACAACAAAAATTAAAGTCAAATATATTTCAGTGATTATTAAAACTGTTCCTAATATAAAACGATGAAAATAAAACTCCCAAACTTAACCTTTTTATATAATGGGATACAATATGCCCAAAAAAAATGAAATATTTGTTATGTGCTATTTAGCTGTCTTTAAATTAAGATGGCTGGGCCATCCAATGCTTTTTGACAGAACACAAAAGTGAGTCTTTCTTTAAAAAATTAACTAATTTTAATGAAGTTATGAAAAAATCGAACTAACTGATATTGGAAAGGGAGAGATAGCAAGATTTTAATTATCACGGCAAAAGATGAAAATTTAAAAATCGTGTGATCCATGTATAGGTTTTTGACATGCCGCTTGAATTAACTCACTTTTTCTCCATTTGTTCCTACTCTTCTTTTTAATAATAATAATAATAATAATAATAAACTAATTGTTAAAATTATATATGAAGTCAAAGCACCATTATTTACAGGACCTCACCAGAATTAACATAACATTAAGTAAGAAACTATTTACAAAACAAAAAAGATGAACAAGAAACTGTGCAATATTTACATAAATACAGAAGAAAATATAATTAGTCTGGGTGTAGCATTGAAAAATCTGTCATTCCTTTAGAAGCTTTCTTTTTATGTTTGTACCATTAGGTTACTTAATTAAACACAAAATATCTTAAGAATATGGACCTTATGTTATAGGGTCTTAAGGGTAAGGTAACGCCACCAATGTTAAAAAAAATCCCTCTCACAAAAATTCTGAAAAAAATTTAAAATGTTCTCCTCTACACCCCCTATCAGTAGCTAAAATATCAGGTATACAAATACGATCTAGTTTTTAAGTTATGAATTTTTAAAGTTGACCAATTTAACATGGGAGTTTCATTTCTCCATGTTAAAGTAGTCAACTTTAAAATTTTATAACTCAAAAACTAGATCGTATTTGTATACCTGATATTTTAGGTACTGATAGGGGGTATAGAGGAGAACATTTTAAATTTTTTTCAGAATTTTTGTGAGAGGGATTTTTTTTAACATTGGTGGCGTTACCTTACCCTTAATAATAAGTTCGTGTATTTTTGGGCTACCACACCTCAAAATTTGTTTCTGACATATCTTGACAACAGTAAAAACATAGCAGTTAGCAGCATTTTAAAAAAAGGAATCGTTAATAATTCTCAGATCAAACAATTTGGCTCCCTCTTCCAATCAAAGTATTCTTTTTCCTTCTTTTATTTTATTTATTTAATATTTTTTTTTTTTTTTTACAGTTTTCAATAATCTTATTAAAAGAAAAGGATAGGAATAACCAGCAAGGCCTTACCGACCGAAAGAGTCACAGCAGGTGGAAATTCTTGCGGTCACAGAGGTTCACTTGAAAGTTTTTACATTTTTCTTCTTCACGATGCGAAACGTTTCAAAAATGTAAAAACTTTCGAGTGAACCTCTGTGACCGCAAGAATTTCCACCTGCTGTGACTCTTTCGATCGGTAAGGCCTTGCTGGTTATTCCTATCCTTTTCTTTTAATAAGATTATCACAACCTAAATGGTTTATTTTCCTTAATTTGGAAATTTTACAGTTTTCATTAATTTAAATCAAGTCACTGGAAAGAGAAAATTTTTACAGCAATAGTTATTATACTTTAGGAAATAACTTTAAAAGTATTAACAATAAAGATATTCAGCTTACAATTACATTATTGCGAGTACATGTATTCAGTTCAAGTAAGGAATATTTTCATACTTATTAAAGTCAGAACTTATATAAGTCTTCAAAAAAATATCATTTAATGCAAAATCCTACATATAGGATTCAATTCTGACTTTAAATATTCTGGACTGTATTAGGGGTATTGACAACAACTTGATACAGATTAAAGCTTGTAATTATTTATTATATCATATCAAATTCTGGTACTGTACTATACTATATTGGTACTAAAATCTGCTATTAAAAATTTAAAGGCTAAAATCCATGTCAAGTTTTCGTGAATCTCACCTATTTTTGATGATATTGTACCTCATCTTGAATAATGAACTATTTGCCTAGCATGGTCATGCACTTCTCTTAACAGCACAAACTTAACTCTCGCTGTTTGTATGTGTTACAACCTACAAAGCATGGTGAATATACTCTTTTAATCAAAGTCTTCTGCTCGTTGTTGGTAAACAAAGTATTGTTGTGTAATGTCTGTCGCGTGAAAGGAAAAACATGGGACAGTTGTTGATTTACATGTTAATAACTTATGGAAAATGACCGTTAATTATGAAGTTGACACCGTTGCCTAGCGCCAACAATGCCATTACGTTCTCTGCTCTGGTGGCAAAATCAGGCACTACGTCGTCCCATGTTTAACAATGAAAAAGGCTTCATGCGACAGAGACATTATAAACAATGGTTTGTTACAACCATTGTGCGAAGAGAACACTTTGCTTTTAATATTGATAAACTGAGCGCTCTTCTTCATCTTCTTACCTCACACAAAATTGCAAATCTTCATCTCTGTCTATTGGCACTGCAATTCGCAAGTGAGCAAGGAGTAAAGTTTTTTCTGTGTTGAGGTACACAATAATAAGCAGTCTGCTGCAATCACCTGATATAGCAGATATTATTTCACATGATCATGGTATGTAGATGGTTCATAATTTTGGACGATAAATACGATAATATATTCTCCATGAAAATAACATTACAGTAAAAACTTGTTATTACGTAACTTGTTATAAGGTAAAAACTCGATATTAAGTAACGGAATAAAGGTCCCGTAAAAAATAATTAATATTGCAGGTATAGGAAAAACTTGATATAAGGTATACTCGATATTAGGTAAACCCAATTTCCTGGGTCCCTTGACTTTACGTAATAACAAGTTTTTACTGTATACTGTATGTTTAATACAAAGGAGAAAATAGTAACAATGAACAGTTTTTAAATATTAATTAGTTTTTTATAAGTAGCGAATGATTGTTATACTTTAATGACCTTTAATGACGGGGCTAAGAACTTTTCTGTTTTAAAGACCACAGCATTTAGACAAAAAAAGTAATAACTTTAAGCAAAGTTTTAGAGTTGAAGTAGAATTGATTTAGAATCAAAAGACTTTTAATTGAAGGGTAGAAAATATAAAAATATATGCAAATAAATCAATAATTATTGAACATATGATTTTTTAAATATTGCAACATGGTGGTAAGAAGAAAATTTCGCATTGAGGAATACTTGATAAATCAAAGCAAATATTTATTTTCTTTATACACTTATGAAGTTAATGTCTTTCCTGCATTTGAATTAACACATTAGTGCTAGAATATTCCAAATCACTAATCAAAATAGCAGCTTGTAATAGAAACATGGCAGCCAGCCAATAAATAAAACATGATTTTTTAACCCTGTCTAATAATGTCTTCATTATATTGATACATACATTATTCTGAGAAATAACTTTAAAAAAATATTCAGATTTTAATTAATAATGAAAAATTTAAAATATATAATTTTTACAACATTATTA
This sequence comes from Siphlonurus alternatus, assembly GCA_949825025.1. NCBI lineage: Eukaryota > Metazoa > Arthropoda > Insecta > Ephemeroptera > Siphlonuridae > Siphlonurus > Siphlonurus alternatus. The sequence goes on along the minus strand of OX463783.1, from coordinate 10,256,323 downwards.
GAGCGTAACTTTTTTTTTAAGAACAGGTATAGAAAGCATGAAAAATATTCTTTGAAATATAAAAAAAAATATATAGCAATAATTTTAAAGATTTGAGTCGAGACTGTACTCAGTCTGAGTCCGACTCGATTGTGATTGGCTGCTGGTTCATCAGGAAGTAGGGTCTTCCTCCGACGAGGACCATGTTGGCGACGTCATTCTCCTCGTCGTCTGAGTCGTCGTCGCAACTCTCCTCCTCGGAGGCGGAATCACTCTCGTCGTCGTCCCCGGGTTCACCCACGCCACTGTAGAGGGCAGCACCGGCACCGAAACCCTGGAAAAACAATAATAATAAAATGAAACCAAGGACAGTAATAAAATGAAACCCTGAAAAACAATAATAATAATAATAATAATAAAATGAAACCCTGGACAGTTATAAAATGAAACCCTGAAAAACAATAATAATAAAATGAAACCCTGGACAGCAATAAAATGAAACCCTGGAAAACAATACACTACAGTGATAATAATAATAAAATGAAATCCAGGACAGTAATAAAATGAAACCCTAAAAAACAATAATGGTTTGAGTGAGAAACGCACTTGGTCCACTTTAAAAGCATGAAAGTATTATAAAAAGAGGAACAATGTACTAATATGATATTTTAAACAGTTACTGTATTTCAATAATCTATAAGTTGCAAGGCAACAATTGTTTCGTGTAGTGTGACCTACAAGTTGTGTTGTGAATATGTGGTACCGTCCGCCAGGTCAAAATTTTAGGTCTGAGTTCTGACAATCCAAGCATTTTTTTCTATGGCAGGAGAGCCAAGTTTTTTGGACCTTTGCAAAAACCAGGTTGTTGCAGAAATGTAACTTTGCTTTGTATTTTAATAATTACGTAAATTATAAGGTTCTTTTCTTTTTTTAAAGCTGTACTCACCGTGGTGAATGCGTTGTTTGCCGCCTGCTGGATGATGGCCCTGAGATCGAGGTTATCCTGAGAGAGTTGGTGACGTCTCGCACGCCTGGTGGTGGTGGCCTGCGCTGTTGGCTGCTGTTGGAAGGGCGCGGTCGCGGCGGGGTAGGGGCGCCAACGTCTGGAGAAGAACCGCGGGAAGAAGAAGAAGAAGAGGTAGAGTCAGACGAATCTGGTCTTGGCTGAGTGGCGCCGCGTGAGGGGCGAGTGGCAGGGACAGTGGGGCGAGCAGCCGACACTCCAGCCTGTTGCCCCCCATGATGTTGGACACTGCCAGGACACATCACAGTTAGAACACACAGCAGACAGCTAAGGAACGATGGTTAGTTCGGAACAGAGAAACATAGAGCAAGGTTATACAGAAGCTTTCCATGAATGTTTGAAGGGATTTTTTTTTTTACAAAACGATAAGTGTAAGCAAGTCCTAGACTTAAATGATAATGAAATTTTGGTTCTGTTGTTGTTTTAAACTGCATTAATCTATTGTGATATTATTCCCATATAGCGTGCCCACGATTATGAAAAAGCCCGCCCGCCAAAGCAAAATAAGACAGTACATAAAATAATGCATTTGACATACCGTATACAAAATAAATAAACAGATTACAATATTTTAAATAGTAGTTTTAATTTTATTTACAAAGAAAGAAAACTTCACAAATATATTTGATTTATTATTATTTACAATTTAACTTTAACACTCACTTAGGTTTTTGCATCCCAAATTTACTTCCCGATTATAATAGTTAAAAATCAAACAAAACTATCACTTGCATGTATTTGAATGAACGTATGTAAACATTATTACCAGTAACAATCTAAAATCTCTTTTAATATTCATCATGGAAGAAACTGCAAAACGTTTTATCAGCTCACAAACTTTGACAATATCCCACACACATTGGTTAGGGGACTCAGGACAAGCGTTCAGAAAGCCTGTATAGGAACGAGCAGACACCAGTCAAAACCACAATCAAAATAGCTGGGCGGAATAGGATAGGAAATAGGCCACCGTCCAAAATTTGGCTGCAACAGATTTCACAGGAACATTAGAAAATATAGCCACGGGAGAAAAATACATAAAAATGGGACTTTATTTTCAAGCAACATGAAATAATATAGTATACAGTTCAGAGACTTTAAAGGTGTACTGAAGGGAACACTTTTTTAATATCATCTTATCAACAAAAATAAGACTGATTCACTGGTAATAATCATTTTCTTGTTTAGGCCCCCAAATTTGAATTCCAGGGACCAACGGCTAAAAAGTGAAGTTGTGACGTGTCGGTCTGGCCACACGCGATGTCCAGTAGCAATATTATGGCGAGATGAGAGCAGAAGCGGCGATACCGGATATTGGCTGTCATTAAAATAAACACAAATTTTCAACGTCTATAAGAAATCATCTTTCGTCCTTTTCAATGATTGGGATGAAATCACAATTCAATTCTCTATCTACCCTAGTGGAAAATTGAAGTCGATTCTTTCCTGTAAATACCCTGTAGCCAACCAGTAGCTCTAAACCAGTAGGTAACCAGTAGCTTACCCTGTAGAACCCTGTACACACCCTGTGGATGTTACATTTTTACAGGGTACCTACAGGGTTCGTTCAAAATTTCTACTGGTAAGACAACCTGTAAGTTCCGGTAGCAATCAGTATCTAGCCCGTAGGTACCCTGTACGCAGTCAGTAAAAACCTGTAGGCAGTCAGTAAAAACCTGTAAGCAGTCAGTAAGAACCTGTAGGCAGTCAGTAAGAACCTGTAGCTACTCCGTAAATCCACCTTGTCGTAACCTGTAGGTTCCGGTAGCAGTCTGTACCTAGCTTGTAGCTTCCTGTAGGTACCCTGTAGGTAGTCAGTGGGAACCAGTAGCTATCCTGTAAACTTACCCTGTATGCACCCTGTAAGTATCAGTAGCATTATAGAAAAAGTAATGCAAAAATATAAATGAGGTAGTATATTGACATTCTGCCTTTATGTAGTAGCCCCTACCACATACCCTACCTAGCCCTAGCCTATCCTACCTGCCTTAACTAACGAGTTACGCGCGCGTATAAGAACTACCTATGAATTGCCTATATAAGCTTCACCGTCCTCATGACAGGCGTACTCGAGTTTCTCAGATTTTCAATCAAAATCTAAAATCAATTATTGAATTTACAGCCGTATAAAAATATTTGTTCAATTGTACGCATCAATGGTAATAAAATAGATACTTTATTTTTTTAATTTTTAATTTTTTAAAAATTATTAATTATTTTCTGCACATAATTCAAAATCAGTAATACGATTTTATTTTTAAAGTCAGATTATTTCAAAATATAAGCTATTTAATTGTTATTTTCTTGTTGAAATACTTTCATGTTCAATGGTTACTCAATTAAAAATTAAATCTCAGCTTATGAGAAGTACACTCTTTTCAGGCAGGCTCGGACTGGCAATATAAGACTGGGTTAGGGATCCCTGACTGGCCCTTCATATTTTTAACACAGGAGCATAGGAAAAGTGGCCTCAGACCCCCTGAAAAGTGGCCCCTGCTGCCTAGCTGTAATGCCCATATGGCTATGACTGACCCCTAGCTTTTCCCAGTCCGAGCCTGTTTTCAAGTATACAAGCACTTTTGCAGTGACTCCTATAATTGGCATTTAAATTAGCTGTGTAGGTGGTGAAAGGAACCACAAAATATTAATAGCAAGAGAATGAGGTTATCAATTTAATTAAAAGAAATACAGCATCATGCAAGGTTCTTCATGTATCATGCCTATATTTATGATGCACATAATTTATAATCATAGATCTAATATGCTAGCAAAGAATATAATTATAGAAATATATGTAAAAAAACTTTAAAGTGGAATCTGTGGCAATCGTGTCATTATATGTATGGATTAAAAACTGATGAAAGCTACACACAACTACTGGAAACTACTGAGTACTTACAGTGTGATTTTAAACTCTATACCTGTAATGAGTCTGTAGGTTCCTGTACTTGCTACAGGTTCAAATTTAATGCAAGTTACCGATGATTACTGGAAGCTACCGGTATATTACAGGTTAGCTGTTACCTGTAGCGAGTCTGTAGGTTCCCGTAATCGCTACAGGATAACAATTTACTAAATCTACCGATGATTACTGGAAGCTACTGGTATATTACAGGATAGCCGTTACCTGTAGCGGAGTCTGTAGGTTCCTGTAAGCTACGGGATCGAGTTGTACAGGGTCTTACAGAGTGTATACTGGTTAGTACAGACTTTTACTTATTGCTACAGGGTAGTTACTGGGTTACTACTGGATCGCAACCAGTAGCGAAAAGAGCAAAATCAGAGCCTACAGGGTCAAACTGAGTTTACTGGGTGTGTACAGGGTATTTACAGGGTTTTTTGGCCTCTACCGGTTGGATACAGGGTTTTTACAGGGTATCTACAGAAAAAAATTCTACTCGGGTAGCGGTACAAAAATTATTTTTCTGCGATGATTAGAACAATTTATAGTAAAGTGCAATTGCATAAAAATGCATTGATGCAGTCCCCTATTTCACTTAATATGCATAGTACAACAATTAAATTTATACTAATTGATTGGAAATTACATCATCAGTTGCGTACTATCATTGAAAATGACGAAAATTGATAATTAACAAAAGATAAAATGTTATATTTTTATTTTATTGTCAGGAATGAAGTAATGGGAAAAAAAATTGGAGTGGCGATGGTGATGGTAGCCGTCGTCTGAGTCGCCGCGCTTCACCGGAAATCATGAATCTTACTGGTGTCAATAATATAAATACAAAATTTCAACTTTTGATAATTATCAATTTTCGTAATTTTTAATGATATTGCGTAACTGATGATAAAATTTCCAATCGAATAGTATAAATTTCATTCTTGTGCGATGCATATTAGCTGAGATTGAGAATTGCATCAATGCATTTTCATGCAATTGCACTTTACTATAAATTGTTCTAATCATCATAGAAAAATAATTTTTGTACCGCTAGATAGAGAATTGAATTGTGATTTCATCCCAATCATTGAAAAGGACGAAAGATGATTTCTTATAGACGTTGAAAATTTGTGTTTATTTTAATGACAGCCAACATCCGGTATCGCCGCTTCTGCTCTCATCTCGCCATAAAATTGCTACTGGACATCGCGTGTGGCCAGACCGATACGTCACAACTTCACTTTTTAGCCGTTGGTCCCTGGGGGGTCTTCAAATAACACAAATTACAACAATCCTAAAATTAAGACAGTCTTAGCGTATTCTTTATTGTTGCGCTAAGACTGTCTTAGGCTAAGTTTATGTTAAGTGGTGTTATTTGAAGACCCCCCTGGAATTCAAATTTGGGGGCCTGAACAAGAAAATGATTATTACCAGTGAATCGGTCTTATTTTTGTTGATAAGATGATATTAAAAAAGTGTTTCCATCAGTACCCCTTTAAGCTATGAATAGTAATGAAAAAAAAAAAATAAAAAATGTAGGTTTTATTAATCTTGCACTGTAATACAAGTTTCACAGTTTTCTCATACAAAAAAAATTAAATTCTCTATTAGCAACAATACAGTCTTGCTCAATATTATTGGAACAGACAGTTAAAGTGCTACTAATTTAGTGAGATTAATCAATAAATTAGGATGGAAAAAAAAATGCTTAACTCAAGATTAAAAGTTCTGCTCCAATAATAAAAATTAAAAGAAAAAGAATAAAAGAACAAAATTTCATATTTTACGGTTGCAAAAATAAATAAACAAATGAATATTAATATTTTAATTATTTTAATTCAGTACAGATTAATGGGAATATATAATATATATTATGATCAGCATTAAAGTAATATACTGTACTGTATTATGAACCGTACAGTACTTCAAAATAATTTAATTTTTTTATAGAAACTAAAGAAAAGTGCAGTATAAAAAAATAATACTTAAGGGAGGGCAATTTGAAATAACACCAAGCATCAAATTGTACACCAAACAGAAAATGTTATCACAGACAATTTTATTGATCACACCGCCACATTTAGATGGGTCACTCACCGACGGTGTACTGGCTGATAATGGACAGGTGCTGTCCCCTGCTGAGCCACCGCCGGGCCTGCTTGGGGGGCTGCCGCAACTCCTGGCTGGCCGGTATGCTCAGAGCCTGCATCAGAACATGGTGATACTTAGGAGAGAAGCCTATGTAGTGAACTGGTTAAAAAAATGGAATTCATTCAGTATAGATCTATCAAATTGTAAAGTATAGCACCTATATTGGTGGGGGTACCTAAAAAAAAAAATCTCCACAGACATAAAAGTTTACCAGGTTAATTTGTAACAGGAGTGCAACTAGGCACGCATATACAGTACCTAAATTAAATTCAGGTGCTAAGGGATTAATTTTAGGAAATTATGGTCCAATACTAACATTAAACTTAAAAGTATTTTTTTGTAGAACTGTATTTTTGGATACCGTCTATTTAACATGTTTTTAGTCATGCTTGTATGTCATCCTGGTAGCTTCTACTTTCTTGATGTCAACTTGGTAAAAGTATTTAAATTGCCAATGTAAAGTTCATTTTCAGAAACTTCTTACTTGAATTCAACAAATCTATAACAATGATACTTATCTTCATTCATTGGTAAATAGTTTGTAACAACCCTGCTCATTGGCTGAGCTCGAGAACTCCTCAAAACCAGAGATTTAATCTGACAGCTTAAAAAAAAGAAGAATGACTCACAAGGTGGTACTGAGGCCAGCTGTCGCAGTCCCGCGACACCCTTGTGTTGGGAGGTTGCCAAGTCTCTCTTGATCCTACGCCTGCGAGAAGGATCGTCCCTACGACACTGCATCCAGTTGTTGAAGTCCAGAGTGTAGATGGAGCCCGCGATGAGGGCGTCGTGTGTCCGCTCTCCGTGCTGGTAGGCCGCCTCGAGTTCGGCAGTCAGACGTGTCTCGTACTGCCACCAACCTGGGGAATGCCATCGTCAGGAACAAAGTCTTCTACTTGCCATGGTTGCAAAAAAATGTTGTTTATAACGCCTGTCGAATTATGCTTTTTCTGTTATTAACCGTGGGAGGATGTAGTGCATCTGATTTCACCACCAGAGCAGAGAATGTAATATGTAGCATTGTTGGGGTAAGTTATTGCTCAATAATTATGAAGATAATTTAACATATGGTAGCATGTAAATAAACAATAGTACAATGTTGTTCACTTCACAGAAGAGACATTACTCAACAATACTTTGTGTACAAAGTTACAAACAATGAGCACAACACCAAGGTGTTCCTTGTCAACTATACTCCTACTACTAGCCTGCAATGAATTTAACGATCACCAAAATTATCGTTTGCAGAAAAAAAAAGTACAAAAATTATTGTTTGCAGAAAAAAAAAGTACAGAGTTTTTTATTACTGTTATACACTTAATTGTATTTGTAGTTTTGTAGAAACCTGCTCTTTGGTGTAGTGGTTAGTACACTTGGCTCTCGTCCGAGAGGTCCCCGGTTCAAATCCTGAATACGGCAGACTTTTCGCGACTTGCAATGGGTGTGACTGGCTACTAGATGAAAGAGTTGGTAGGAGGAAGGCAGCTTACGGCTATCTATACTCCGCTGGGGTGATTAAGACCGCGGAATGTTGTGCAAACAACATACGTGCCCCGCTAAGAAACGGTACTTAACTGTCTGGCGTGCAGACTGGGTATTAGGAGCCCCAGAGAGCACTGTGAACAATGTTGAAAAACAAGTTCCGCCATTGGTAACCAACCAACCAACCAGTTTTGTACTATTTGTATTTAAATAAAAAAAAAAAAAAAAACGTAATGCACCATATCATCCTCTTCCTACCATTTCCAAACTTTTCTTTAAATAATTTGTACTGTATTCCTCTAAAACAAAATTACCATCATGCTGAAATAACCATTCCACTTGTTGTTTTAGTCACAACAAAGACAAAGAAACACTTGAAACTGGCCTCCATGTACTAAAAGAGAGGGCAATTTGGGGGTGAACGTTGACTCACCGTTCCTGCCCTCGTAGAACCATGCAAAGGTCTTGTCAGGGGGCTCCTCCTGCTCCGTCACAGCAGCTCCTTCCTGGGTCTCCGAGCCTGCGCCCTTCGTGTCCAGCAGCTCAGGACGCTCGAGGAACTCCTGAGGACCAAAGTCAGGGTCAATAACCTCACAAAGAACTGTCATTGTCAAATTGATGAGGTAGCGTCAACATGTCTTGAGATACATTGTAGCTCATTATCTAAAGTCAAATTAAAGAATTCTCACTAAAAAATAAGGTATAATATCTCAAATCCAGTGAAAACAGGTTAGACAAAAGATACCAAGCTGGCATTGGATATTTATGAACCCTAGCATTACTACTGGATTTTTTATCAAATGCCAAGGAGGAAGAGGGGAGGGGGGGGGGGGGGGGGGAAAGGAAAGAAACAACCTGCTATTTAATCACATAATTTTGGTAATGCTAGTGTTATATGATGAATTGTAGTACAAAGTACAGTACAGTATTTCTAAAATCACAGATTAAAATAAGATTGTGGTAAGTAAGCATATACAGTAGCTTATATTACTCTGAACAAGGCCCTAAATATGGATGACAGGGCCACGGTACCAACCTGAGGTATCTCGGCACGGCACATGGCACATCGCCTGCTCTGCAAGGCCAGTCCCTTGGCACACAGGAAGCAGAAGACATGACTGCAAGGGAGCCTTGTGGGCAGCACACACGTCTGCAGGCACACCGAGCATTCTGGTCCTTCGGAGAACATGGCATGTCAATAACAAAGTAGGATGCAACAGAACACGACATTGGGATGTATTTTTTTTTATTATTATTAGCTCAGTGAAAAGAGGAAGTTGAACGTTATTTTATTTATTTTTTTAAGTGTACTCGCTCGTGCAGCATCAACATTAGACTTCAATTTACGGAGGTCACATGACCTTAATTCTTCGTCCGCATTGCCAATGATTGATAGCAATCAACTATGCATGGACAGTTAAACAAAAGTAAGATTTCGGTCCCATCAGAAGTAGCCGGAAGAGCAAAGTTTCTGGACTTTCTAGTTCATTTTTTAACCTGAAACTTTGCAGAAAGATCCTGATAAAGATGCTGATATAGGTCCTCCCAAAAAGATTTGATATCTGTAATGAATGATATTGTCGAGATTGATATAAACCTGAGAACTTTCATAAACAACTTAGAATCATCTAGATGCCCACATAAATTCATTCCTATGTTTTATATATTTTAGTCCTATGCATACTTAACGATAGGAACTTATACAATATATAAATTAATGAAAGGATGCAAAATACCTAAATGGCATAAAATAGCTCTTAAATTTGTCTTCATTAAGACGCTCAAACGGTCTCAGACCTCATGTAAAAAAAAAAATGTGCCCTTGAGCAGAATGCAAGGACCAAATTCAACTCGACGAAAAAAACAGTATTTTTCGCTTGAATCACCCTAAAAATTTCTTACTTTGATGGAAAAATATTTAAAGTCGGTAAAAGTACGTAAATTACCTTCTTCCGAGTCTGATTCTGGCTGTTTTTTTGAATTTTCTGTGTTCATAACCGAATCTGCAGGTGCAGCCATTTTAAAAACGTAAATAACGGTTATTTTATTCGTTTACTACATGAATGCGCGTTTATACCTGCGCAGAACACAAAAAATTACAGCAAAAAACATTTGTGCGCCATTTTAAATAACTTTTGATTAGTTAATAGTGGAAAAACATGTAAATATTTCAAATTCTGCATTATGTCAGCTGATATTTTAGAATTTTGATGGCACGTTAAAATTTTAATCTAAATTGTCAGTAATTTAGCAGAATTTAGACGAAAAAGTTGCATTTTAGTATAGGTTTATAAAAAATTTGATGGCAGAAATGCAAGAAAAGTTAAATCCAGATCCAGAAAATCCAGCAGAGTCTGAATCGGGTGAAGAAGAGGAGCCCGAAGAAATTAATGAAGGTTACACCCCCTTTTTCAATAACATATTTTGCTTGCTGTTACACGTTATAGCGTGAAATATTAATTTTAGCTTATCACTCCTGTTCTCTAAACATTTGCAGAGTATTCTCTTTTATTAAAAAAGAGCTTCGAGGCTTAAAAACTCTCCAAATTTTAGATTGAATTTTTACGTGCAATCCATTTCCTCTTGATAGCTACAGTAATCCATAAATTCTGTCATCTACTGCCTGTAACATTTAATAGAGTTTTTGTTGTGTGTGCACTGTCCTAAGTCTGTCCTTAGTCTTTAAACAGTTTGTAAGGAAAGCACCGTCCAAACACAAATCAAAGTTCCATACAGTACAGTATCAATATGTAGGGCCCAGTAATTTGCAGTTAAAGATCGATAGTGGGCGCCTTCCCTGACTAGAAACTTTCTGGGTGACGGCTCCACCAAAGACTGACTTTGAGTTTTCCAGCAGAGTTCCTGACCATCAACAGTCAGCTGGATCAAATCTCGAGTGTGCTTGACGTCTTAGAGCAGAAAAACGACAGGTTACAGGTGAGAACACTGTCCTACGGTGTAACTATTGTTCGTAACTTCTCACTAAATCCCCATGTATTATGTATCCTATACAGTACACAGAAATGACAGCTAAATTTTCTCTAAGAATTTCTCTATTTTATTCTATCTTTAAAATGGAAAAACAGATTTTATCAATTTTATCCACTTTTATAAAATAAAAATAGAAATCTAATTCCCAATTTTATGAAGGAAAAAAAACGTATAAAGTCAAGCATTCATTATGTGAATGCTGTACTTACATGAATACATTTACATATTCAAGTACCATGCAACTACTGTGGTATTGTAGAAATATGGTAAATTCTCGGAGATTATCAGAGATTTTTGTTCCACTACAGTACAATACTACTATCAGAGTGGCGAAAACATTTACCGATATTTTATAAGGTTCTATATTTTTCAGGACGGTTGAGCATGTACTCCCTACTCACCATAGTGGTACTTCCGTCCTAGAAAACAAAATAAAATTTTTATCTTGGTAATTTGTCTAACCATTCATGGTATCTGAATTTTATTTAAGTGGAAGTTTTCCTCCTCCTCTTATGCCATACTCTCATTACCCTGTCTACTTTGTAGGCTCAACTTCGACAACTGCTGGCCAGTAATCGTGAGGAGCGTCAGGACGGAGTGGCCAGCGAGGACGAGGAAATGGAAGCGGAGCCTGCGGAGTCAGCAGAGCAGCGAGATCAGACGTAGTTGAGGGTAGGCGGGGCTTGACAGTCTGTTGAATTGTGGAGATATATAGAGCAGAATGGGATTCGTTAGCCTGTTAAATTGTGGAGTTAGATACACTTGTCGGAAAGAACAAGTGAAAATTATTTCTATTCCAGCTGCTTCTTTTATCAAAATTCAAGCTAAATTAGTAGAGCTACCTTATTTTAGTACAAGAAACAGCTAGACCTGTAGTTCATTTTGTCATTTGGGGACATTATTTGTACCAAGCAGACATTCTAAATTTATTATATTAATAATGTGGGAAAAAGCGTTTGGTTGAAGAAGGATTTTGTTTCTAGCTGACAAAAGAAATTTTATTTAAATTAAATATATAGATTTTGCAATAACAAGATACTTTTGTTCCTAACCCTCTTAATTGAAGCCTTGCTGAAATTTAAATATAAAAACTTGGTTATCAAAAAGAGAGGTAATATAATTCATGATACAAGGGTTTATTTGCAAAATCTTTTCCAGCCTAGGAATCTTAAGTACGTACAGTACTTTATTTATTATCTGAATTTGATATCAAATTTTGATACCCTCAAAAATTTCATGGCTAAAATCTATGTGCTGTTCTTTGTGAACAGCTACTACAGTGTTTATGGAAAATATACAATAATAAATACTGTATTTAGCTTCTGTCTATTTCATTCATTAAAAAAAAAAATCACTATTCTCTCCACCTCAAGCTTATAAACTACATTACTGTAGTTTTGTTTATAAATTTCAAATATATCACTCTACAATTCTATAGACCAGCTTAGGTATGTTATGTAATTTCTAGAACTATGGAGGGGATTTATGTATTATATATATTTATGTATTAGGTGTGTATGTATTCAAAAATATTACTCATATTTGATGAAATATAATTATATTGAACAAAGTAAAAGACACCTCAAATTTGTTGGGAATTTAATTTTACTGTACATCAAATTAAGTATTTGAAGCTCTTTGCTTTCATTGTTTTTAAAATAAACTCAAATTTTATTAATTTGTTGATTTTAAAAATTCCTGTTAATTTTATTGTTTAAAAATTCTATTTAAATTCCTTAAATTGCAATTTAATGCATATTTTTAAAAATATTGGCCTAAAACCAAAATGTAATTTTGTTTACTAGTATTACTACTGTAAAGTAGTGTAATTCTTTTTTTTTTTTTTTTTTTTTTTTTTTTTATAATGCTGACTTTTAAAAACAATAATTTTCAGTACTCAAAATGTAGGAATGTAAAAAGTGTCTTAGCACTTACATTCATTACAAATAAACACCTTATGTTACATGGGCATAAAGTCTATATTTGTATCAAATCTTGTGGTGCTAAATCACTTGTATTCTGAAATTACAATATGATCAACAATTGTTAAATTACCACCAGAAATACATTAAACTTTGGCCTGCAGAATTAAAAAATTGGCAATGAGATTTTTTCATGACATTTTTATGAAAAATATCACCCTGTCTGCAAAATATTAAAGTCAGAATCAATAAGCTTCCACCTAATTTTGGAATTAAACAACAATTTTGTCCTATGTCAATTTTTATGATTAATGTTGAAAAAAAGTATTAAATATTAATTAAAAGAAGCAAATTGCATGCCATTTTGCAGTGTTTGAAAGTACTGTAATACTACAATCATTATTGCAAAAATGTAAAACAGAATGCTTTATGTATGAACATGAAAAAGTGTCAAATTAAGGGTAAGGTAACGCCACCAATGTTAAAAAAAATCCCTCTCACAAAAATTCTGAAAAAAATTTAAAATGTTCTCCTCTACACCCCCTATCAGTAGCTAAAATATCAGGTATACAAATACGATCTAGTTTTTGAGTTATGAATTTTTAAAGTTGACCAATTTAACATGGGAGTTTCATTTCTCCATGTTAAAGTAGTCAACTTTAAAAATTTATAACTCAAAAACTAGATCGTATTTATATACCTGATATTTTAGGTACTGATAGGGGGTATAGAGGAGAACATTTTAAATTTTTTTCAGAATTTTTGTGAGAGGGATTTTTTTTTAACATTGGTGGCGTTACCTTACCCTTAAAAAAAAAAATGTATTATAAACATAGTGCTGTGCATTATTCCATTGTAAATATATTTTGTGTTGTGAACTGGCATTCCATATTATATCAAATAAATGCTTTTAGCATTTTCTGCAAATAAGAAAATATTTTTATTTAAACTTATCTTACCCATTTCTCTTCGATAAATAATATTGTGATAGATACATAGTACATTAACAAGACGCCATATCCCTTTATGGGGTAAGCCAGCAGCATTATTACCTGGCCCGTCTATAGGATGATAGTGCAATATTCTAAATAATGTGTAACTATTTCATTATTTTCTTTACAAATATTTAAAATAAATTAAACATAATGCTAGAAAAAACATAAAGTAAAAATTTTACAATTTTGTAGAAATGTCACAGCATTATCAAATATGTTAATTATATTTAAGCTCTCTAATTATTTTCAATTGCATCAGAAATTTACATTTATTACTAAAAAATATAGAAAGAACACTAAACTTTCTCTTTATGGATTGTACAAGAATCATTAACATTCATAAACATTTACCAAACCAGAATTAATTTTGTTTTTATTTTTCCATTCTATTACAAATTAAAACAACAGATTAATTTACTAATAATATACATTTCAACAAGTTTATGTAAGATAATATATAATACAGGCAGCACTACAGATTTTAAAAAAAAAAATCGTTAACATAATGCCATTAAATTTTTTTAAGCGCATATTATATGCATTGCATGTTAAATTTAAAATTTTGAGGAAAGGAGGATATGGCACCCTAGCTTCTATGAATCATTACAGGTCTGAGATTATAAATCAGCTGATGCTTATCATTATTTTTTTAATACAAGTCAGCTCTAAGAATTAAGAATTAGTTCCTACTCGCAAATGTAGAGGGTAGAAGTGATGACACAGTCGTAGTCTGACCAGCCACTGTAGCGGTTGAAGAAGACACAAAGTTCTGGACCCAGATTGTAAGGTCTGGTGTTCGCCCAGTTGGTGTACGTGAAGGGGGAGCCGGTAGCGGCCCACACCCAGGAATCATTCTGCTTACGACCGGAGCTCCAGTAAATGTTCTGGCCTAGATCTGGACATGAGAAGATGGAATCATTATATTCAAAATTATGATCTCAAGTATTATAATATATATATATACCATTAAAATAATAAAATTATAATACATAATTATACTGTAGATATATAAGGAACATTATTTAAGTTGTGGATATATTATTGTTGCTGATGGCTTACCCCGTAAGATGGCCAGTAGATGCATATTACAAATATAATATATAATTCACTATAAAGTATTATTTTTATTGGATCAATAGCTGTATCAAAAATTTTCACAAGTTATGTGTATAAATTTTTAAATTTTGGAAACCCTGTAAAGTATGCAAATTTTTATACAGCACTGTAACAAAACTTGCATAACTTGCAGGCGTTTTTAATATTTTTTTTAACACAGCGAGAGAGATAGTCAAATTAATTTAAAATTCTTTTTGTAAGAAACCGGAAGTGTGACGATTGAGAACATTCTGCTTACAATTATATTTTGAAACTGTGCAGAGGGTTTATAGTCGAAGTACTGACTTACGTGTGAAATTGCAACATTGAAATACGAGTAAGAAGGACAGGAGCTCTACACTTCCGGAAGATATGACACATAAATTTGACTGTATGGACCTACCATTGTTGTCCATGTGCTCGTGGATCAGTTTCTCTTCCTCCTCCGTCTCCAGACTGACCAGTGACATACCCAGCTGACTGCATTTTTGAGCAGCCTCATTACCAGTCACCTGAAAGTGAAGAAAACTCGTTCAAGTCGACAGTTTTTTAACAAGTCTCTTAAAGAAGTATCGATCTCAAATTTTTTTATTGCAGAAATGAATAGAGGGTGCAAAGTTAATATGCTACCCTATTTTTTCTTCAGATTTTTTTTAGAAACAGGGAACTATTATTAAAAAAATATTAAAAGTTCTTTTTGTGACGTCACGAGGCACCGTTCCTTAAGAAAAAGATGGGACTTGCCGCCTCGTGATGTCACAAAAAAGATTTTCAATATTTTTTAAAAATACTTCCCGGGCTCTAAAAAATCTGAAAAAAATCAGGGTAGCATAACTTTGCAAGCTCTATCCATTTCTGTAATAAAAAAAAAATGAGGTCGATACTACAATGATCAAAGTGACATTAAGGAATGTGGAAAAATACTATTATATAGAAGACCACGATCATAAAAAATATGTAGTTTCAAAGTTTTGAAATATTTAGAAAAATATCTGTCATGACATTTTGCAATGTTACAGCGTATGCGATAGATTTATTTACTTCATAATTTATTTCTATAGTTAAGTTTAAAAAAAATTACAAAAATTAATAAGGTTATAGGACACTATAAAAATTATAAACAAATTATTATGTAATTTT
The DNA here is from genome assembly GCA_949825025.1 of Siphlonurus alternatus. Classification (NCBI taxonomy): domain Eukaryota; kingdom Metazoa; phylum Arthropoda; class Insecta; order Ephemeroptera; family Siphlonuridae; genus Siphlonurus; species Siphlonurus alternatus. The sequence goes on along the minus strand of OX463783.1, from coordinate 10,240,642 downwards.
ATGACACTAAATTTAAATTATTAATACTGCTTCATAATTATATTTTATTATACTGTATTTCTCTATATTAAAATAACGTTCATACATATAAATAATTGTTAATTATATTACACTTATTTATTGAGTATTTCATGCATAGATCACTATGTACAGTAAAAACTCTGACTTTAATTTACTTTAATTATTAAATTATAATACAAATATAATATATATATATATATATATATATATATATATATATATATATATATATAATATATATATTACTCCTTATACTTACAAAGGTGCTGGAATGAACGTAGTACTGCTTACCGCCAATCATCACCAAGTCTTCTTGGTTCATATCTGAAATAATATAAACAAGAATTTTATTTTAGTAATTTAATTTGTAGTTTCTATTATAAATAGTGAATCGTGTTGATGGTAAAATGATTAATATTTCTTATAATGTTCAATAAACACAGATTTTGTTAAGAAGTTTCATTTATTTTTTTATTGCATTAATATAAATCAATACAAGGCAGGGATCGGATGCGGATGCAGATGCAAGATGCAAGATGCACACGGATGCGCAAAAATGGGCTTTCATCCGCATCCGTGCATCTCAGATGCACGGGGAAAAATGAATGCATCCGGATGCGCATCCCAGATGCATGAAAAATAATTTTGCATCCGGATGCGCATCCCAGATGCATGAAAAATAAATTTGCATCTGGATGTGCATCCATGGATGCACGAAAAATTAAAAATTAATTTGCATCTGGATGCGCATCTTGGATGCACGAAAAAACGCGTGCATCCGGTCCCTGATACAAGGTAATACACAGCACAAAATTTTGTATTTTGTGTAATATTTTCTATTTTTTTAACTTTAAGATTAGAAGATTATTTTCATTTATTTATCCAATTTTAAAGTAAAATTTATAAGAAAAAAATCATTGCTCTATAATAGGCTGTTTGTCTTGAAAACATCATTTAGCATTAGGTGTATTTTTTTATTTTGTTTCAATGTACGTGAGATCGTGTTAATTGTTGAGACCTCAAATACTTGAAGCAAATCATCAACATCAGTTCACATGTCCCATGTACTTATTTATGTTCTTCATTTGTTCATTCATTACATTATTATTGACTCATTATATTCCATCTAACCAAAAAATATATCAGTATTTTATCGGTGACTCCGAGTTGTATTTTTTTTTACTGTCAGTGCTTATGTTTGATAATATTATGTAATTTATATAAATGTGTTAATATTTTATGTTTTGTGATTGTCCAATTTTGACGTGAACATAATTATGTTTGTCATGTACAGCCAAAATGAAGTTCCAAAATAAAAAATAAAATAAAATTATAAAGACACGTCAACATGCATTCAAATTTAATAATCAATATCAATATTTCAGGTTACCAGTAAAAAAAAAAAAAATAATAAAAAAATCTATACTGTACACTTTCTTAAAAAAAATCACTTCAATACAACATTTTGGAAAAAATAGTTGGAATACGTATTGACAATGTAATAATAATATTAAATACCTGTAAGGAAGGCAATGGTAAAATGTTGAAACATTTAATTTAAACAATATAAAATATTTTATAATTATGTCATTAGTCATTATTATATTATGCAATTGCAATGCAACTGCATTGCATCATTTTTTCATTATAATATGATTTTCTTTATATATAAAGATGTATTAATAAAAACTGGTTTGTAAACATATATAATTTATTACAGCTAAATATAGTATTATTATGATTTAACTATAAATAATCCATGATGTAAGTTTATAAGTAGTTCTGCATAATATTATTAATATGTTATCGATACTTAATTGATTCATTATAAGAATGTTACTTTTTTTAATATTATTTTTATCCTTGTGCAGATAAATTTGAATTCATAAGGAAATAATTAAAAAATTTAAAGAGATATACAAGGCAAAGATATATATTAGGAACCAGATATCCTTCGCAAAAACTTGCTGATAATTTAACATGGAAAAGACTCACCGTTCTTCAGTAACAGGTTATCTTTAGTAGACTCTTCTTTGTTTATGGCCCGCGGCTGCAATGATGTTAAATTGTTTTACATGAGTGCATTGACAACGTGATACAGTAAAATTAATTTAATATTCCATATTTTTTAATATTATCTGAAGTTTGAAATGTTGCAGAGAACGAAACTTAATAATAATATTAATTGTTTATTAGGTTAAAGAGTACATGTTTGGGAGGGAAAAGAAAATAACCGAATTGGTGGCTGAAAAAGGCAAATGCCCATACACAAAGTGAACAAATTCAAACATTAAAAATGAGCCACATTTCTTGCTAATTCCATTTTTTTATGCAAATTAAAAAAAATGTAAAAAAAAAGGTCAAATTTTTAATAAAAAATATCATTTAAGGGTAATTAAGATAACGCCACCAATGTTAAAAAACATCCCTCACACGAAAGTTATGAAAAAAATTCAAAATGTTCTCCTCTACACCCCCTATCAGTAGCTAAAATATCAGGTACACAAATAAGATCTAGTTTTTGAGTTGTGAATTTTTAAAGTTGACTAATTTAACATTGAAGTTCCATTTCTCCATGTTAAGGTAGTCAACTTTAAAAATTCATAACTCAGAAACTAGATCGTATTTGTATACCTGATATTTTAGCTACTGATAAGGGGTGTAGAGGAGAACATTTTGAATTTTTTTCATAACTTTCGTGTGAGGGATGTTTTTTTAACATTGGTGGCGTTATCTTACTCTTAAATTTGACTTTATATTATTAACTAAAAAATGCACCCACCTGCACAATCGCCACGCAGGCCATCATCAACAGTACCACAAGAGTGAAGTCCATGGAGAGACCGTCTGTGTTGGAGAACATTTGAAGACTGTGATATCGCGAGGAGTAAATCGCCAAGGTCATGCACTTACATGGCATGTCTTCACGTGGTTGTGCGTACAGGGAAATACAACATGTCAAACTATAAAGTGACAAACAGGTTTCCTAATTTCATTTTATATTCTATGAAAAGGGTAAGGGGTAAGGTGAAGATGTTATTATAATGTAATTTTTAATTCCATATCTGCATTTCTCTATACAATGAGATTAATTTTAAATTAATTCCGTTATCTAAACCAGACATTCAGAAATGGTCCTATTCATATATATTGGATTACTTAATTATTATATTTTTATAGTTATTTATTATAATATACTATACAACCAGGTCCTAAATGTAAGTTAATATATTAAATGCAATGTCTGCATAACGTAAAAAAGTCTACATATTACATTATTATATAATGTAATGTAATATATGTACTGAAACTAGGAATATAATTATTATATTTTATTTACTATATATATAAATATTGCTTTAATAATAAAACTTACCTTCCATATTTTTGTTCTGAACTTTTGATGAATAACACATAATATTTATATAATCGATGTATACTTCGAATCTCAAACGATTGAAAAGTATAACAGTATATTTATTTAACGTTAATAAAATACGCAATTTGTACTTTGTGGGTGTGGCTTCAAACTTGGTGTGGCTTCTCAAATATTACGTATAAAATTCTTTCTTTTTATTCATAAATTATTCTTGAAATTTATGCAATTAATATTTCCTTGGGTACCGTGGGTAATATAGCTTGAGTTAGTTGGTTTTGTGGTCATTTAAACATCTAAAAGTGGCTGTTGAAAATGGGGGAATTTTCTTTCGTTGTGTCTGCTTTGAGTTATGCAGGTGTTTCTTTAGAAACTAATACAAAATTATAAAAAAAAAATATATATATATTTTTAATATTATGTTAGTTTTTTTTTCACAGTTATGTATGTTTCAGTAATGATATACTATCTTACAATGCCATATAGTTTGTTTAATAGATCGACTGCACTTTCAATGGGATTAATGTGTACACAAGTTTTATTTAAGTAAGTTATAAAATGATAATTAAATTGCATTTAGTAAAGTTAAAATATTTACATCTATAACTTTTAAAGATGGTCCGTTTATATAAAAAAAAATTGACTATCTTTAGTGAAGTACCGACCTCAAAATTTTTTATTGCAGAAATGGATAGAGGGTGCAAAAATATGCCACTCTGAATTTTTTCAGATTTTTCTGAGACCGAGAACTATTTTTAAAAAATCATTGAAAGTCCATTTTGATGACGTCACGAGGCGCCTCTCCTTAAGAAAAGGATAGGATATTAAGGGCATTGGGTGTAGCACCGGTAGTTGGCAGCACTGACGTATCTTCACCATGTTAATTTTTGATCATTGCTCCTCGGTGTAATTTTTATGCTAGAGCTAAGCTGATTGCTGTAGTATCAAGATAATTAGTAGCCCAAGTGCACAATTTAGCTAAATAAAGCCTGATTTAAAGAAAAGTATTTTTTAGTAATTTTTTAAATTTACATGCATTTTTCTTAAATATAAAAAAAAAACTTTTCTTTAAATCAGGCTTTATTTGGCCAAATTGTGCACTTGGGCTACGGCCAAATTGTGCACTTGGGCTACTAATTATCTTGATACTACAGCAATCAGCTTAGCTCTAGCATAAAAATTACTCCGAGGATCAATGATCAAAAATTAACATGGTGAAGATACGTCAGTGTTGCCAACTACCGGTGCTACACCCAATGTCCTTAACGCCCGTGAAGTCATAAAACGGACTTTCAATAATTTTTTAAAAATACTTCCCGGTCTCAGAAAAATCTGAAAAAATTCAGAGTAGCATATTTTTTCGCCCTCTATATATATCCATTTCTGCAATAAAAAATTTTGAGGTCGGTACTCCATTGTAAGGTGTAAGAAATATCGTTCAGGGTACGTAAAACCTCATTATTTATTTTAAGGTAGAGATAATACAAATCAGCTGGCCCAATGCTAAAAAAATCCCATTCATAAAAATTATGAAAAAAATTTAAAGTGTTCTCCTCTACATCCCCTATCAGTAGGTAAAATATCAGGTATACAAAAACGAGCTAGTTTTCGAGTTATTAATTTTTAAAGTTGACTAATTTAACATGGAGAAATGGAACTTCCATGTTAAATTGGTCAACTTTAAAAATTAATAACTCGAAAACTAGCTCGTTTTTGTGTACCTGGTATTTTACCTACTGATAGGGAATGTAGAGGAGAACATTTTAATTTTTTTTTATAATTTTTATGAATGGGATTTTTTTAGCATTGGGCCAGCTGATCCGTACTATCTCTACCTTAACTTCTATTTTACCACCTTTCTTTTCCTAATTAATTTATTCTTCAATAAAAATGAGAAACGTAACACATGCATATGATTTAAAAAAGTTTCTAAAATACCAAATAATTATAATATAATAAAATATACAAACAAATTTATTTATTGATTATTTTTAAATCTTTATACTTCTTACTATTTTACATACTAAATATTTACAAATTTAGAGGACAAGTATTAATCGAATTTAATTTTCTTTTTTCCAATCAGCTCCTCTCTGCGCTGAATCCGAAGAAATGAACCAACTAGAAGAGGATATGAGAGGCATGAGAGCTGCATCTAAAAAGCACTGCAAACGTTTCTGCATAGTTTTTCTCGTGTATTGCTGGGGATCTGCCATTTCATCACTTTTTCTTCCTACCATTACATGGTATGAATGTCAATATTTTAGTATTTTGGTAGAAATATGTGAGAGTGGCGCAGTGCGTTTGACCGCTTCTCGATGGATCACCGAAGTCAAGCAACGTCGAGCCATATAATAAAGAGCATTGTTAGCTGTTGCAAGGTTGGCTTTATACAGGTTAAGTCACCGATTGGACCAATGTTAAAGGGCTTAGCCAATCACGAAAATTTACTGAAATTGACGCACGAAATGCGTGCGTGCCTTAATCTGTATAAAGGAACGTTGAGCTGTTGGATGGGTGACAATTTTCAGATATAAAAGATATAATCATGCACGTTTCATCTTTACAGGGTTAAATCATTGCGTTTCTCTAGTATGTGATTCCCCTGGCTTTAGAACATTCCACTTACGGTTTATTGACACAAGCTGTAGCTATATTATAGTGTAGAGTCCTTCCTTACTGAGGTTTCCACGTTTTCCTCAGTCACACAGGTAAACCGATGACTATATTATAATATATAGCTATATAATCGTTGATAGGTAAACGCCACTTAGAAGATAAATTAAAAAAAAAAATTTGAATGTTAAAAAATGAAATATTGATTAAAATTTCTAATTTTTTAGAAAAAAAAATAACATTTAGTAAATTAATGTAATTTGTTTTAAATTTGCAGATCTCTGCTCGTTTTGTTCGAGTGCAAGATACAACCAAGAAATTTCAACTCTACTTGTGATACCAAACTGATATTGGAAATGTGGTGGCCTTACGACATTCACAAAATTCCTACCTATTTCATCATATGTGGCAAGGTAACTATAAAGGATATAGCCCAGTAATATTATGGAAAATTCCTATGCTGACCCGGAAAAATGGAGGGGAAAGCTGAATTTTTCAGGAGTTGTCAGTAATGCTGTTTCAAACATATTTTGAGTTGTACCACCTTGTACCCCTTGTGCTAGCGCCGCCATTTAAAAAAGATGGCGTCCAAATAGTCCGTTTTAAAAAAATTAATTTCTCGGAAACTACTTGTGGTAAGTAAAAAAAAATTACACAGTTTTATAGCTAAGGATATGTTCTAAGCTAAAAAATAAGAAATAACTGGATTGTCGGTTATTTAAGTAGTATAATTTGCATATTTACAAAAAAATTACATTTAAATATTTACAAATCATGGAAAATAATATTGAACAAAATTTATTGAAAAAAATTGCTCCTAACAAAAATTAACTCCGTATTATTAGCTATACAAAAGTGTAAGAACTATTTTTTTACGGCAAAAATTACGGAAGTTACAGATTTTAAGGCTTGCGAATATATACTGTCAACTCTCCCCGCGATCGCGTATCTACTCGCCGCGCTCACTACCACGGTCACTCCTCGCTACCGTTCTTGCTTGTTTGTCTCCTAATTACTATTGTGGCTCATTCTTACGTGGTAAACAGGTGTATGTGAATCATATTTTAGTAAGGGTTGTTTACATCTTGGCCAGCGTGATTACTAGACATTCCTAGCCAGTCTTCTTTGAGCTATGACATTGTTCACATCGCGCGTTGACTCGCATGGATTTATTTAATACGCGTACTACTGTGATGTTAAAATGAGTGATAACGAGTGCCAGGCTGTTTGTGTTATTTGTACGGCAACTCTCTATAAATCAGGCCAGCAAACCAGACAAGTTAAAAGTGCACGACTTAAGCACGTGCAGCAAGAAATGGCAATTTATTTAATAGTGACTCAAATATAGAATCTGTTGTACTTCATTTAAATTGCTACGTAAAATACAGTAGAACAAGGGATGTTAATAAATTAAAAACTACTGGAAATGAAAACACCGATACAAATAATGCATCAACGCAACCATCACTTCGTTCGTCAAGCAACACTTTCGATTTCAAACTACATTGCTTATTTTGTGGTGAACCAGCATGTGCAGTTACGGAGTAAAAAAAAAAAAAAAAAAAATTCTTTACTAATATACTCGCACGTGCAGATATTGACTCCAACATCGTCATTCGTTCACCAGACCAGGGTAAAAATGTTGATAAAATGTTCAACGTTTCTACACTGAAAAAAAAATTAGGTGTTGCTGCTAAAGGCTTGCTGTTCATACATGCTATCAGTGGTTGCGATTCAACATCAGCTCCCTACCGAAGGGGGAAGAAACAAGCCCTTAATCTTCTTTTAAAGACCAAAACTGTTCAAAACATCGCTCTGAGTTTTTGTGAAACTGAAGCTGATCGTACAAGTATTATAAAAGGAGGAGAAAAGTTCATGATACTTTACTATAATTCAAATGCAAACTCACTGAACAGAGCAAGATATTTTTCGTACTTCGAAATGACATGTAATCACAAAATCACTAAATCAGTGCAGACTTTGAGCTTGCATCCTTACCTCCGACAAGTGCAGCAGCTATGCATCATTCTCTTAGAGTTTACCATCAAGTGCAGCAGTGGCTAGGGGTGCAATATGGACTTGCCTCCGACTGAATGGGGCTGGCAAATGAAGAACAATGTGCTGGTCCCGGTTGCAACCTTGGAACCACCGGTTCCCGACAACATACTCCATCAAGTGCATTGCAACTGCATGACAGACTGCAGCAGCGGACGTTGTCCTTGCAAGAAAAGTGGACTTCATTGCAGCCCCATGTGCGGCCAATGTCACGGCATTGATTGTGCCAACAATCAGACAGGGGATCACTTTGTGAGGAGGAGGAAGAGAACGAGGGCCGTAAAACTGCACGGCGAGACCGCATCATGAGTCTACAGGGGTCTGCAGGTTGGAG